>BSBM01000063.1:7875000-8252500 GCA_027924585.1 Larix kaempferi | reverse complement strand
TGTCATGACCTTCTATTAACAAGCTTAGATGGATCAATAAAATAAAGATTTCAGAGCTATGATATTTATATAAAAGATCTCAATGGCATATTTATGATAATCGACGACAAGGAATTCTGATGTGAGTTTTACAAGGTGATGTGGGACATAGTAGGGGTTGGTTTCTGCTACTTGGAATTTGAGGTATTTTTACACTTTAAGCTAAGTAATGGGAATGGGATGATTATTGTTCTGTATGTCAATGGAATCTTGATTA
The DNA here is from genome assembly GCA_027924585.1 of Larix kaempferi. Lineage (NCBI taxonomy): Eukaryota > Viridiplantae > Streptophyta > Pinopsida > Pinales > Pinaceae > Larix > Larix kaempferi. Next base: position 8,252,244 of record BSBM01000063.1, on the reverse strand, counting down.
TAAGTGATGAAAATGAATTATAATGTGAGTTTTACAAGGCAATGTGGGACATAGTAGAGGATGATTTCAATTGCTTGGTGTTTGAGACCTTTTACATGGGTTGCTTGACTAAATCCATTAATGAAGAGCTAATTACATTGATCCCCAAGAATTCTTCCAGAGACTTTATCGGGGGATGCAAATATATCACTTTATTGAGTGTAGCTTACAAGAGCTTAGCCATGTCTTTAGCTCTTTGGGTGTGGGATGTTGCTAGGAAGATTGTTTGGAGGGAACAAACAAGTCTTGGGACACTGATTAGAAAGTCCTCTTCTTGAATATCAAATTTGACAAAGCCTACCATCAGATTGATTGTTCCATCACTAAGATGTTGACTTGTCTAGGATTTGATATAAGATGTGTTGAGATAGTGTGTTACCCCCATTCTACATTTGTCCATTAGGTAGGTGTGTTGTTTTGTGTTTGACCCTTAGTGTGAGATTCCCTCCAATAGAGAGCTAGTTGGTGCACCAATTTGTGATTTTTTTCTCCTCATTTTGTTATAAATATACCCAGTCTCTAGATTCATTGTCATTGTTTCTTAAGATGAATCCCAAGGGACTTCAGTCAACTATTAACAATCAATTGGAAAGGCATAACCTTGGTGATATCAAAAATTTGTCTCACTCAAGCCATTAAATGTTATAACAGACTTTTGGAGATTGATTTCCATGCAAGTTGTGAAAATATAAATATCTAAATTGGTTTGGTGACACCCAGAGGCTAGTTCTCAACAAGATGATTTTCTATTCAATAAAACCGATCCAAATGCCTGGGCATTCTAGTGTAAGAGAAGGACACTTTGGAGAGTTGTTATGACCTAAATCAATAGTGTGACAGTAGTGATCCCATTCATTTTCATTTATGAGCACATTAGGATCTATGCTTGGTAGTCCTATGGGAATAAACAACCCTAGAATCAAGTATGGGCATCAAATGGACAAGTATGAATACTTTGAGATAATTTTGAAGGTCACAACAAGTATTTAAACAACCAAATTATCATATATGGAAGTTCTGGATGCATAAACAGAGGTAAACGAGCTTAATACCCTCCAAATCATAAGTAAGCAGCCACCCGTAATTGTTGCAGCAGGCTTTTGGAGGTTACTTTGAAAATATGAAGGTGTTGATAATAGCTACATCATTTCAACCTTATAATCCTCTTCTTGATGCATTGGTACACCCATTTGAGCATTAACTAATAGTTTGGAGAAGTTTTAAGGCCATCATCGTGAAGTCGTCCCACTTGGAATGGATTTATCTTATGGAGCAATGACATATTGAGGGTTTTGTTGCCATCTATATTGGACGATATGCCCTGTTTTAGGGCATCCCATGCTGAAAGAGCATGAACAACCACCCTAAAAGATGTCATAAAAGGTGTTCTATGGATTTTTATGACCTCAAGAAATGAAGAGACAAATCGGGGAAATATCCTTAACATTTTTTTGAACACTTGACCCCAAACAATAGTCTAGAATCTCTAAAATTCAAATATGGTCACCTACTGGGCCCTAAAATAAATTCTCATCCCTATTGTTGACTTCCTAGTTAGTAGTAATCCAATTCTGGGTAGATTTATTGGTAAGAAAAGTGACAACAAATAGACCTATACACAATCCAAAACAACACCAACCAACAAGATACTTAGTTCTGGGTAGTTTTATGACAAATATGGGCATGAGATAGTAGCCTTGAAACTCATCCATATATTTGAGATCTATCATCATTAAACTAAAACTTATATATTTTTAGTTAATCTAGGTACATACAAAACACCAATATGCTCAAGGATATCACCTGATGTTATTTGGAGTGAGATAGATCCCACTCCTAGAATTGGATATGTGGCATAATCACTAAGTTTCAAATGCATACTTACCTCTTGTAACCAAGAACTCCAAATGTACAACCAGTAAGTTCTTAACACAGGCTCTTTGGTATATTCATAACTGCCATACCAACAAATTATAATGAGTTACACTGACAAGCAAACTAAAATGATAAACTAATCTTCAGTAACATGTAATAAAATAAACATATATATCATATAACAAAAAGAGAGATATAGTTGAAGATACCAACCTAGGTGTGAAACCCTTCTTGTAAAAATACTCAGAAGTGTTACTTTCAAAAAAGACTGATTGTGCCTCGAAGAGGCCAGTCTACTCTAGGAACCAGTTGACCCTACAAGAGGGTGTGTACAAACCAAAGAGAGAGAAATTCCTGGAGTTTATTAGGTCAATGATAGTCAAGCACAGTACATAACTCAACATAAATAAAGTCACAAAAATGATAAACTTCAACCAAGTCTCAGCACAAGAGAAATGATTATCAGCACACCACAATTGATCACAGGTGATCAAAGTCAAGTGTACTCTATAAGACCAAAAATTCAACAAGGCGGTATAGAAAAAATGAAGGAGGGTAAATGACCGCATTAACCACAAGTAAAAGACAAGGTACCACAAGTCCAATAATAACTCAATCAAGGTGGGGAAGGTACAACAAGTATTTAATAAATCAATCAGTAACAAGTAATAAAATAAACATATTGATCATATAACAATAACATAGGTAAATGGATGAAGATCTCCACGTCAACATTAAACCAAAAATCAGATCTGAAGTGTGGGTACACATATAAACAATGGTCATAACATAGGTGTGGGTAGTCCAAGACCCATCACCCTTAGAACCAAGGGTATGCTCCAAATGTGGCCAAACAACCATAGTACTTTATAAGACCAAAACTTCAACAATGTGGTTTTAAAAAAGTTACTCAAGGAGGGTAAATGACCCTATTAAACACAAGTGAAAGATAAGTTACCACAAGACCAATCATAGCTCAATCAAGGTGGGGAAGGTGCAACCAGTCATATCTCTCTCAAATGTACATACGTTCCATATAACCTAAAAGTTCATCATCACAGTATAATGAAGGGTGGTGGGATGCCAAATAAAAATATCCCTCATTTCTCTCTATGCAATCCTGATAGCATCACATAACAGATAAGTACCTTGTACTATAGAAAATAAAAGCCACCTGTGTTACCTTTCAATTTAGGAATATGGTCTACAAAAGCAAAATTTCATCACAATTACCATCCAAATTTTTTACTAGTGCTAAAGCAACAGTAAAAGATTTTATAACATAATTTTGATCTCTATCAACTTCAGCACTCCTCTGTGGTCCTATGCTGAAGTTGGTCCTCTAGATGTAATGGGCAGTAATCAAATTATAACATATGCAGTGGCAGTAAATAAGCAATGAAAAAAGTGAATAAAAATTGATTAGGATTCCTTGTACTCAGACAACATTTTGGTTCAGATCTTATCCTTTCAAGGGACAAGTCACCAAGGGAACATGAAAGTACCTTGAGAGAGAGGAAAAGTTAAGTACATACCTCAAACAGGTTAACACAATCCACATACTACAACAATTAAGCACAGAGATGAAAGAAAGGTACAGTAACATAACAATTCTACAGTTGCATGATAAAACGGTACTATTTTTGAATAGTGCCAAAGAAACAGTAAAACATTTTATAACATAATTTTCATCTCTTTTAGTAACAGGTAATAAAATAAACATATTGATCATATAACAATAAGAGAGGTATAGTTGAAGATCTCCACGTCAACATTAAACCAAAAATCAGATCTGAAGTGTGGGTACAAATATAGTACCTTGTACTATAGAAAATAAAAGCCACCCGTGTTACCTTTCAATTTATGAATATGGTCTACAAAAGCAAAATTTCCTCACAATTACCATCCAAATTTTTGACTAGTGCTAAAGCAACAGTAAAAGATTTTATAACATAAATTTGATTTCTATCAACTTCAACACTACTCTGTGGTCCCTGTGCTGAAGTTAGTCCTCGAGATGTAATGGGCAGTAATCAAATTATAAAGAGTGATGATGATCGAAGTCATGGTAAACATATCTAATATATCTAATATAAAGAGAATGCATGTTTCAGACTAATATATCTACATGCAGCACATACAGGAGTGATGATGTGTGAGAAAACACAAAATTTGAATTTTAAAATACAAAATAATTATAAACAAGCATATAATGACTTGTGATGACATTTAAATTTAAAATTCAAATTCTAAGAAAATAAAAGATATAAATGGGAAAATTTCCAAGAGCATCACATAAAAGATAAGTACCTTGTAACTATACCAAATAAAAGTTAACTATGTTACCTTTCATATAAATGGGAAAAATCATTATATTTTAAGAACTCGATTATGTTACTAATAGCTAATATTAAGAGAATCCACGCTTCATACTAACAACATCGATATACATCAAAATACAAGTCATGAATTTATGTTGCATCTACTTTTTCGTTGATTTCTGTTTTTTGCATTGAAAAAACTTGCGAGTACGGTATCACAATCATCAATTGGCGCAGTATTTACTGCGATATCTCCTATTATTGTTTGTGTTTCCATGCCCTCATCTATGCCACTTCTTGTATGTCGCTGAGCAGGGCGTGGAGGTAGTTCTGAAGGGGTGTGAACTACAACAATGGAAATGAGCATATATATATATGGCGTTGAAATATTATTGAAGTAAATATTTCATTATTTTGATTAAAATTACAATATTTTTCTTTACCTGTTTGTGTGGATATGACACCTGGGGTGTGAACTACAACAATGGAAATGAGCATATATATATATGGCGTTGAAATATTATTGAAGTAAATATTTCATTATTTTGATTAAAATTACAATATTTTTCTTTACCTGTTTGTGTGGATATGACACCTAGGGTGTTAATTGAAGGTCTAGTTGCTTCCTCTTGCAGTTCAGGCTCCTGAGCTGCATGGTCTTCCATTGAAAGAAGAAAATTTATAAGTATACGTCAGGAAATATATATATCTAATCACAATAGATTTTACTATTTCCAAAGCATACATACCAGAATGGACACTATGCTCCACACTATCATGGGACATGTGCACCCCAACATCAACTGGTACTTGCTGAGTACCACTAGATTCACTGATGCGGTTGCATTGTTGCTTAAAAACAAACATAATTTTTTAGTTATGGGTGATATAATCAGAACTGAATAGACTTTAATAATATACTACAATTGGTGCTATACCTGCATTTGCGTCATTGGGGAGATTGGAGTCTACCCCAAGCTTTTCCGATATTCTACCACAATTTTAAAACCAAACTTGAAACCAAGCTTTAGGTCTTCCTCGGTGGCAGCAGCTTGGAACGTATTTCCCTGCAATGCATGATAAGACATTTTAAAATTTCCAGTATCAAAATCAGATATTTGTTTGGTACTGTTAAATAAATATTCCTAACAATTAATCATTTAATACTTACGATTCTTGCTCTTAGTTTTCTATAGCCACCCTGGCCCAGTCTATGTTTCCCGTGCTTTTCCATTCTAGCCTTGGTTGCTTTGGAGGTGTCAGGTAGCCTATATATGAAAATTTTGAAAAACCTTAGATATCAAAAATCTTACTTAAAACAAAAAAGAAAAAAATAATTGAGCTTATTTCAGTAAAAAAGATGATATATGTTGTACCTTGCTTTACCAGGCCGTGGTTGTTTTTGTTGTCTTTTTAGCAAGTTCTCCTTTGCATCATCTATGAGTGCCTTCCACTCTTTCGCCAGAACCATGGGAGGGCGCTCATGCTTTAGGTTAGCTTGCAATCTTTCCCTATATTGGGTCCTGGTATATTTCAAATTCTCACCGGCTAACTTTGCAACAACTTTCTTGTTGAAAGTATTGCCGAACAAGTTGACCATGTGATCCATCAATTCATCTCTCTTATTGATATCTTGGCTACTCCACCGTGTGCGAATGGTGGGGCCAAACAACTCCAAGGATTTGTCATTCAAATGCCTGTAGAAGACATTGTTTCCTGCAAAAACATGTAATCCATTAATTTATAATAATTTCAATGTATGTCTATTTCAATTTCATGATTAAAATCAATAAATTAATTAATAAATACTTGCAATCTTTTGAATCTTGATAGGAACACAAGAGTCATCCACCAGAAAGGTGAGATCTAGTGATCTGGTGCTTTTAACTCGTGCTTCTCCAGGAAAAGTTTCTTGGTCGTCTACAGTACGTTCATCTCCAGAGTCATGTGGAGTTGTAGGCTCCATCGCATCATGCTCCGGAATGGAATCATGCTTCGGCATGACATCATGCCCCATCTCATCAGTGCCTGCATCATCAATGGATTCAAGGCCAACCACAGGAGTGCCAAAAATCCTCATTGGTACATTGCTTATTTTTTGTTGCATTGGACCATCACTGCTACCTATACCTATCTCGGCAGGTTCTCTAGTCACGGGTTTTAAAAAATCCTACAAACAATAAACTTTACTTTATCAGATCACTTGGAAAAATAAAAAACATAATATCAAATATGAAATCATGTCATAGCTTAAAAAAAATTGAGAAGATGCCACTTACCCCATAAGATTGTATTTGATCTTGCAGCTCTAGAATCCTTTCCCTGTTCTCCTATGTCAAGGGACTTTTGCGAGCCAAGGAAAGCATTTCTATGTTTTCCTTTTCAAAGGCTATTCTAAAAGTGTGCAATGGGTCAGTGTAATAGAAAATGTCTTCCTCAAACCCCTCATCACCCAGATCGAGTGCATGTGACTAAATTCATCAAACAATAAATTAAATTAAGCAATATAATTTTAACATCATTCAAATATTGATATTGTAATGAAAATTAAGTTACTATTATGCACTAACACTTACCTCACGCGGTGTTATGGCCGGTGAGTGTCCACGATCAATCGACACCGTGGAAGCAGCGGGTCCCTTCCCACGGTCCTGAATGAACCAGTAATCAATCATAATGTCAAAAAAACGAACTAGTAATCCATCATAAGCTCATAAAAATGTGACTGTCAATAGTGGACATTTGTAATACCCCATTTTGACCCTTAGGATATATTATCATTTAATGTAAATACTGTGTACATGTGACGTATGTTTTCCTAGCGTGGAGCTCAAGGCCAAGGCCCCGCTAGTGAAAACCCGAATTTGGTTTAAAAGGGCAAGCATTGATAATTGATGCCCATGTGCTCTTAAGCCATGGAAATTGTAATAGGATGTAAATAAACATCATGCAATAAAATTCCAAGACTGGCTATGGAGGCAACGAATGAGAAGGGGCCATGTGTATCCACTAGGGAGTGGTGAGGGGGTTGTGGGGATGAACCATATGCTGCCAAATGTCATTATGAGAACCCATTTGACTTACCTTGCTGACATTTATTTATGTTGTAAGGAAGTGGTTGAGGAAGTCAGTCCATGGCTTCAATGGAGCATGGGCAGCCCAGAAATTCGTATGGCAGAGTATGGGCTCTGTTTTCTTGTACCACAAGCCACTCTACCTCATGGATGTTGCTTCTTCCTCATCCCCATTCCATTGGGAAACTTGCCAGCACCATTTGCCATCCAAAAACGAATTGCCAGCAGAGTGAAAAACCAGAAATCGCGACTTTGAAAGAACCCGCGTTTTGAAGAGCCATAAACGCCCAGATTTGGTATTGGACAGTGAAATCCAATGGGGGATCCATTGGTGTGAACCTTGGGGTGAATTTTGGAGTATTAGATACTCCGAAATCCATGGGAATACCCAGTTTTTACAGCCCAGAAATGAAGTGACGGGATTGAGTTATTGGATAACAGAACTGTGAGAAATCCAAGTGTGAATGACTGAGCAGAGGTTTGGTTTGCTTGATAAACCCAGTGAAGGCTAGAATCTCAAGGAACTAGCAGCTGGACCTTTCTATGCCCACCCTGAAGAGCACTGGAGGGAAGAGACGCCTGAGGGACTGTGCAGCAGAGAAGGGGACCTTCCTTGTGTTGGGGTGCGGTAGGTATTGTGGGTGCCATGACTGCTGAGTTCATTTGAGATGCCTGTAGCTTTGTGGTTGAGCTCACTGGCTTAGCATCCTCCTCATTTGTCATTTCTATGCTTGATAAACCCAACGGTGTGTTGGCTTAGCATAGTTGATGACCGAAACCATGGCTGTGAGTGAGCCCAGCTAGTTCCTCCTTAGTGGATACACAGCCCAGCTCGGGGGTGATCTCTCAGCTGAAAGAATACAGGCTGGACAGAGATCTATGGTTGGGTGGAACGTCGCTCTTACATAGCCAGTTGTTGGGGCAGATTCATCTCAAAGATAAGTGTTATCTCTGTATTGTAAATTATATGCATTATGTGTTCTGCAGTATGTTAATTGTCCATGTTTAATGAAATGAATTAATTATCTTAATTTGGAATCTATGCATAGCATTGGAACGAGATTGAGTCTTTACATGCTGAATCATCCTCTGCTGTCATATATATATATATATATATGTTAGACATTACTGTTTGTGTGCTTGCTAGTATGTTTATTCCGCTGTGTTTTATTGAGTTGAAGCTGCACACAGAAGTTTTTAATTGTCATGAATTTATGAGTGATGTAATATTGGGGCTAAGTCTGTCAAAAGCCTCGTGTGTGTTGTTAATGTTTCCTTCCCCGCATTTGATGATGGAAGGGGACGTTACAGAGTGGTATCAGAGCTCTAGGTTCAACACTACGGCTGTTGGGCCCTTCACAGAGATATAAATCATTGTGTGTACATGCATTTTGTATTTGGAACTAAAATGCATTAAAGAAACCTCAAGATTGCATGGCTTCTATTTGTTGGAATGGGAAATCATTTTCATGACTGTTTGGGGATTTTTGCAAGCTGCTTGCATTGATTGCATTCTATGAAATAGAGGAAGGAGGGAGAAAATTCATTTTTAGGCTGAATGCTTGCTCTAATTGTCCCCAATGCTGTAGCATTCAGTTTTGTATTTGTTTGTTTGCCTCCATGGAGGAGAGAAAGGAGGGGTAACCTCTGCCATCTTATATTGTTTTGTTGTTGTTGTCGTTAATTGCTGTGCATAGGAGATGATGCATCGTGTGCTTGAGACCTTGATTAATGATGAATCCATGTTCCTTGAATGTCCATGATGCTTTGAATGCATGAACTTGAATGTTGAGCATGGCTGGAAATGAGTTCTGTTTGTTTAAAAGCATGAATAATCAGTTGTTACAGCCCCATGTCTTAATGATGATTGTTAATTACAATGAATCCACATTGTGTGGCCAATTGATGGTTTTCAGAAGTGAGGAAAGCCTGCAAATTACGCCCTTATGCTCATGAGTCTCCTTACCCATGCTTGTTGGCTGCTTGGAGATTAATTGTGAATCCATTGGTTGGATTGTTGAATGTGAAATGAAAAGAAAATCCCTTATTAGAGATGCAAGTTCTTGTCATTCTCTTACTGTTTTTATGCAAGTTTTTATGTAGTAGTTCACCTCTGTAAGGGGATGAAAGGGCACTTTCCAGAAAATTTTCTAACTGTTGTGAAAAGTTGCAGTTGCAGGCAAGAGACAGAATGGTTTTGATGTAAAATTGGGAAGTTGGGGGCGGCATTTTGATTCGAAAAAATGACAGGGTCAAATTTCTCAGATGTAGTAGAGGATCACACCATTGCATAGACCTCTCCACGAGCTTTCCAACGGTACCAAATTTGTCCAATTTGGTTAAGGGACGAGGGAGATATGACCCCCGCAAGCACACAGGTTGCGCGTAGATTATGCGCAGATTGCACGCGGATCGCACACAGATTACGTGCGGGTCGCGCATAGATTGCGCGCGGATTGTGCGCAGATTGCGCGTGGATTGCGCGCAGGTCGCGTACAGGTTGCGCGCGGATTGCGTGCGGGTTGCGCGCGGATTGCACGTGGGTCACGCACAAATTGCGCTCATATCACGTGCAGGTTGCGCGCGGATTGCGCGCAGAATGCGTGCAGGTTGTGCGCGGATTACGCGCGGGTCACGCACAGATTGCGTGCAGATTGCGTGCAGGTTGTGCGCGGATTGCGTGCGGGTCGCGCACAGATTGCGCGCATATTGCGTGCAGGTTGCGCGTGGATAGTGCACGGATTGCGTGCAGATTGCGTGCGGGTTGCGCACGGATTGCCCGTGGGTCGCGTACAAATTGCGCGCATATCACGTGCAGGTTGCGCGTGGATAGTGTGCGGATTGCGCGCGGATGGTACGCAGGTCGCGCACAGATTGCGCGTAGGTTGCACGCGGATTGAGTGCAGGTTGCGAGCGGATAGTGCGCGGATTACGCGCAGGTTGCGCACAGGTTGTGCGCAGGTGCACACAGGTGGAGCACAGGTTGCAAAGGGAGTTAAAAAGGAAAAGTAGTTAAACCCAGAATTTTATAAAAGATGAATGGTGCATCAGAATGGAGATCCGCGAAGTGCTGAGTGTTCCTTGTTATATGGACTAACTTCGCCGGATATAAAAGTTTTTGTGATTCTTCATAGATTTTCTTCCACAAGTGGCTGAAGTTGGCATTCTGGACCAAAATACAACTGTGTAAAAGGTGCAGAATTGGAGTAAAAGTTGTCATTTTTGAAGAGATGCAGTTCCCGCACCCGATGTCGGAATGGAGCATGAAGACAGGCATTGGAAAGCTTTTCCAGCAGGGAACAATGATGCATGACCAGAGTTTGAATGAGGTCTACATATATCATGGATATTGAGTGCAGAAGAGTGCCAGCGGCTGTTTTGACAAACAAATTTTGTTGTCAATATGGGCAATTTCTACAATTGCATGATTTGAAAGAGTAATTCCATGTTACAATGAGGGATTGAAAAGGGAAGAATTCCTTAAACCCCTGTTTGTTATCATACTTATAATTATGAAATTGTCATATTGCATAAAAATGTTAAAAATGTAAGGGATTACATAGATGTATATGCACTAGATGGCATCTTAACAAACATTGCATAGTGCATATGGAAATGCTTGTGCATAAATGAGATATTGCATATTGGTAGAATAATGAAGTCTGCATATGCAATGAACCACTAATGGAGAATATTGTGGTTGATAATCACTATTGATGTTGGTATTGGTTGTAGGACCAAAGATAACAAAGAGCATGGCTAAATTTATTGAGGATGTTGTTGCATGAAGCCAACAACCTTATGCAGAAAGGATGGTGCAACAAATCTGTGATCATAAAGTTGGCAAAAGGACTGAGCAGCCTTGGTAAGAGGCCAAATGATCAGGTAACATCAGGCGATGTTAATGGTAACCATGCAGGTAATGATTATTGGTGCCAAATTGCATGAATGTTGAAAGAGGATTTGGTAAGATCTCTTCAACTATGTTTGAGCTATGTTGAGTTAGTTTGCATGTGATATTGAATACCGATTGGGACTGTTTAGAAATCTCAATGCATTCATATGAATTTATATCATTCCATGTATATGTTGGTTATGTGCTTAATAACCAAAGCAAGTGAGGACTGGTGGTCCTGATTATGGTAATGCAAGTATATGAGATAGTCAGGTTTCAATCATAATATGTTTGAATGCATAGTACTCATGAAACAATGCAAGGTAGCATTGAGTAGATGTGCATTAAGAGATTTTATAAATCTTGTGATGCATTGTATGAATGCATAGGGCTGATGCATATGTTATTGCGAAATAAATAATGAATGAAATGATGAATTGATGATAATTCTAGGATCATTTCAGGGGCTGATATGAATGCAGAATAGTAAGTGCATGAAGAGCCCAATCAAGATCGATGGACTGCTAGAATGCTCTATGGAAGGACAGAGTTGTATGAATGATATGACTATGAGAATAATATCACAATTGCAAATCAAATTTATGTGAGAAACAGATTTGAAAATTTGATCTAGAGCTTATGAGAAGAAATCTCATGGTTGAGAGCTCTAAGTTCTGTTAGTAAGAACAGTTGTAAATCTCAGATTTGTAAATGTTTCGGATTTGAAATTTTTGCTAATAATTGCTAATGACTGTTTGGCTTATATGAAAATGTGTCAGGAGGACATGCTGTAAGTGGATGCTCATGTATGGCAGCGGGCATAAGACCATAACGGGCATAGTGGTGTCACTTACAGGAGCCAAACAATATGAGGATAGCCTCATGGATAAGAAAACCAATTTCTGTAGTAGACAGAGTTGCAAATTCATACTGAATTTAATTATTAGTGCCATGGATTGGTTATGGAACAATCAGATTTGAATTGTATTGTTAAATGTTGCTAACTGTTTGGCTGTTCAATAAGTGTGCCAGGAAGACACATTGCAGTAAGACCATGAGAGTGGGCCTGCAGAAGCCAAACTTCATGGGAAGGGATTCCATGATTTGAAAATGGGTTTCAGGTGAAATGCCATAAGACATTATTAATGTCTCATCTGCACTACATGATTGGTAAACAATATGAGTGGGATGGTGAAGATTATGTCAGTAAGACATGAAGGTTATGTAACATCAAAAGGAATTGGGATGGCAAACCGAGGGACTGTCAACTCATAGAAGGAGCCTCCATTCCTCATTAAAGAAGAGAAATAACATCTGCAAATGGATAAGTGTTCCATAAACCCTGAATGATATATATATATATACATACATGCATGTCTAATTATTAGAGTTAATATGCAGAGCATGTTTTGATTTTATTTCCATTATGGCAGACTGCTTGAAGTATGATTAGGATCTTCATAGTTCACATCGGTAAGGAGTGCACGCCTTTCTGTTGCTGAGTTATGTTAGGGATGCCAATATTGACTACGCCTTAAGGGAATGGACGCATTCCTGGTGTTTCAAGGTTGGATAGTGAATGTTATGAAATATGTTTACAGTTTAGAGCAGCAATACTAATGAACTTGCTAATGCATCTTGTGTTGACAGCCTAAATAAATTGTAATTGATGTTACACACTAAAGAATCTAAATAAAAGGATGTTGTGAGGGGTTGTGGTGGAAGGGTTAATATAAATAAAAGGATGTTGTGGAGGTTGTGGGGATTTTGATGAAGGGTTGTGAAGTATTGATGAAAGGGCTATCATGTGCCTATGGCTCCATAGTAGAGCCTTGACCTAGAAATTGTCGTAGTGAAGTTTCCTTCCAATCGGCGTGAAGGTGTACTGGTAAGGTGTTAATTATTTGATGATTTGGAGCAGCCTGCGTGCTGGCCAAACATCCTAGTCCGCAGGAGGATCCCAAGGCTTACAAAGTAAAAGCAGGACCATGTGGACCAGAGAGGAAATGCACAATACAGATAAGTATTCAATTTCATTCATTTCTTATTTGAAATAATGAAGGTTTCAAGCATAAAGCTTGTAACAGTGAGCTGATGCATTATTGTTTCTTTGTTGGAAACCTTGGTCAATGCAGGAAGCAAGGACCCTGAAAGAACTAAAAGTTGCTTGGTAAATCCAGAGAGTGGCTGGTTGGGCAAGATTATTGATGATTTGGAGCAGCCTGCGTGCTGGCCAAACATGCAAGATTATTGATGTTGTGGAGCAGCCTGCGTGCTGGCCAAACATGCAAGATTATTTATGATTTGGAGCAGCCTGCGTGCTGGCCAAACATGCAAAGATTATTTATGATTTGGAGCAGCCTGCGTGCTGGCCAAACATGCAAAGATTATTGATGATTTGGAGCAGCCTGTGTGCTGGCCAAACATGCAAGATTATTGATGATTTGGAGCAGCCTGCATGCTGGCCAAACATGCGAGATTTTTGATGTTGTGGAGCAGCCTGCGCGCTGGCCAAACATGCAAGACTATTTGATGTTGAGGGACAGCCTGCGCGCTGGCCAAACACCCAAATCCATAGGCGATTCCAAGGCTTGTAAAGCAAAGAAGGACCCTATGGAATAAAGTGAAGACATCCAATGCAGATAAGTATTTGGTTATCTTGTAATTTCTTGCTTATGAATATACATGTGTATATGATTTGGTTATGATTTCCTATGAAAATAAACTAAACATGTGAATTAATTCAATGTTTGAGTGTAGGTATTGCTGGAAGCAATGACTATGAAAGCATCTCAAGGATGTGTGTGGACATGTAACCATCCCAAAGAGCTCAGCATGAGCAGTAATGGAAAGATGGGGCTAGTGGAACTATGTGAGTCCTAGCAGCCAAGAGTTAGACCAACCAAGTGGAGGAACTCCATGGTTGAGAGGTCTAGAATAGACCATAGACACTACGTGTCATAGCCAAGAAGGGCAGGTCAAGCATTCACGTTGAGGTGAAAGAGACTAGGAGCATGAAAACCACCGTGGTGGTGTGGGTTCCAGAATGGAACAAGACTAAGAGAAGAAACTCTTACTGCTCTCTCTTTCCTTTTTATTGATGCATTTATAAACACAAAAAAATTGTTGAATGCATGTATGGCTGAAAGTAGAGTGTGTTTATTTGCTTGAAATAAATTGTGAATGCTGAAGTAGTTAATTTAACGTGAATGGATGAACATGAAAGAATTCATGTGTATGCTGAAAAAGCATGGAAAGTGTGGAAGTCTCATGAGTAAAGCATGGACTATCCATGTCAAATGGGGAAAAACCATTGACGGATTTTTTTTTTTTTTATGTTTGGGTTATGCTTGGCCTAATGATAATTGTAATGATGAATTTCACAGGTGGAAATTAAATCAATTGGTTGCAGTTGCTATGAGCAAGTGTTGCTTGTGAGCCAAGTGAGAACCGGCTGTGCACAATGACCATGGCAGCAGACCATAGGCTATTAGAATTGGCTGGAAGTCTTCTTCAAACAATTGCCAAGACACAAGAAAATATTGGAGAGATGCTCAAGATGCAAAAGCAGCAGAACGAGATGAACCTCAAGAGGGTAGCAGCCATAAAGTTTTCAGACTTATGGATGAGCTGGAAGATCCGAATCAGCAGGAGCAGCTCGTGAAAATCAAAGGACTTGGTCCTGAAAGTTCAAAGTAAAGAACAGAATGCAGGGCAGATCTGTAGAGGTTTTTTTTTTTTTTTAAGTTTTGGACATGTGTAAATTGTATATGTGTGCCTAAGTCTTGGAACACCGAGGACGGTGTTATTCTAAGGGGGAGGGGATTGTAATACCCCATATTGACCCTTAGGATATATTATCATTTAATGTAAATACTGTGTACATGTGACGTATGTTTTCCTAGCGTGGAGCTCAAGGCCAAGGCCCCGCTAGTGAAAACCCGAATTTGGTTTAAAAGGGCAAGCATTGATAATTGATGCCCATGTGCTCTTAAGCCATGGAAATTGTAATAGGATGTAAATAAACATCATGCAATAAAATTCCAAGACTGGCTATGGAGGCAACGAATGAGAAGGGGCCATGTGTATCCACTAGGGAGTGGTGAGGGGGTTGTGGGGATGAACCATATGCTGCCAAATGTCATTATGAGAACCCATTTGACTTACCTTGCTGACATTTATTTATGTTGTAAGGAAGTGGTTGAGGAAGTCAGTCCATGGCTTCAATGGAGCATGGGCAGCCCAGAAATTCGTATGGCAGAGTATGGGCTCTGTTTTCTTGTACCACAAGCCACTCTACCTCATGGATGTTGCTTCTTCCTCATCCCCATTCCATTGGGAAACTTGCCAGCACCATTTGCCATCCAAAAACGAATTGCCAGCAGAGTGAAAAACCAGAAATCGCGACTTTGAAAGAACCCGCGTTTTGAAGAGCCATAAACGCCCAGATTTGGTATTGGACAGTGAAATCCAATGGGGGATCCATTGGTGTGAACCTTGGGGTGAATTTTGGAGTATTAGATACTCCGAAATCCATGGGAATACCCAGTTTTTACAGCCCAGAAATGAAGTGACGGGATTGAGTTATTGGATAACAGAACTGTGAGAAATCCAAGTGTGAATGACTGAGCAGAGGTTTGGTTTGCTTGATAAACCCAGTGAAGGCTAGAATCTCAAGGAACTAGCAGCTGGACCTTTCTATGCCCACCCTGAAGAGCACTGGAGGGAAGAGACGCCTGAGGGACTGTGCAGCAGAGAAGGGGACCTTCCTTGTGTTGGGGTGCGGTAGGTATTGTGGGTGCCATGACTGCTGAGTTCATTTGAGATGCCTGTAGCTTTGTGGTTGAGCTCACTGGCTTAGCATCCTCCTCATTTGTCATTTCTATGCTTGATAAACCCAACGGTGTGTTGGCTTAGCATAGTTGATGACCGAAACCATGGCTGTGAGTGAGCCCAGCTAGTTCCTCCTTAGTGGATACACAGCCCAGCTCGGGGGTGATCTCTCAGCTGAAAGAATATAGGCTGGACAGAGATCTATGGTTGGGTGGAACGTCGCTCTTACATAGCCAGTTGTTGGGGCAGATTCATCTCAAAGATAAGTGTTATCTCTGTATTGTAAATTATATGCATTATGTGTTCTGCAGTATGTTAATTGTCCATGTTTAATGAAATGAATTAATTATCTTAATTTGGAATCTATGCATAGCATTGGAACGAGATTGAGTCTTTACATGCTGAATCATCCTCTGCTGTCATATATATATATATATATATATATGTTAGACATTACTGTTTGTGTGCTTGCTAGTATGTTTATTCCGCTGTGTTTTATTGAGTTGAAGCTGCACACAGAAGTTTTTAATTGTCATGAATTTATGAGTGATGTAATATTGGGGCTAAGTCTGTCAAAAGCCTCGTGTGTGTTGTTAATGTTTCCTTCCCCGCATTTGATGATGGAAGGGGACGTTACAACATTGAATGTTAACATACTAAATCGAAAAATTTAGTTATTATACGTAACACTTACCTGACGAGCCATAGAGTGTGGCCTTCCATGGTCACCCTCGACCATGGAAGCAGCACGTGCCTTTCCAATGGCGCCATCCTGACACAATAAATCAATAAATAAACGTTTACCTCATACTAAATAATTGTAACATAAACAAAAATGAGATATTGCATTAATATTTATTTTTACCTCAGAAGAATAAGATACATGTTTTTCTCCATGGCCATGAGAAGACTCTTGCCATAGTTTAATAAGCATGTTATCATATGGAAATATTAACAATAAGCACGGAAAAAGCGAATGCTAACAG
Organism: Larix kaempferi; assembly: GCA_027924585.1. Lineage (NCBI taxonomy): Eukaryota > Viridiplantae > Streptophyta > Pinopsida > Pinales > Pinaceae > Larix > Larix kaempferi. The sequence continues at coordinate 8,235,221 of BSBM01000063.1, read as the reverse complement.
TTAAAATCGGGACATCTTGTTATTGTAGTCATATTTATTTACTATATTTAACATTTTACCTGACGAGGCATAGATCCTGACCTTCCACGGTCACCCTGGATCGTGGAAGCAGCATGTGCCTTTCCACTGCCACCACCCTAAGCAAACGTTGAGTCAATAATTGCATCATAAACAAAAAGAGATATTCATAGCAGTGTAATCACCATGTAATGACATGGAAATATTCATAATAAGCACAAAAAAGCGAATGTCAACAGTGGAAATCGAATGTTAACATAAAAAAATGAAACATTTAGTTATTGTAGTCATGTTTAGTTACTACATTTAGCATTTACTTGATGAGGCATAGTTTCTGACGATCCATGGTTACACTGGACGGCGGAAGCCACATCTATTTGATTTAAGTTGTAATCAATCAACAACTCTTCACCTGCAACTATTGTTTTCATTGCACATACAAATATACGATGTTGTTTGTGTCCCTTGAATTCGCAATTTTCTTGCTTATTTGTTGTCACTGGTCGTGTACTATTTATAAATCCAACAACGTTTATGGACGCTTTTGGTCTCCCATCAATATACATAGTCGCCCCTTTGTTTTTTTTTTTTTTTGCTAGTTGAATATAATTTGCGGAAACTCCATATCTCTGCATACTTCGAGTATATTGGACCAATATCAACCAATTATTATATCTGTATAGTGGTCCTACATACTCCATCAATTCAGTTACAGTGCCATAGTAGACATTTATTCCATCCATGGAAAATAGCCCCAATCCATGTAAGGACGAAGGAGTGATGCGATACATCCTCCCATTGATGAGGAAATATGTATCCACCTGAGGTATCATATTAGGCACCCATCGTTGCACTATATGTTTATACCTCAATGGAAAATCAATGTCTCCTATTCTCTCAGAATCATAATTACACCACCCACCATTGACAATAAAATATTTCATGCATCTATGAAATATTTTCAGATCTAGTTGATATAAAACCGGTAGATCTAGTACAACTCGTCTCACTTTCAACCTCTCTGAGTATATCTTCATCATCACTTAAGGAATATAGATATGAAAAATACCTATTTGGTGGTACCTACAGTTGATAAAACAAGAATAAACAAGACGGTGCTTTCAAATAGATTTTAGAATGAATACAGAACAGAACACAACACAGCTATTTTATTATGAAGTAAGGGTTTACAATATATAAACTCTGAGAGCTGTTTAACAAATTCCTATAAAAGAGGATCTCAATGGATCTTGTCCTACACGTATACAAACAAACTAACAATATACTAATTTAAGAATTTCGACATTATTATTCCAACTCTTCCCCTTAATGGAGAAATGGATTCTTACAACACTTTAACTTTGTCTGTCTAACCTTCATCAACTCCTACACCCACTCAGATGCCTCTGGACTGTGCTCTTTCTCTTCATCTTCTTCGAGCTTACCATTCAACTGCTTTAAAGCATAAATGCTTCAGACCATCATTTTTGCACTTGCACAATAGACAATATTGACAAACTCGTCATGTCGGAGCTTCCGCAATAGAGCAGTCAAGTAATGAACCATCCTATGGACATAACTCCATCTGTCAGATATTTCGCTTTCGGCTATCTGTCAGTTTCTAGGAAGGAAGTATAGGTACAAAATGTCTTCAAAAGTCACTTATACAAGGTGACTTCCAATAAAAACAGTTGTTCTTGAAACCGGGGCTTCCAGCTTATATCAAGACACAAGAGTTCCTATTTTACATAAACACTTACATAAAGAAAACTTTAACCACACCACACATACATAAAATATATAAGTATAAAATAGGCAAGCTATGACTCTCTATGGTGGCTCTTCCTTCTTCTCATTGCAAGGATCATAGCATGCACATTGATCCACGAACAACACATACTTCATCGCCCCGTCTGGAAATGAAGACATCTAGAAATGAAGACTCCTGCAGATGGCTTCAAAAAATTGATAATGACTCCCCTCTGAGAGTAGCGAAGAATTTCTCACGATATGCTTCTTGATCAACGTCCTCACAATGGTATTCTTCCTCCAATTGCAATCTCCAACAATCTCTGTAGAACTATACTTGCATTTTGATGACACCGATTCTCCTTAATAACTCCGTTCTTTCCAACGCCCTATAGATCAATGCCACACATAGTGTTAGCACACAAAGAGAACAAGAAATGGAAATATGGATGAATTTGAACAATGAACCTCTTTTTTCGCGATTTGTGACCACCATCGATTAAAAAAATCCAGGCATCAACACTCTCTTCTTAGCTATTTTGAATTCTAATGGCCATTGATTCAAATTCCAACAAATCCAAAGGTAAAGTTAATGCAGGTCTTTTTCACCTCATGGCTCCTTCACATAGAGACGAATGCTTTCATGATCCCTAATCCCAGCTACAGGTGCTTCTGGATTGCGCCGTGGTTCTTTACGGCGGCTTCTATTCTGTCCTATGACTTCTATTCTCCAACAAATTAATAACGCCTCTCGCAGCAGTGGCCTCATTCAATCATCCATCAGTAATCCCTCACACAGTGATATCTCTGCGCTCAGCCAGCGTTTGGTGATCCCGAAGCTCTGATACCAAAATAGATTATAGAATGAATACAGAACACAACACAACACAGCTATTTTATTATGAAGTAAGGGTTTACAATATATAAGCTCTGAGAGATGTTTAAAAAATTCCTAGAAAAGAGGATCTCAGCAGATCTCGTCCTACACGTATTCTAACAAACTAACAATATACTAATTTAAGAATTTCGACAGTATTATTCCAAATCTTTCTTTAAAGATTCTTAGTCAAACACATTTACTTCCCTCAAATCTAAGGCTTAGGAGGGACATGCAAACCCTAGTGGATGTAGTGTTACAAATCTTAGCTGAAGTGTTTGGTATTGGGAGGACGATATGTGGAAGGAAGAGACCAAGTTACAGTGCCATAACACGCTGTCCATACGACACTGCATTCGTCACTGTAGGCTGTGAGCTCATTTGTGGACCGAGTTTGCATATTTGGGGGTCTTTTTCTCTTGTGGGGAGAACAAAACCACCGGGGACAAGAAATTAAGGAAGTTAACTAGTATATCACCCAGTTTTGGTCCTTCTAACACTGTTGGGCATATTATTGGCATACTACCCTCTTTCTTTGAATGGCATATAATTGGCAGCCTACCCTTAATTTTTAAAATTTACATGCTGGTATTTTATGCTAATGCATATGAAAACTATTTGTTAGTGAATTGTTTGGCAAAATCACTCAACTAAGAAACATTAATTGACTATATCAGCCCAACAAACAATAACTACAGTGAGAGGGTCCACTCAGGAGTACATTGCAACAGTGTTCGTAACCGTTTTTCAATACATCTGAACCAAATAATTGGTAAAATACTACAACAGAGAATGCAAAATACATCAGATAACTTAAGTGAGATATTACATCTTAGACATGTTGCAAATTTCAAATTCATGCAAAATGACACTCAAATGGCCATGAGAAATTTGATTTTCGAAGACTTTCAATACTATGAGGATCTTTTTTGTATCAAGCTTTAACAAGCAACTTGTAGGACAGATTTTCAGACATTATGTGTATATTGATTTTCCGACTATATTGATTTTTTTTTAAACAAATAATAAATTTCAATCAAGAATGAGCATATCCATCAACCAAGCAGGAGGAACAAACCAGAAAAATGTCAACCTGAGAGTAGTATGGTGAACAACTAGAAATGAATTTATATTAACAAGGGAAATTAACAACAACGACTCATTTAAGGGAGATTGACATTTATTAACTCTCCCCAATATCTCAATAATTCAATTGGACAGGTGTACACATAAATATACTTTAATAAGAAATACTGAAATAAGCAGGCGTACACATCAATATACATTTCATTTAATAAGCAAGTACTGAAATTAAATAGAAAGACAGAAATTAAACACAGTTTTCATATCTTTCAACTTTTCATCTTTAGCACTCCCAAGTCGGTCACTGTGTTGAAGAAACTACAACACTACCAGTTAGGTCACTGTGCTAATACAATTTTCAGTAACATGTAATGTAAGATAAACACATTAATCACATAATAACATGGTTTAGGATACTTACCTTGGTGTGAGACCCTTCCGGTGTTGAACTCAGAATTATTACTTTCAAATAAGGGACTGTGCCTCGTAGAGGCTTGTCAAGCTCTAGGAACTAGAAAACCTCGTTAAGGGTAAGTACAAACAAGAGAGAGAGATAACTGGGTTGAGGTAGAAGTCAATGACAACTAGAAATGGAGGGTTGAACTTTTACAGAACTCAGCTTAAAGAAAAATTACCCAAAAGGTCACAAATAATAGATCTCAATATAAGTGAGACTCAGCACAAAGTAAAAACCTCAGATCTTCCTGGGTAAGTGTATCAACATATGAGGTTAAGTTCATATTATCATAGGTCATTGTTCAGAGGTCATTGATCATGTATCCCACTAAGACATAATCACAAAACTATGCCAAGTCAAACGTGGGTGGGGGTACCATGACCAAAATAAAAAAAATGGTACAAGTTAAAAAGATGATAATGGGTGTTATGACCAAACTCCCTTTGTACCAAAGGGTGTACCACAACAAAAGTACCCAAAAGACCAAAGAAATAAGTTAAAGAATAAATAAAGGTGGGTAAGTGATCCTAGTAATCATAAGTCAGCTACGTGGGAATCATCTCTTGCTAGCTGACTAGTGGGCTGACTTTGGGGTTTTGGAACTGTTTCATGCTATAGAACTGGATAACATCAGCTATTGAGGACTTGGAATTGAGTGTACCAAGGCTGATTTGCTCCCGAATGTGGTTATTTAATTATTTATCCTAATGGTATCAATGACCTTTTTAATAGACTGTTATTAAGGTTTATATGCCTCCAAATAACTACAAAATATGCCAAATAAGGGGAGCACTCTAGTCTCCCAAGCAAGAAAACAACCGAAGGATGCTACCTCAGCACCTGATAGTCCAAATCATAGAGGTCATTGATACCATTAGGATAAATAATTAAATAAAAAAATTGGGGACCAATGTGTTAGTTGCAATTAAATGTGTGGGGAATGTTATGTAAGACCCTCAAACAACCCTTATACACCACATGTGCTTGATGCAAACATTAAAATCCTTGACAATTTAAGCCTTAACTTAAGTGAAATCAACAAGAGATATAAGTTTTGGAAACAACCAAACCATGACTACAATGATAGCTGAAAATCAAATGTGCAATAAGACAATTTTGAAAATTCGAAAACACCATGCGTACAAAGAAGAAATGAAGTCCATGTTCATAGTCTCATGATGAATAGGATTGTCATTGATGACAACATAAAAGTAACTAACCATTATGGAAAACATCTAAAAGTTTTTATGACTTTCAAAAGTAAGCTCTAAAAGTTTTTATGACTTTCTTTTCAATCTTTATGACAATTTGAATAGATAAGCCCCACTCATAGCCAAATACTTTTGAGATATTTACAAATCATCGGAGTATGGGGGACCATATATTTCTCGAAATACGTTGTATTTAGTCCTCCATGCCTTTGAATAAATAGACCTCAATACCACGCATCTATTATGATGCATGTGGACATCTATGCGGGTTTTGACAAGCCACTGTTCTTTGTATTTAATGTAGTACCCAAGAATTTGATCCTCAGTAATCTTTGTCTGCAAAATATATTTGACCTGTTCGAGAGATTCTCCAACTTCCCGTTTTAGATTATAAATAACAGCTGGTTTTAATGCTGTCAGGTTGATGCCGAATGACCACCACTAGTCTCTCATCCAATCAGGGACGTAGAAGGTAGGATCCTCATGGATATGTATAATTTGAAGTCCAAAATTTAGCAAGGTATAATATGTTCTATTTGTATTTTCTTTTCTCAATAATTTCCACCATATTTTTTTATATTTTTCATAAGTGTGTGTAGTACTTGGAAACCGGAGACTAGCATCTTGATGTGGCCATGCTTCCAAAGAACGTATCTGGTTAATACAGTAGTATTGTTGGTCTAGTTGTAGCCTGGGGTGATGTGTACAGACCTCTTTCGATATTAAGTTAAGATCATGGTAGAGGTGTGTTAACCAATTGCTTCCATCAGCTGCTTTTCTCAGGGAGTTGTTGTAAATCATCTCTGGTACAATACTGGATCCCATAGGAATTCTTCTGAGTTCTGGCACTAGTCTAATAAAAGCATCAAATCCCTATAAGTTAGCATCTAATACTTCAGCATGTCTCAACTCCCACCTAGGTTTCCAGTCTTGCATATAATCCAACAAACTCATATTATCATTAATAGTATAGATATGATTTCTTCCTCCGGTCCAAGTAGATATTTTCATGTTTACTTGTGGGTTATGGGCCCACTAGATTCTGCTTTGACCTTCTATGCTCGCTTTCCTCATGCTTTCTTGTACCAAGCTCGTTTGTTTCAAGCTCGCTTGCTTCAGGCTCACTTGCTTCAGGCTCGCTTGCTTCAGGTTTGCCTCTTAAAAATTAACAAGATACTTCTGTGTCAAATATTTGCTTATTAGTAACCATTGTGGTACTTTGGTCCAAATGTTTTTCCTAACTCATTGTTTCTCCATATTGTGTTCCTAGTGCCACCTCTCTATGCCAATGCATAAATCAACCTATTCTTGGTTTGTGTGTAATATCCTTGGGAAGATTCAACCAAGATATTAACTCAACTTCAAAACTTTTATGAACTTCACTAGTTAAATTTCTGACAATTTCTTCAAACAAAGTAGGAAGTAGGTGATGGGTACTGAGGTAAGGAATGAGGATGGTGGGATGAATATTCAATTCTGGAAAATGTATGGGGTTAGGTGCAGCAGTAGGTCAAAAAGGTCATATCAGAAATGTCTTATGCACCATGTACCAGTACCGTTCACGTTTCAACAATAGAGCTAGTCTATTGCCTACTTCGAGGCTTCCTGGGTAGCTGGCATATGCATACTAGATAGGTGGGGTTCCTAGGAGTTAATGACATAATTAATATCAGTCAAATGTATGCTACTTATGTTCAGGAAATTATTTCATCAGACTTGGGATATTTTAGGAAGAATTGGGGGTTTTGGGCTCTCCCAGGATTGTCGAGCTAGTATTTTTCCAATATTTCCAAATGGGGTCTAAAGGATTCCAAATTCCTAATTTAGGGACTGATATGGATAATATATCAAATTATTAAACCACTGCAACATACGGGAAGTCAAATGGATGCTCTGAGTGCATTCTACAGTAAATTCACTAAAACTAGTCTAGAAAATCCTTCCAATGAGCTAGTCTTGGATTTTAACTGAATTTAAGACTTCCATTAAATAAATAATGTGTTGTTAACACCCAAAAAGTGTTCACTACCTCATCTACCTCATTACATGGCTCATTTGTCCATTTTCCTACCATATTTCCCTTAAAAACCCTAAAAATCCCACTAAAAAGCCTCCAAAAGGCCTAAAATGCCTCCAAAAGGCCACAAAACCATCAAAAAAGCCTAAAAAAGGCTAAAAAACCCCTTTTTTCTCCAAAAATATCCAAAATTCCTCTAAGAAAGAAAAAACCCTTTAAAAAGGGAATAAAAAATATAAAATAATGAGGAAAAGGAGGAAAAAACCCTATACAGCTGCCCTAAACCATATGGTTCCCAAAACCATGGGCCAGCACTCCACCACCAAAAAACTATAAATAGGTGATGGAGACCCCTTATTCCATATCCACAATCAAGTATACCCTTACTCTGCCAAAATCTCTCTTGAAACCCTAGCTCACCATTGAGCCACTTTCACCTTGAGAGCCCCTTTTGGCCCATTCCCATCATTGGAGAAAGAGAAGGAGCACATTGGAGCTTGGAGCAACCCTCTTGGACATTGCAAGAGCTTCACCAACCTTCACATTGGAGGTAAAATTAATACAAAAACCATTATTTACATCTTGTTGTTTATGTTTCATGCACATGTTTTAGAGTAGTTTACATTTCTGTTTTAGCATAATAATTTACATTTACTGAACTGCTACTAAGGAGTCCATTCTCCTTAGTAGGTGCTCATTTGCGCAAGCTAGGGGTAAAACCCTAGCTACAGTTTTGGCGACTCCCCTAGGTTTGAATTTCTGGTTACAATTTTTAAATCTTTTTTCTGTTCGGCTGTCCCTTTCGGCCGCCGTATACCGCGTTTTTTCCCCCAACAGTCGTGTCCCGACCGTGTCTTTCAGGCACTTACCTGCGACCCAACCGCGACTCTCAGATTGTTTCCAGCAACCTGTCGGCCGCTTTCAGTCTGTTACGTGCGATTTGGCCGCGGCTATTAGCCTATTTGATCTAGTCTAACTGCGGCTATTTCCCTGTTTTCGGCGTCCCGCCTGTGGCTTTCGGCCAGTTTCCCGCAACCCGCCGGTGCCTTTCGGCGTCTTTCCTGTGTCTTGCCTGCGGCTTTCGGCCAGTTTCCCGCAACCCGCCTGCGCCTTTGGGTGTCTTTCCTATGTCCCGCCTGCGGATTTCGGCCAGTTTCCCGCAACCCGCCGGCGCCTTTCGACGTCTTTCCTGTGTCCCGCCTGTGGCTTTCGGTCAGTTTCCCGCAACCTACCGGCGACTTTCGGTGTTTTGCCTGTGTCCTGACTGCGTTTTTCAGCCCAGAACCTGCAACCCGCCTGTGATTGTTCATCTGTTTTCCGCGGTCCGACTGCCCAGATTTGCCCAAAACCCGCGGTCAGATTTCTGCAAATTTTTCCCTGTTTTGAACCCAGAACTTTGCTGCACTATTTTTTGCGCCAACACAGCCCTCTGTCCTACTGCAGCCACCCTTCCTTACAGTATTTTCTGCAGTTTTTATTTCTGTTTCATTTACAGAATCATTTTCACATTTTCAGCACTTTACATTGGAAAAAGAAAATTGTGCATTTTAAAAGTTCATTTCTGTATTGTTATTGCTAGATAGAAAGTTGCCCTCCCTAGTGGCACTTTCTACTTGGGTTCATCATCACCTCACGAGCACACACTCTGTCACATAATTCAAGTGAGCCTTAAAAACTACTTAACTCAACCAATCTTCTAACCCCACTTGGGGAACACAAAAGAATCTTTGTAGTTATGTAGGATCGGGGGGATAAGCTTCCAATAACACCCCTCGGTTACTTACACTTGAGACATAGTTGTTGTCCAATTAGGGAACCAAAATCCCCTAGTACTTTTTGGCACGGTCACAACCAGTTTACCAGAGGGCCTCTCCCCTAGGAGGGTTGAAGTCGTGAGACTGGCTCCAGAGGCCTAAGTGGAATACCGCACTCCATTCAGTAACCGAAGGGCTACCTTTCGCAGTTCTTGGGATATCCTTGTATAGGGGTATTGTGGTAAAAGGACCAAACGGCAAATTCACCTTTCTGGACGTGTCATGAACGGGGTATCTTAGTTGCCATTCTTCTAGGATTGACTACCCGGTGTCCCTCCCGGTAGGGGGACATCTTAGCCACTTGGCTTTCCTATTCATATTGTCTGACTTGGATTTCATCACCTTGCAGAGGATATGTCTAGTTGAGTCAGAATACTTTTTAGTTAGGCGTTTGCATGCTCCCTTACCTCCTTTTGGTCTAGTGAGTCCACCATTTTTTATTTTTTAGGAAACCTGCTGCTTGTTGGTATTCTGACCATTTCTGTTGACACTTCACCTATTGTAGCACAGCTGTTAAAGTGGGTGTTTTGAGTTGGTTATTGACCTGAGTGCCTTGTTTTTGAGCTCTCCTTCTGCACACTCGGTTGCATTAGGGTTTTTGAGCTGTTTTTTACTCACCTCAACCCACAGAGATTCGAAACCATCTGTCACCATTGAGTCCCCGAGACATTCTCGACACCTCAGGGGCGAGCCCCCACAGCACGGTTCACTTGACACCACCCCTCATCGCCACAAATCATCATCACTTGATACCACTTATCATCATCACTTGATACCACGTACACACTCGAACTTTCCATGAAGGGGGCCTTGTCCTCGCCTATGATCAAGCCCATGACAAAACCGGTAAAGGGAAGTTCGAATCCATGTGGCAAGGCCCTTACATCATGCGGACTTGTCTCGGCAAGGGGGCATACATTTTAGCTGACTCCGAAGGTCACCCTTTGCGTAACCCTCGTAATGGGTTGTATCTCAAACGCTTTTATCCCTAAATCACTCGCGGCCTCATTGGTCCGCATTGTATAGTTTGCTCTCTTTTTTGTTTTTCACCTTTTTTACCACGATTGTACATTCCTCATTTTTGCATGACCACAGATGGACCATCTTCCACCTCACTATACTGGCTTCGCTGATGGAGCAAGGCGCTGGTCTCCCAACCTGGCTTCTGCAGCATGGGTCTTGTATTCCCCTTCACATGAAATGATTCACCTTGACGGACTCTGTATAGGCGCTGCTACCAATAACCAGACATAGTATGATGCTATGACCGGTCTCCTGACTGCTGCCCTCCAGATAGGCATACGTCACCTTCATGTGTTCCTTGACTCCCAGTTGCTTGTCTCCCAGCTCAACAATTGCTACCAAGTGCATGATCCCTGCCTCTTTAGAAAATTCCTGTGCACAAAACAACTCAGCCGATAGTTTGAATCCATCACATTCACCCATGTCCCAAGAGCTCAAAATAGTGGCGCAGACCAAATGGCTAACAACATCCTAGATTGGCACATCAATCACACCATGTAAAAACCTCCATCATGCATTGCATCTCATAAAAATATATAAAAACCCAAAAAGATTGCAAGGGGCATCCACGTGCCTATCATCACATAAACATTTGCATCCATGTGCAATAAAAAATACAAACACCTACAGGGGCATCCACGTGCCTAGTCTTGCATACATAGTGTTGCATCCCTATGCAATACATAACATAACATACACAAGGGGCATCCATGTGCCCAACATCCTATACTACTTGCATCCACGTGCAATGTAAAACATATCACAAATCATAAAGCGCATCCACGTGCAATGTAAAACATATCACAAATCATAAAGCGCATCCACGTGCGTACAACTAAAACAATATCACAAAAAGGTGCATCCACGTGCATATATATAAATATAAAAAAATACATGTCACAGTGCTATACATGTCCTGAGTACCCCTATACTCAGTTATACAAAAAATGGCTATACATCCCTAAAGCCTCATAAAATACATGCCATAGCTACAAAACTCGTGGGGAGTCCCCTGCACTCCCTAATGAGATTCGTACCCTGCATCTGCGGCCTCTGAGTCCTCCCCTCGCTCCTCCTCCGGAAAGTCCTCATCCCCTGCGGGCTCCTGTGCCCGTGCCCTGTCTGCCAAGATAGCCACCTGGATCACAATGGATCTGAACTCTCGAGGTGCCCTCATGCAATCCTGAACAACATCAGGGTCCACATCCCACCATCCCTCGTCGGTTACTCCAACTAGTAACCGATCCAACAACACTCGAACGGACTTCAAAGTCCCCTCCGCATCCCTCCAACGCACCTCACCTCGGCTAGGTAAGGCTGGTGCCGCCACATGTCCCCTACGTGCCACATGTCCTGGTGTTGGTCTCGGACCCACATCTTTAGATCACACATCAGTCAGTAATAGTATATATCATACCACACATCATATATAAAACTTGACATCCATACCATGCAAGTAAACCAATATGTACCGTCTGGTCCCCATGCCTGTCCTAGTGCTCGCGGCGCCTCTGGGTCTCCTGTGTAGTCCATATCCCTATACGGATAGTCATCCAGTGGCAGTGGCATCTGTAGCCACTACAGGTATAACTCATGGGTAAAGTACCTACCCACCTCCTCACCACCACGGTGACGCATCATCTCGCCCCACCGCACCATCCGCGGCTCCCTCATACCTCCTTCCCTGATCGGTACCCGCGGCCGCAAAGTGGGTACCCTCTCCATAAAGAACGCACATAGGAAGGAACCATAGCAAAACCCCTTGCCATATTCCTTCACCACTGTCAGCTGTGGCTGTACACAGGTAAGGAACATCTGGCCCCAAACATAATAGACCCCGTCCAGTACGCGCTCCATAAGCTGCATCTGGCCACCAGACACCTTCTCCGGTGACTGGGAACCCAACACACGTACCACGCATGCTGCAATCTCCCGTATCGTCGGCTCCTGTAGGTCTAGCAACCGGAGTGCATTCCTATGCACCCTAACCTCTGGAGTACAGTATCGCTCCAGCATGTCCTCCATGTCCACATCGGCGGATACTCTCGGCTGCGTATCCGCCACTCTACCCAGACAGGGAAACCCTATCAGGAAGTATACGTCAGTCAGGGTAAGGTCCACCCTCTCAACCTGCACCATGAAATCCTGTATGTCTAGCTCCCAGAAACTCACTAGCCGGTTCAGCAGCAACCCTGCTGAACGCATCATGGGTACCTGTGTGAACTTCAGCAGTCCACACATCCCTAACACCGCCCGCACATGACCATCATCCCGGATGTAATCCACTATCCCATCTGGGATCTCCCACTCTCTCTATAGAACCAGCGGCATCTTGTCAAACACACAAGGCAAACTCATCAGACTCATGTCAAAGAAATAAACCTTCCCCCCCTGGGAAGTCCTAACAACTCGATCCAAATTGCGGCTTTAGGCCCCCTTGCCGCGGTTTCCGACCGTGGCTGTTTGGCCCACAGTCGCGGTCGACTACCACGACTGTCAGTCCCGAACACACGGTCCCAAACCGCGTGTTCAGCCTCCGAACACCCGGTCACAGACCGTGTGTTCCGCATCGAACCCCGCGGTCTCCACGCGCGTCATTCGCCGTGGAACCAGCGGTCTCCAACCGCGGCTCCCTCCTGAAAACCCGCGGTCCACCCCACGTGGACCGTACAAATCAACCCTGGGACCCACTACCCACCACCCGAACACAAAAAACGTGCAGGTATGAGTTTGACTGAATACCTGTATCTCCTAGATCTAAAATCGACCAGTCGGATCGTCCAGAAATGACACCTCAGCTCTGGTCCACTCTAATCACTAGTCAAAGTCAAATAGTACAAATGACACTTGTCATGTTGGACCCACACACTATTTATATGCAGTTGACTTTTTCTTGTTTTGGCCATTATGAACCCATACGGAGTCCGTTTTTCAAACCGTTTCCACCACTGGAATCAGCACGACAAGAACGTCCTGATGGTCACCTCGTTGCATCATTTTTTCCCCGTCATTTTTTACACATTTTTCAGACGCCACTAGTCGCCTCGGTTTGTGTGCCACATCGGTCGTTCTCCGTTTTTCGCATATTTTATATCATCGGATTCATTTTTTCGAGTTGGTGATGATGCTTGAGATCATTTCTCGCTCTCACCCCCATATTTGTCGAGTCTTTTTTCCAAAACGCCCCCACCTCGGTTTTCGTGCCACATCGGCCGTTATCTATTTTTGACGCTCTTTATATCGCCGAATTCATCTTTTCGAGCTCGTGATGATGCTTGAGATCATTTATCGCTCTCACTTGGTACAGTTTCAACATTGTGTCCCGACAACTTGTTGCCTCAGTTTGCGTGCCACATCGGCCGCCATCGGATTGTTCCACATTTTTACATGAGCCATTCACTCCTGTCATCCTGCAAATGTCTCATTATTTTTCCACCATTTCATTCACCCCGCAAGGAGGCCCACCAGTGTTCCCCCCCATCCTTGTTCTTGGTCATCATACATGCTCCTTGATTGAACACTTCCTCCTTGCCTGGCCATTCCTTTTGTTCGATATAATTTTATCCCTTTTTCGGGCCGAACAAGTCCTTTACGAAAAAGGCACTTAGGGAGTTTCTGTTAAGCTCTTTTCTGACTCCTAAAACAATGAAAAGATCGCCGAGCAATCTTGCTTCCTTTCATGCTCGTTAAAGTACCTGAAAGGGAGTCTATTTGGTATAAGTTTAACCCTTTTCCGGACCTGGTAGACTAATTACGAAAAGGAATACTCTAGTCACACCGGCTAGAAGAGTTCTTCATTGCATCCTTTTATGCTTCTTTGGGCCTTGGAGACTAAATATACGAAAAAGAAACCACCTGGAGTCTTCTTATTTTCCTTCAGACTCTCTAAAATTGAAAGCAACCACGAGCATGAACTGTCCTGGGCTCGTATAAATCCACACGACAGTACCATTCCATTACTTCAGAGTCTTCTTATCACTTTCAGACTCCTTAAAATTGAAAGCAACCACGAGCATGAACTGTCCTGGGCTTGTATAAATCCACACGACAATATCATTTCACACACACTTCTTCTAGTTCCTTAACCCATGAAGAATTCATCCCGTGCCTCTAGGCACTATGATCGATCATCTCGGCAGCACCCCCAATCAGGTCGCCTTTGTTTCGAGTATTCTGCAGTCTCCTGCCATTTTAAACTAGCTTGAGTCTCCCTCGGCCCAGTCCTCCTCCTAGATCCAATACAGCTATGATCCCTTTCCCATCAGTCAGTTTCATATGCTGCCCGATCATCCCCGTTATCATACTCTGAACAAAGGAAGTTTGAGTCCACCCACTCTACTTGCCCAGTTATTCCCCCCCAATTTGCCAGTCCTGCCATCAATACTATCACATTTCGGTTCTCCACCTCGCTCTCCTGTCAAGGAAACATGATTGCCTTGATAGTTGCAGGTCTCCCTCTGTCGACAACAGCCCCTCTATTCCAGAGGATAGGCCTAGAGGTCCCTGTGCCTTGGACCCATCACCATCTATGGTGAGTGCCTACGGACCATTTTAAGAAGAGTCATCATTGCCTCTCTGAATGGTTGTTTCTCACATGCTCGACTTCAGCACCTTGATCGCATTGATGAGAATCGCGCAGGATTTACATCCTTACCATTATTTGTCGAAGACCCCGGATTTCCCCCGACTCTAGCACATTGGTGAGTCACTTTGGAACAACCAGTTATATGTTTCGGTGGATGTCCGGGCTGCGTTGGCGATTGTATTCGGAAGCCATCCAGTTGTATGCTTCCTTGAGTACCCAGTACCGTCCCAGATCAGTTCCAGTTCAGTGTACCATTGCGAGTGTATCCCTTGTCACTCTGATCCAGCAGCTCATTAGTTCCTTTGGTACCACACTTAGTAGCACTGTTGATTGTTCCAGTGTATCAGTTCTTCAGCTCAGACATGGTCAGCCCAGCAGTATGTCCCAGATTTGTGTCCCCTCTGGACCCTTATGATGTACACAGTGGTTCTCTATGTATCTTTCAGGTCCCTCTTTTCGGGCCTCACAGTTCTTTTTATTATATCTTGATACGAGCATGGGAATGCCCGCCTCGTCCATATGATCAGATGATTCCTCATCCATTATTGAGGTTATGTACTTTTAGTTCTTGCAGTTTATTCGGGATCATTGTTCTGGGCTTCAGTTTGTTTCTTCTCTTCTCCACACCCCAAGAAAACCATATATGACTTATGATGTCCATTGGCCATACGATGAGCTCCTGCCCTCGCACATCAGGGGGCAATCTGTTAACACCCAAAAAGTGTTCACTACCTCATCTACCTCATTACATGGCTCATTTGTCCATTTTCCTACCATATTTCCCTTAAAAACCCTAAAAATCCCACTAAAAAGTCTCCAAAAGGCCTAAAATGCCTCCAAAAGGCCACAAAACCATCAAAAAAGCCTCAAAAAGGCTAAAAAACCCCTTTTTCCTCCAAAAATATCCAAAATTCCTCTAAGAACGCAAAAACCCTTTAAAAAGGGAATAAAAAATATAAAATAATGAGGAAAAGGAGGAAAAAACCCTATACATCTGCCCTAAACCATATGGTTCCCAAAACCATGGGCCAGCACTCCATAACCAAAAAACTATAAATAGGTGATGGAGACCCCTTATTCCATATCCACAATCAAGTATACCATTACTCTGCCAAAATCTCTCTTGAAACCCTAGCTCACCATTGAGCCACTTTCACCTTGAGAGCCCCTTTTGGCCCATTCCCATCATTGGAGAAAGAGAAGGAGCACATTGGAGCTTGGAGCAACTCTCTTGGACATTGCAAGAGCTTCACCAACCTTCACATTGGAGGTAAAATTAATACAAAACCATTATTTACATCTTGTTGTTTATGTTTCATGCACATGTTTTAGAGTAGTTTACATTTCTGTTTTAGCATAATAATTTACATTTACTGAACTGCTACTAAGGAGTCCATTCTCCTTAGTAGGTGCTCATTTGCACAAGCTAGGGGTAAAACCCTAGCTACATGTGTTCTGAGTTTTTATGCCGCTCTGATATATTTATAATAACAGTGACACATCGAATTTAACATAACAGAACCATCCTTTTATTATAGTGGCTTTCTTCACAAAACAAATTGCCTTATAGGCTAGAAATTGTAGTACATTGATGGAGAATATGAAGAGAGAGAGAGAGATTTGTTACAGTAACTTTGTTCTGATGTTTTGATCAGGATCTCTTCATATCAGAGGACTGATTTGGCTGCAACTACTGCTATAGAACTTCACTGATGCGCCCTCATTCAACTAGTTGTATCCACCAGTGGAAACACCTCTAGATTTGGCTGTGCAAGTTGGAGCAATGAGAGAGGGATGGAGGATCAGGTCTGAAGTCAACCTAAGGACATGGAAGCCTCTGATATCTGCTGATAATAACTTCTGGATCTCACTGGAATTCCTGGGAATTCTCCTCCTTAACTCTCTTCTTCTGCTAGTGAACCTTCTCCAAAACTAGCTAGAATTTCACTATATGAGAGAGCTTCTCCTCCAATGGACTGGAGATCTTCAATGAAAGATGGAAGTGACTGATAATGGATGTAATAGCTTGATATGGACCTGCATAACACTTACTGGAATCTAGAGGGCCTTGGGGCACATCACCCAAGAGAAACAGTTGAGGCACATCACTCAACATATGACTAGCTTAGAGCTCTCATTCAGAAATTACAAATGATCAAAAGTTGTCAAATGGATTTGGTTGGCTTCTTTTATAAACTTCATGATGACCTGCTGAGCAAGTTCTTGGCTTGGTGACCTATGAGAGTAGGTTACCCAATTTTCCATTCTATTCCATAGCCATGAGGGTGCATTCCTTTAGGAGAATAGCAACTTCTGAGCTTTCAAAACTTTATTTCCTTCACCTCCTTCACTCAATTTGGGCAAGTGCGCTTTAGGTATATTTTCTAGTTGTTGCTATTTTCTTTCTAAAATCATTTCTGCATATTTCCACTTTCTTTACTTTCTTCTTTTCCGCTTTTACTAGTTTTTTCTGTTTGCTTTTGTTAGTTTCCATTTTGTTTGCCTTGTCTTCTTTCCTCCATTAGATTCCTTGCCTTTCCTGATATTTGCCACTAAGGCAAAATTGATCCTCTTGACACCAATTCGAATTTACTAAGAACATCATCACCACTTACTAATATTTATTAGAAACATTTATTATTAAAATATTACCATTTTCAAAATTAATTCAGACTTCATAATTTAATTAATTAATTCAAAATTAATTAACCACTATAGTAATTGCTTCAAAATTTCCCCATTAATTAAATTCTCATTTAATTAATCACTTCAACTCATTCATGGGGTTAATAACTACATGGGGGGCCCACCTTGTCCATTTAATTCCCAAATACAACCTTAGGCATCTTCCATAAGTTAGTTTCCATACTTGCTCATTAATTAAATAATTATTGCCTAGGTGACTTAGGCCAAAATTACCCCATAGACCATAGAAATATTTGGGGACATGGAAGTCCTCCCTTCCTAAGATTGCTTGTCCTCAAGCAATGTCAGGATTCCACCAAGATTCTGCTGCACCACTCTGATTATAATTGTCCCCATCCATTGTACAGTCTGAAAATTAAACTTGGGCCTTCGCAAAAAAAAAATTGAAGGAAAACTGCATTGTAATTTATATCTGCAATTTAACCAGCAATGAACAAAATTTTCAACCAAGCTAGGATAACTTGAGTAGAATTCTTGGATCCCATTGTTTCTCTTGTAAGGACCAAAATTTTTCTGTCACCTTTGGCAATCTGTCACTCCCATAAATTCCAAGATCCCAAAGTATCAATTCCAAGCATGTGGATTCCCTCCACATAGGCCAACTTCTGCAAGTAATCATTAATTTATCTTGGCAACTTGCTTGCTTAGCTGCCTTCCCTTGACCATGAGCAGAAACATTTTTGCAAGGAGATTTCATGCTTTTCAGTAATCTTTCACCCAATCCACATGTGGATGAGTGAGATTAATTGGATGCAAAATACATCTTTGTTGCTGCTCACAATTCAAGACAATCTCAGTTATAACAACAAATTTATTGCAGAAACAAGTGAATTTTTTACCTTCCAAGGTCTTCACTGCAATGTTTCCCCTACCCATCCAACCAATGGATGGACAAGCACTTTGATTTACTGAATCATATGGAATATGATTAGCCATATGCATGTCCTCCTCACATAAAGAGAAGTCATGATCTCTATGGAACTGCACAGGTGTTCCCCTCTTCATCCAATGGCTCAACTCTCTGCCATTGATCCAAGGGTGCACAACTCCATCAAATGACCCACACATTGAAAGTAAGTGTGGATCTGATACCTCCTTGTCAAAAGTGGCTGCACACTCATGCATGGTCTAAGTCCACTGCTGCGGGTTAAGGAACATGTCATCAGCCTCAATTTTAGGATCCTCCTGCTCATCATGTAACACCAAGAGGAAGAATCCTTTTACCCAATTTTCATTCCCACAATTTGTGGCTGAATGTGAAGTGAGGAATGAAGGGTGGTGAACCATGCTTCTGAACCTTTCACCCACCTTTTATGCACTTTCTTCCAGCACATACTGAACATACTTATCCTCATGGTCCACCCACTCATGAGGTTCCTCCATAGACATTTTTATGTCATTTACTCAAAAGGGATGACTCTCAGAAAAAAATTGTGGATTCTGTCAATTCTTGCCACTCTTGTTGGAATTGTTCTATCTTCATTTGTGATTCTAAGAGGGCACTTTGAGTGTATCTCAAAGAATATTGGGTGGAAAACAACTCACCTTTGAGCTTGTAGTTCTCTTTTTCATATATGCTAATACTCTCTTCATCATGCAGTGTTGCTTCTCGCAATAACTCAACAAGCTCAAACATGTAATTTTTATCAGAAAGCAACCGTGAGAAATTACCTTTGATTGTGGACATTGCTTTCTAGATATTCTCCATGGCTTCAAAGGAAGATTGGTCTTCCATTAAAGCAACTCCCAACACAACTTTGACACTGAAGCATAAGTTTCATGGAGAATTTCCAGGGCCTCTTGGATCTTCTGTTAATCCATCTTTAAAGATCCTACAAGAAAATGAGGTTCTTGCAGATGTTCCTCCTCTTCATTTTCCATCGTCGGATCAATTTCATGTAATGCACTTGATGTTTTGGAATCTGATCTATATGTTGCTGCTACAATATATTCATCTTTCATGTCTTTTAAAACATAATTTGGGTTGCAACATAAGTGCTCATTCATCCTTGGTGCAACAGAAAGATCTTCTCTCAAGGTTTCATCCTTCATCCTTCATTCATATTTACACTAGAATTCAGAATATCATCACTATGGGGCTCAACCATTATGAACTTTTCAATGGAAGTGGCTGCCATATTAGATTGACATAATGACACATAAAAATAAGAAATTACTAATACACCAGGTGTCATGTTCTCCTCCTTATGCAGTGGAATTTTGATGGCTTGTTCATCCACCCATTTCTCTACTTTGTTGATGTATTTGTAACTTCAAAGATATTCACTTGTATATTGTATGTATTACATTTGTACTTTATTGTATCCCCAACGGAGATGCATTATTCCTCCGATTGGAAGTGTCGTCATGTGTACTTGCAAGTGTCACGAGTTATATTGTAATTGTCGTAACTTATACTTGATGGCTTATTAGACCACCTTGTTGGGGTCGGCCCTGTATGAGTCATGTGGGTCAAAGGGTTATTAGACCACCCTATTGGGGGTCGGCCCAATCAACATTATGTTATGTGGTTAAGTTAGGGCCGACCTAGTTGAGTAAAGGTCAAGTGATGTAGTGTATAAATAGAGAGTGTGTCTCTCTCATTTTACACATTCTATTGTTCACTCACTTCACATTAGTGAGAGAAGAAGAGGACGTGCACAAGTGGAGGAGGAGCATGCTACTGTAGATATCTATCTCTTGGGTTTTATCATGGTGATCATTGTATTGATGATTATTCTATCTCTGAGGAAGTTGCGTGGTTTTTCACCTTCTTGGTTTTCCTTGGTGAAATGTTCTGTGTCTCTTCTGCTTGATATGCTGTACATGTTGTTCTTTCAGTTAAGATCCTAGATCATAATGTATTAAATTCTGAAAGACTAACATGGTATCAGAGCTATCCTGAAAGAAGGCATGGTATGGCATTTATGACAGTTGTTGCACTTGCGAAGCTAGGGCTTGATATAGCAAAAACCCGTCATCATAGCACTTTCTCTATAAATTCATTTTGGAAAAGTTTCAGGATCTGAAAATCATATAGGTCCACGATCAGATCCCAATGTACCTTGTATCCGAAGCACAACATCTAATTCGCTGTAATTGTTTTTTATGGTCCGTACAATCTAGGGTTTCTGCCTCTTCCAGATCTCAGTCATAAACAAGTGACTTAGGAAAAAAGGCCACAACTTGGGCTAGGAAGCTCCAAATGAAATTTCGTAAAAAGTGGAAGGTAGGGCACGGACGGTAATTTCACAGGTCCGATTTTCAGAGGCCGAAATGGAACCAGTGACACGTGGCACTCTGTACAAGTTTGCTCTCCTGTTTTATCCCATAAACAGTTAACGTTGTGACACTTGGCATAACTCTCTCTCAGAGAATCCATTTGAGGTTAGACCTGTGGGGTTGGAAATTTAACAAGTCAGGATACCACAAGCAAAAGTTTCAAACCCTGTAGATCCAAAATTTATGAGTTACACCAGAAACAATCAGGTGCATATTTCTGTCAAAAGAGAATTGGATTTTGAGCACCTTCATTCATGGCTATGGGAATTTAGGGTTTCGGAGAAAGTTGGAATTTTTGTAATCGGAGACCACAGTTGGATGTTCCTCATCAAAATTGAAATTTAGAGACCAATATCGAATTTTTTGGTTGGGCAGAAGGCTGGGCTTGATCAAACCCTAGTTTGGGTCTTTGATCGGAAAGGTGAAAAATTAGGGCTTCTGCAAAAATGGGAATTTTTGAAATCTGTGACCGTAGCTGGAAGCTTCTTGGACAAATCGAATTTTAGAGCTTTTGATCAAAATATTTGGTTGGGTGAATCTTTGGAAAACTCAAACCCTAATTCAAGGTCCTCCCGAGTGAATCTGAAAGATTGAAAAGCAAATTTCAGGGGTGAAACTTTGCAGTTTTCAAATTATGAGTATATTAGGTTGATCAGCTCATCAAGGTGCATCTTTCTATCCTTTCAAAAGTTTGAAATTCAAAGTTTGAATTTTTAGGGTTTCCCTGACAAACCCTAATCTAGCTCTAGATCCAGTTTCTGCAAATCAAGTGGATTGGGTTAATCCTAGAATATAATGGATTGGTTACCTGCATAAGTGAAGAAGTTCTAGTTTCAGAGGGAGATGAGTCTAAGGCCTTACATAAGTAGATTACAAGCAAACTCGACATGTATGACTTACGGGTATGTCATGGATCACATAGACATATGTATAACTTGGTTCTACAATGGTTAACTTGTGAGTAATGCAGGTCATTGAAGAGAACAAGAAAAACATTGCTAAACATAACTAGCAAATATGATGACCAGGTATGTTTTTTCCTATATCAAGTTAGAATCCTACCTTATGTAAGGATCTTATACTTTTGTATGATTGATAATGATTACTCATGAAGTTACAAGTTTGAGTAATCTAGGGTTTATGCATATTATGTCTCTTACCTTGATTGATGATATGACTAACCAAAAGATTTATGTGGTCAAATATGAATATGCATGAGTAAGAGAAGTCTTCCCTGAAACTTTGAATGCTAATGCTTATTATCTATGTTTGAAATGATCATGACTATACATGTTTAAGATTATTGTATTTTGATAGTATTAAGATTATACTAATGAATGTATTATTATGTATGAGATCTCGAGGATAAGACAATGATGATACTAGTAAGCATGCATAGTCATCAAGGATGGATATAAGTTCAAGGACAGGTAATCCAGGAAGTAAAGATCAAGAGGGAGCACACTCACGTAGTTCTTGCAAGGAAGCAAAGATTGAGAGGGAGTCTACCAAAAAACAAACAAGGATAAGTATTTGAATTGTCATTTCTTATTATTTAAATAATATTGTTCAATAATGTATATACCTATGTTCCTAAACTTAGGTTGTGTATTATGCATATTAGGATAATTGCACTAATGAAAAATATACTACTAATATGCATGTAATGGGTAAGTGGCCTATGGAATGTACAACATTCCATTGATACTTATCTAGAATGAAACCTCTTTGCTGACATGTTGGAAGTTGTGCACACTCTTAACAATGTTCTGGTAGAGATTGGAAGGCATCTAGAAAGTTACCGGATATGGATAAATGTTGCACTGAAGCATTGGCTAAAATAATTGCATGACTGTATGACATATTTCTTTACATGTAAGAATTTGTTCTAAAAACTATGAGATGTCTCTAATCATGCAATTTAACTTGTCTTGTACGAAAGGTCATATACCCTCACCTACAAAAGAAGGACTACAACATTTTTTGCAGCAACAAAGCTATCTATTGAAGATATTGAAGTTCCCAGGATCTAGGATGAAGTAATGGAAGAATACCATGATCCATCGATCATGAAGAAAGATGTTTGGGATGTGGTCCCAAGACCAGATGGAAATTCTGTTGTGACTTTGAAAGATCAAGCATGCTGTAGATGGTAGCATAGAGAAATACAAAGCGATATTTGTAGCTCGTGGCTTCTCCCAGAAAAAAAAGGGAATAGACTATGAAGAGACTTTTTCTCCTGTAGCTAGATACACTTCCATCAGATTAGTACTTACTCTAGCTGCAGTGATGAAATGGAAGATACACCAGATGGATGTCAAGAAAGCTTTCTTGAATGGTGTAGTCAAGGAGGAAGTGTATGTGGACAAGCCACTTGTTTTTGAGACACATGACAGAGAGTCATATGTGTGCAGGTTGAAGAAAGCCTTGTATGGCTTGAAGCAAGCTCCTAGGACTTGGTATGGTAGGATGGACAATTTTCTATCCAGTTTGGGATTTACCAAGAGTAAAGCAGATTCCAACCTCTACTACAAGGTTGAGGAAGGAAATCCTGTGATACTACTCCTATATGTGGATGACTTGTTTGTTACAGGAGAGGATAGATTGATTGCCGACACGAAGAGGAAGCTTGCTGTCGAGTTCGAGATGAAGGACTTGGGGATGATGCACTATTTTCTAGGCATGGAGGTGTGGCAGAGTGTAGATAGAATCTTCCTTGGATAAGGGAAGTATGCAGTAGAGATCCTGAAGAGGTTCGCGATGATGGACTGCAAGGCCATGGCCACACTTATGGCATCGAACCTGAAGCTTCTGTGTGATGCTTCATCTAAGCCGGTTGATGTCACGGTGTATCGTCAGATGATTGGGTCTTTGATGTACCTAATGAACACAAGACCAAATATTTGCTTTGTTGTGAACACATTGAGCCAGTTCTCGATGGATACGAGAAGTGTTCACATGGTTCCTATAAAGCATATTCTGAGGTACCTGAAGGGTACGGTTGATTATGGGCTCAAGTATGATGTGAATCAAAATTTTAACCTAGAGGGTTATGTTGATTCAGATTGGGCAGGCAATGCTGCAGATAGGAAGAGCACTTCGGGGTGCTGCTTCAGTATGGGATCAAGTGTGATCTCTTGGTTTAGAAGGAAGTAGTCCTACGTAGCACTGAGTACAACCGAAGCAGAGTATGTTGCAGCTTGTTTGGCTAGTTGTGAGGCAGTATGGATGAGGAAGCTACTGTCTGAGTTATTTGATCTCCCATTGGATGCTACTGGTATCTTTTGTGACAAACAAAGTTGTGTGAAGTTGTCTGAGAACCCCTTGTTCCATGACAGGTCGAAGCACATCGAGATCAAATATCATTATATCAGGGATATGGTGTAGAGAGGAGCAGTGAAGCTCTGGTATGTTGCAACGAACGAGCAGATAGCCGATGTGTTGACCAAGTCGCTGGCCATAGTGAATTTTGAGTACTTCAGAGAGAGGCTTGGTGTACTTCAGATCGAGATTCCTTCCAAGGGGAAGTGATGAGTCTGGAGACACAGATGCACATGAGCCATTCTCACATGGTGGTAGGTGTGTCCTCCCATGGTGTAGATATAAGGGATGGGGCCATTACGACATGGTTGAAGCGTGTCTTCCCATTGTCATTGATGTAAGAGTTGTGCCATTCGAGCATGGTTGAAGTGTGTCTTCCCATGTCTGTGATATAAGTGTTGTTCCATTCGAGCATGGTTGAAGTGTGTCTTCCCATGGCTGCAATATAAGTGTTGTGCCATTCTCGCATGGTTGAAGTGTGTCTTCCCATGGCATAGATATAAGTGCTGAGCCTTTCACGGATGGTTTAAGTGTGTCTTCCTATGCCAGTGAGTGTAAGTGTTGTGTGATGCGCATCTGGGTTGTGCTCCATGGACGATGAGGTGATCTGAAGACGATGCGGTGATAGTATGGTACACAGGTTTTGCAGAGGCATATAATCAGTCCTGAGATGCTCTTGCATGTTTTGCAGACGTAGTGTAATCAATCCTAGGAGATCTTGCAGGTTTTGCAGAGGAAGTGTAATCAGTTCTGAGGTGTACCTGCTTGATGGATTGCTCGCTGAGATGACATGATCAGTATGATCATGAGTATTAGGATGATACTCTGTGGCTGTGGACAGGTTGTACAGTTTCATGTAAAAGATCCTGGGAGATTCGATAGGTTGAGCTGTGTGCTCGTAATCAGTCCTGGGATGCTCTTTTGAAGTTTTTCCATGACCACATGTAATATTTCCTTGAGAGATCTGATAGGTTGAGCTGTGTGCTCGTAATCAGTCTTGGGATGCTCTTTCGAGGTTTTGGAGGTCACATATAATATTTCCTTGGGAGATCCTATAGGTTGAGAAATGAGCTCGTAAAAGTCCTGGGATGCTCTTTCGAGGTTTTGTTGACGCACGTAATAATTCCTGAGTATTCCACAGTATGGGCAATGATGATGAAGACCTACAAGTGGTGGGCCTATATCCAACATGAAAAAGGGCTGGCTCTGTAGAACTTCCTATGATGAGAAGAATTATGAGATAACACCAGTGATCGAGATGATGAGTACATCAGCAGTGACGATGATGCTCCATGATCCAGCTCCAGTATTGAAGACTTGTGCCTATATGTATTGATGACTTGTGTCAAGAGAATAACTTCCTAGTTAAGAGGGAGTGTTGATGTATTTGTAACTTCGGAAGATATTCACTTGTATATTTTATGTATTACATTTGTACTTTATTGTATCCCCAACGGAGATGTATTATTCCTCCGATTGGAAGTGTTGTCATGTGTACTTGCAAGTGTCGCAAGTTATATTGTAAGTGTCGTAACTTATACTTGATGGGTTATTAGACCACCTTGTTGGGGTCGGCCCTATATGAGTCATGTGGGTCAAAGGGTTATTAGACCACCCTATTGGGGGTCGGCCCAATCAGCATTATGTTATGTGGTTAAGTTAGGGCCGACCTAGTTGAGTAAAGGTCAAGTGATGTAGTGTATAAATAGAGAGTGTGTCTCTCTCATTTTACACATTCTATTGTTTAGTCACTTCATATTAGTGAGAGAAGAGGAGGATGCACACAAGTGGAGGAGGAACATGCTGTTGTAGATATCTATCTCTTGGGTTTGATCATGGTGATCATTGTATTGATGATTATTCTATCTCTGAGGAAGTTGCGGGGTTTTTCACCTTCTTGGTTTTCCCCGGTGAAATGTTTTGTGTCTCTTGTCTCTTGTCTCTTATGCTTGATATGTTGCACATGTTTTTCTTTTAGTTAAGATCCTAGATCAGAATGTATTAAATTCTGAAAAACTAACATGCTTCACACCCTACTGAGATGTGCTCAATTTCTGCTTCCTGGTGAGGCTCAAGGGGTGATTGTAGATCTGAATTATGTCCCTCTTTTGGATCAGATCCAAAAGATGTCTCACCTTCATCAATCTATCCCATTCCTTCTGCACTTGTTTTGAAATCAACCATTAAACAATTGAGAGTGATCTTACCTCCCTCATCACCAACAATCAAATGTTTGACTGTTGGGTCTTCCACTGTGCATTGATCTTCTTCATCCACTTCTTGGAGTAATGGGGCACCAACAAGGTCTTCTTGGTCATTTCTTTCCGAGAAACTTTATGTCTCTTCACATTGTGTGGTGCTAAGATCACAACCTTTGGACTTCCTTCTTGAAGGAAAACCAAACAGTCTCACAATGCTTGGCCCTGCCAATGGCCTTGATGAAACTTCCTTCTTGATTCCTTTTCCCTGAGATTTGGATGGATCCACATGTAGGGATGCAACTTCATATTTATTTTTTCCTACTTCTTCTCCACCCGAAGAACTAGGTGGCTCTTGGTTTCCTCCTTTGATTTTTCCTAGCTGTGAGGACACATCTTTATCCCTCCCTTCCATCTTAGCTCCTAGGGGTACAAATCTTGCCTCAACTTCTTTGCACACACCATCAACCATATGTGAAATCCTTCTTTTGCTATCACTATTGTAGGGGTCTTTGAACAACCTTTGAATCTCCAAATCACAATAGTCTCTAAAGGTCAGGGACTTTTGAACCTCCTTCTTCAAGGTAGAGTACTCCATGAAGTACTCCTAGGATTTCTTTGGGTTACCTCCATAATCCCTATTAGTCATAGGTAGGTCATTTCCTATGTCCTCTTCAAACATCTATTCAGCAAGGTAATCATATTCAACCTTTTGCAAATAGAAATTTCCAACAGGGGTTGTCTCCTCCTCTTCATATGGCTCAAAAAAGAAATCTTCTTCTTCACTGACTGGTAGGAGCCACATTTTGCATTTACGAGAAGATATTCAATCTTCCATCAATTATTGAGATTATTTATTTCCATAGGGTGAGCCAAGGAAATTGCTCTGATACCACTATAATATCCTTGGGAAGATTCAACCAAGATATTAACTCAACTTCAAAACTTTTATGAACTTCACTAGTAAAATTTCTGACACTTTCTCTGAATAGAGTAGGAAGTAAGTGATGGGTACTGAGGTAAGGAATGAGGATGGTGGGATGAATATTCAATTCTGTAAAATATATGGGGTTAGGTGCACCATCATGTAAAAAATTTCAGATCAGAAATGTCCTATGCACCATGTACCAGTGCCTTTCACTTTTCAACAATAGAGCTAGTCTATTGCCTACTTCGAGGCTTCTTGGGTAGCTGGCATATGCATACTAGACAGGTGGGGTTCTTAGGAGTTAATGAAATAAGTAATATCATTCAAATGTATGCTGGTTATGTTCAGTAAAGTATTTCATCAGACTTGGGAGAGTTTAGGAAGAATTGGGGGTTTTGGGCTCTCTTGGGATTGTCGAGCTAGTATTTTTCCAATATTTCCAAACGAGGTCTAAAGGCTTTCAAATTCCAAATTTAGGGACTAATATGGATAATATATCATATTATTAACCCACTTCAATATATGGGAAGTCAAATGGATGCTCTTAGTGCATTCTACAGTAAATTCAGTAAAACTAGTCTAGAAAATCCTTCCAATGAGCTAGTCTTGGATTTTAACTGAATTAATGACTTCCATTAAATAAATACTCTGTTCTGAGTTGTTATGCAGATCTGATATATTTATAATAATAGTGACACATTTTATTTAACATAACAGAACCATCCTTTTATTATAGTGGCTTTCTTCACAAAACAAATTGCCTTACAGGCTAGAAATTGTAGTACATTGATGGAGAATATGAAGAGAGATAGATATTTGTTATAGTAAACCTGTCTGATGTTTTGATAAGGCTCTCTTCATATGATAGGACTGATTTGGATGCCACTACTTCTGTAAAACTTCACTGATGCGCCCTCCTTCAACTAGTTGTCTCCACCAGTGGAAACACCTCTAGATTTGGTTGTGTAAGTTGGAGCAATGAGAGAGGGATGGAGGATCGGGTCTGAAGTCGACCTAAGGACATGGAATCCTCTGATATCTATTGATAATAAATTCTGGAGCTCACTGGAAGTCCTGGGCACTCTCCTCCTTAACTATCTTCTTCTGTTGGTGAACCTTCTCCAAAACTAGCTAGAATTTCACTGTATGAGAGAGCTTCTCCTCCAATGGACTGGAGATCTTCAATGAATGATGGAAGTGACTGATAATGGATGTAATAGCTTGATATGGACCTGAATAACACTTACTGGAATCTATAGGTCCTTGGGGCACATCACCCAAGAGAAACAGTTGAGGCACATCACTCAACATATGAGTAGCTCAGAGCTCTCATTCACAAATTACAAATGATCAAAAGTTGTCAAATGGAGTTGGTTGGATTCTTTTATAAACTTCATGATGACCTGCTAAGCAAGTTCTTGGCTTGGTGACCTGTGAGAGTAGGTTACCCACTTTCCCATTCTACGCCAAATCCATGAGGGCTCATTTCTTGAGGAGAATAGAAACTTCTGATCTTTCAAAACTTTCTTTCCTTCACTGAATTTGGGAAAGTGCGCTTTAGGTAGCTTTTCTGGTTGTTGCTATTTTCTTTTTGAAAGATTTTCTGAATCTTTCCACTTTCTTTACTTTCCTCTTTTCTGCTTTTTCCAGTTTTTCTGTTTGCTTTTGTCAATTTCCATTTTGTTTGCCTTGTCTTCTTTCCTCCATTATATTCCTTGCCTTTCCTGAGATTTGCCACTAAGGAAAAATTGATCCTCTTAACACCAATTTGAATTTACTAAGAACATCATCACCACTTGATAATATTTATTAGCAGCATTTATTATTAAAATATTACCATTTTCACAATTAATTCAGACTTCAGAATTTAATTAATTAATACAGAATTAATTAACCACTATAGTAATTGCTTCAAAATTTCCCCATTAATTAAATTCTCATTTAATTAATCACTTAGACTCATTCATGGGGTTGATAACTATATGGGAGTCCCACCTTGTCCATTTAATTCCCAAATACAACCTTAGACATGCTCCATAAGGTAGTTTCCATACTTGCTCATTAATTAAATAATTATTGCCTAGGTGACTTAGGCCAAAATTACCCCATGGGCCATAACAAAATTTGGGGACATGACATTGGGTTTCTAGTTGGCCTTGTTTTGGGCCTTGTAGTGGTTCTCTACTATCACATCCATAGTCATTGACACATTAAAACACCTTAGATCTAAGCCTGATGTGAATCGGGATTCAAAGTCAAATCCCAATGGCTAGTACCTCGTAGACGTCAGTCATCACTCGTCACGTTGCAAAGCTAAGCAGTGAGTGCATGACATGAGTGAGTGAATGTTAGGAAACCATGTCTTTACTTTGTTAGTATATTGTTGTTGGACGCATATGCTTTGTAAGTAATCCCGTAGTATTTGTTGATCAATAGTTTGTGTTATTGTTGTTGGCGCATATGCTTTGTAAGTCGCCCGTAGTATTGTTGATCCATAGTTTGTAGTGGCCCATGGTTTTGAACCATAGTATTGGTACCTAGACTTAGTATATAAGTGTGTGTTGAAACCTATTAAGGCACCGTGAAGTTATTTGTATTGAGCTTGCTCAAAGGAGGTTGCCCCCTCGAAGTGGCCCGTGATCAATATAAAAGTGATTTTGAGTTCTGTCAGTTC
This sequence comes from Larix kaempferi, assembly GCA_027924585.1. NCBI lineage: Eukaryota > Viridiplantae > Streptophyta > Pinopsida > Pinales > Pinaceae > Larix > Larix kaempferi. The sequence continues at coordinate 8,205,278 of BSBM01000063.1, read as the reverse complement.
TGCTATTTCGCATATTCTTATTAATTAATTGTTGCAGGTGCTTTACATCTAGTATCAGAGCCTCCACCCAGGTTCAAGTCACAGAGCGGGTGGCAACGTCGGCATTGCAGTGTTCGTCTGGGGCTCGTACGGCGCAAAGGGGACACCACTGTACAGGCACACATCCAGCCCAGATTCTGGACTGTAGAGCGTGGTGGGATGTTAAGATTCTAGTAAGCGAACTTCACTAACATCTCGGGGTTTTGGTGTAATGGTTCGTATCATCTGGTATCAGAGCACTTTCTTGGGCTCGCTGGGTGAAATTTCTGCCAAATTTTTTTTCGCATTTGTTGCAGGTTCGGATTTGGGAATAATCCCTATCCACTTAATTGTGGGAAGTAATTAGGCATAAGCCCTAAAAATCATTGTGAGGAGTACCACAGAAACCCCGAAGTAGCTGGCCCATTGAGAGGACCTGCCAGCGAAAAGGGCAACGACCCCTACCTGATTGACTAGTTCCCACCCGTGAGGTAAACCAAGAGCTGTCGTTTGTAGCAAAGCGGTTATTAGTTTTACCTGAGCCGTGGAGTGAGGGGTGCTGCCCCAATACGCAAGCCGTCAGATAGCATTGGTGTCCGAGTGAAACCCCTGAACTGTTAGGACGCCGCACATACCTGGGGTCCATATCTATTTTCAGCTGAACTGCTGTTAATCACTGCTGCGCCGTTTCAAATCCAACCATTCAGATCCATTCTGAAAGCCGTTCCAGATCCATCCATTTTCAATCCATTCAGTGTTGTTTCAGATCCTTCTATTTCCACTCACTTCTGGGCCGTTGCAGATCTATCTATTTTAGATCCCTTCCGAGTCGTAGCCACTCCAGGCTGGAAAAATAAATAAATAAATTCAGTTTTTTCTCCATATCTCCCTTGTTTTTACTCTGTTTCCCTTGAAATTTTTGGGGAACCCCTGTCATCCCATTCTGCATATTTCATTCCTAAGGACCCTATCCCCAATTCCACTTCCCAAAGCCCGAAATCCCACATTTGTCTATTTTTAGGGTTTTCCATAACTTCCTCAGATTTCACCCAATCACCTTCAAATTTTACCAGAGAGTTCCTTTTTGAATTCTGCTTCTTTGTCCCCCTCTGCCAAATTTTCCCATTCTTTCATCCCGCTTCTAAAATCCTCATTTTTTGCTTCCCTGTCTATTTGACAGTGTCCAAAACCTAGTCAAACCCTAATTACCCTTCAGATTTTTTCCCAAATCTAGATTTTCCTTTACTGAAGCAGTTTCTGTTTTTGTTTTCCTACCCAGTCAACCAAAAAAAACTCCTAGTTATGGTTGTCACCCGTGCAGGAGCAAAAACCATGGAAGAAGCACTTGCAGCCATCCAAGCCAAACTCCAGGATCTGGATGAAAACTTTCTCGGCCTCCATCTTGAACATTCAGCTATGAACAACAAACGGTAGTTTGAGTCTTCATCAGACAATGGGTTCTCTAATTCCAGCAATTTTCGTGGTCTGAATCTTGATTTTCCTCGCTTCAATGGTACTGATCCAATTGGATGGATCTATCGTGGAGAACAGTATTTCAGTCTGCATAATACTTTTGATGTCAACAAAGTTTCGCTTGCATCCTTTCATTTGGAATAGGAAGCTCTTCAATGGTACCGTTGGTACATCAAGGCTCATGAAGAGCCAAAATGGCCAGACTTTTGCCAGCTCCTTTTGCAACGATTTGGTCCTAGTGCTTTTGATGACTTCACAGGAGCCCTCACTAAACTTCGCCAAATTGGCACTGTGAGAGAGTATCAAACCGAATTTGAGAAACTAGCCAACCACACTGAAGGATTGTCTGATGACTTTTACTGGAGTTGTTTTATCAGTGGTCTAAAGGATGCCATCCGCTCTGAGGTCAAAATGTTCTGTCCCAACATAATGATGGAAGCCCTAGGGTTGGCTAAGTTGGAAGAAGACAAGATTGCAGCCCAACAATGCTCCAAGCCCAATTTTGTTTCCTTCCGAAATATGGGTTCTCAACGACCACCTATACCGCAGGCTCCTCCACCAACTCCTATCAAGCGTTTGTCTGAAATAGAGATGCAAGCATGCAGAGAAAAGGTGCTTTGCTATAATTGTGATGAGAAATTGACTTGGGGACATAGATGTGTTCAACAAAATCTCTATCTCTTGGATGTGGATTCTCCGCCTGCCTCTGAAATTGGTGTCGAAGATCTAGAAACAATGGATGCTCAGGTCGACATTCAGGAACTGCCTATTGACCCTCTGTCTCAGGATGACCAGCCAAAGATATCTCTCCATGCTTTAGCTGGAATCACCACCCCCCAAACAATGCGGGTCAGGGGTTACTTCAAGAAGCTTCCTCTTACAATACTCATTGATTCTGGTAGCACTCATAATTTCATTGACCCTCGGATCGCCAAACAAGCTGATTGTTTTATCCATCCTTGCTCCAACTTTGAAGTCATGGTTGCCAATGGGGGCACCTTACCTTGCAAAGGGAAGTGTTGAAATGTGTGTATCTCTATGGGAGATTATACCTTGCACTCTAACATGTTTTCCTTGACCTTAGGCGGATGTGATGTGGTTTTGGGTGCTCAATGGCTACGCACACTTGGCCCTATCTTATGGGATTTTGCTAAACTTTGGATGCAGTTTTCCCTCAATGGAAAAAAACACACATTGACAGGATTACAACCAAGGTCTCTCAGCATCATCAGCTCACATCGCATGGAAAAAATCCTCAAGAAGAATTCACATGGTGTCATCGCTCATATCCATTCCATTCAGATGCAACCATCAGCAGTCTCCACTACTCCTTTGGATCTACAACAAATTATGGATCGATATACAGGTGTCTTTGCTAAACCAGTGGGATTTCCACCTTCAAGGCCAAAAGACCATCGTATTCATCTCCTTCCTGGCAGTGTTCCTCCCAACATCAGGCCCTATTGCTACCCATTTCACCAAAAAACGGAGAATGAAATGCTCATTCGGGACTTATTGAAGCAAGGCATTATTTGCCCAAGCACTATTTCCTTTTCTTCTCTAGTTCTTCTTGTCCTAAAAAGTAATGGGTCATGGCATCTCTGCATTGACTTCCGAGCACTTAATCACCTCACCATCAAGGATAAGCTTCCAATTCCTGTTGTTTATGAGCTTCTTGATTAGCTTCATGGGGCTCAATTTTTCTCCAAGTTGGATCTTCGTTCTGGGTATCATCAAATTCGGGTTCATGAGGATGATATCCCTAAAACAGCTTTCTGCACACATGATGGCCATTATGAGTTTTTGGTCATGCCCTTTGGCCTCACTAATGCTCCTTCCACAATCCAGGCCTTAATGAATAAAATATTTCGACCCTACTTGCGGAAATTCATTCTGGTATTCTTTGATGATATCCTCATCTACAGTAAAACATGGGATGAACATCTCCAGCATCTAGATCTTGTCATGCAACTTTTCTCTGACCATCATCTCCACGCCAAGCAGTCTAAATGTGTTTTTGGACAGAAGGAAGTTGAGTGTCTCAGGCACATTATCTCAGCACAAGGGGTTTGCGTGGATCCTGCCAAAATCGATGCCATGAACAATTGGCCGCATCCTCAGACACTCAAGAGCCTTCGTGGTTTTTTGGGGTTGACTGGCTACTACCGCAAGTTTGTCAAGGATTATGGGAATATTTCAGCTCCATTAATTTCTCTATTTAAAAAGGATGCTTTTACATGGACACATGCTGCTTAGTGTGCATTTGACAAACTAAAACAAGCTATGTGTACTACACCTGTTCTAGCTATGCCTGATTTTTCCAAGCCCTTCACTATTCAGAGTGATGCTTGCGGTAATGGACTTGGTGCTGTTCTCCTTCAAGATGAACACCCCATTTCATTCACTAGCAAAGCCCTTCCAGGTAAGAATTTAGCTGCCTCTACATATGAGAAGGAAATGATGGCTATTTTGCATGCAGTACAGAAGTGCCGACCATACCTATTAGGGAATCATTTTTGCATCAAGACTGATCACCAGAGTCTGAAATATTTCTTGGAACAGCGTGTCTCCTCCCCAGCACAATAAAAATGGGTTAGAAAACTCATGGGTTATGACTATGAGATCACTTACAAGAAGGGTAAAGACAATATTATGGCAGATGCTCTTTCTCACACATTTGATGCCCAAGGTTCTCTTTCAACTATTTCTATGCCTGTTCCAAATTGGTTGCAATCTGTTCAACAGGGTTATGTCAATGACTCTTCCTTATCTCAAATCATCCAACACTTGACCAAGAACCCTTCTGTTGTACCACATTACTCTTGGGATGGTGCTTCTCTGAGATACAAGGGTCGTCTGGTGCTTCCCCAGAGCACAGATCTTGAAGAGGCTGTCTTCTATGAACTCCATGCTTCTCCATCGGCAGGGCACTCTGGGTTCCTCAAAATGTATGAACGGGCACGGCGTAACTTCTTTTGGCAGGGCATGAAAATGAAAATTCAAAAGATGGTGGCTGAATGTGATACCTGCCAGCACAATAAGGGTGAAACGACACTCCTTCAAGGATTGCTCGAACCCTTGCCCATACCTAGAGGGATTTGGACATATATTTCTATGGATTTCATTGAAGGGATCCCTAAATCTGGTGGGAAGATAGTGATTCTCGTTGTGGTTGATCGCCTCTCCAAATATAGTCAATTTTGTGCTTTCAACCATCCCTATACAGCCTGCTCAGTTGCTCAAATTTTCCTGGACCAGATCTTTCGTCTTCATGGCATCCCTTCTTCCATAGTCTTGGATTGTGATGTGACTTTCACTAGTCATTTTTGGATAGAACTATTTCGCCACACTGGCACCAAACTAAAGATGAATTCAGGGTATCACCCACAAACAGATGGTTAGACTGAAATTGTCAATAAATGCTTGGAAACTTATCTTCGTTGCTTCACCTTTGAACAACAAAATCAGTGGGAAAAGTGGCTCCCTCTTGCTGAATGGTGGTACAATACCTCTTACCACACTGCCTCTAAAATGACCCCATATGAAGCAGTCTATGGTCAGGCACCTTCAGTTCTTCTTCCATACACCCCCAACAGTTCACCAGTTCAGGAAGTTGACACGGTCCTTTGAAACCGCGATCAGATTCTTCGCATCTTGCGGGACAATCTTCACATGGCAAGAAATCGCATGAAGCAACAAGCTGATCAGCACCGTTCTGAGTGCACTTTTCAAGTAGGCAATATGGTTTTTTTTCGTCTCCATCCGTACAAGCAGTCCTCCCTGACACTCAAACGGCGTCATAATCTCACTCCAAAGTTCTATGGGCCATATCGGATTCTTCAAAAGATTGGGTCCGTTGCTTATAAATTGGAACTTCCTCCTTCTTCCCGCATTCATCTAGTATTTCATGTCTCTTGTCTGAAGAAAGTTCTTGGCACCAACATCAGTGGAAAAATGATTTTACCCAAACTGGATAATGTAGGATCCATCCTTTTGGAGTCGGAGGCCATCCTCAGTCGACGCACTCGTCAGCTTCGCTCTCACTCTATCACAGAGGTCTTAATTCAATGGCATGGCATGCAACCAAAGGATGCTACATGGGAACCACTCCTTCAAATTCAACAACAATTTCCACATCTAAAGCTTTGAGGACAAAGTTTTTTTTAAGGGGGAGGGGATGTTAGGAACCCATGACTTTACTTTGTTAGTATATTGTTGTTGGATGCATATGCTTTGTTGATGTATATGTAACTTCGGAATGTATTTCACATATATGTATATTGTATTACTATAGAGATGTTATTATTCCTCTATACGGAAGTGTCGTTATTTATATTGTAAGTGTCGTAACTTATACTTGAGGGGTTATTAGACCACCTTGTTGGGGTCGCCCCTGTATAAGTCATGTGGGTCAAAGAGTTATTAGACCACCCTATTGGGGGTCAGCCATGTGGGTCAAAGGGTTATTAGACCACCCTAGTGGGGGTCGGCCCAGTCAGCATTATGTTAAGTGGTTAAGTTGAGGCCGACCTAGTTGAGTAAAGGTCAAGTCAAGTTAGTGTATAAATAGAGAGTGTGTCTCTCTCATTTTACACATTCTATTCTCTCACTCACACTGTGGAGAATGGTGCACTTGTGGAGGAGGAGGCTCTACTGCTAGGAGAAGACTATCTCTTGTATTCTGGTTGTATCATTGCTTTATCTATCTCTGAGGAAGTTATTGGGGTTTTTCACCTTTATGGTTTCCCCAAGTAAACTCAGTGTCTCTTCTGTGCTTGCATTATTGTGTCCATGAATGATATGCTGTAGATTTGTTGTACATGTTGTTCTATCAGTTAAGATCCTAGATCAGATTGAAGTAAATTCTGAAAATTTAACATGGTATCAGAGCTAGCCTGAAAGAAGGCATGATATGGCATGTATGACACTTGTTGCACTTACGATGCTAGGGCTTGATATAGCAAAAACCAATCATCATAGAACTTTCGCTATAAATCTGTTTTGGTGAAGTTTTCGGATCTGAAATCTTTACAAGTCGACGATTAAATCCACATGTACCTTGTGTCCAAAGGGCAACCTCTAATTCGTTGTACTTTGTGATTTATGATCTGTACAATATAGGGTTTATGCCTCTTCCAGATCTGAGTCAAAATCAGGTAACTTTGGGAAAAACGTCATAACTTGGGCTAGGAATATCCAAATGAAATTTCATAAAAAGGGATAGGTAGTACACAGACTGTACTATCGCAGAAAAATTTTCAGAGGCCGAAGTTGAACTAGTGACACATGGCATGCCGTACAAGTTCGCTCTCCTGTATTATCCCATAAACAGGTCACATTGCGACACTTGGAATAACTCTGTCTCAGAGAATCCAATTGAGGTTAGACCTGTCGATATGGAAAGATAACAAGTTGGTCTATCTCAGGAAAATGTTTCAGAGGCCGAAGTTGAAACAGTGACACGTGGCATGCCGTACAAGTTCGCTCTCCTGTATTATCCCATAAACAGGTCATGTTGTGACATTTGGCATAACTCTCTCTCAGAGAATCCAATTGAGGTCAGACATGTCAAGATGGAAAGATAATAGGTCAGCTATCTCAAGAAATGTTTTCAGACCCTGTGGATCGAAAAGTTTGGAGTTACACCAGAAACAATCAGGTACATATTTCTGTCAAAACATAATTATTTTTTAGTACCTTCATTCATGGCTTCCGGAATTTAGGGCTTTGGAGAAAGTTGGAATTTTTGTAATCGGAGAACACGACTGAATGCTTCTCATCAAAATAAGAATTTAGAGACCAAGATTAGAATTTTTGGTTGGGAAAAAGGCTGGGCTTCATTAGACCCTAGTTCGGGACTTTGATCAGAAAAGTGGAAAATTAGGGCTTTTGTAAAAATGGGAATTTTTGAAATCTGTGACCACGGCTGGAAGCTCCTCAGAAAAATAGAAGCTTAGAGCTTTGGATCAAACCTTTTGATTGGTAAAAAGAGTGGGATTCATCAAACCCCCGTTCAAGGTCACGTCTAGTGAATCCTGAAGTTTCAAAGGAAAAAATGAGGAGTGAAACTTTGCAGTTTTCAAAATCTGAATATACCAGCTTGATCAGCTCATCAAGGCGCATATTTCTATCCTTTCGAAAGTTTGAAATTCAAAGTTTAAATTTTTGGGGTTTCTATGACAAACCCATATCCAGCTCTAGGTCCATTTCTTGCAAATCAAGTGGATTGGGTTAATCCTAGAAGAAGATGGATTGGTCACCTGCATAAGTGAAGAAGTTCTTGTTTCAGAGGGAGATGAGGCTAAGGCCTTACATAAGAATATTACAAGCGATCTCGATAGGTATGAATCATCGAGGTATGTTTCGATATTTGTTCATGATTAAGTTTATGGTATGTTTGTCTTCATGTTATTATGGTTAGTACAATATTGATTTTAGATTTGTCGTATCACCTTAACAAAATTATGAATGCATGATAGAAGATATTCATTGATTAGGGTGTTGGCACTTATGATTGTACTAATGCATTATGGTGTTGTATGAGATTTATGTTTTCTGCTAACATAAAAGGTACACCAAGAAAGACAAATCATGTTCTACTTCAAGAACATATGATCATGGTGACATGAAGACAAGGATTCATCCATTTTCATGGATCACATAGAAGATCTACTTTTGAGGTATGTATAACTTGGTTCTACAATGGTTAACTTATGAGACATGCAGGTTACTAGCACAAGTCACTAAAGAGAATCAAAAGACATTATGCGGGTATGTTAGACATAACTAGCTAGCATGATAATCCAGGTATGTTTTTCCTATATCAAGCTAGAATCCTACCTTGTGTTAGGATCTTATATTGTTGTGTTGTTGATAATGATTATTCATGAAGTCATAGGTTTGAATAATCATGGTTGTATGCATATTATGTTTCTTACCATAATTGATGATATGACTAACCAGAAGAATCATGAAGGTATAGGTTTGAATAATCATAGGTTTTATGCATATTATATCTCTTATCTTGATTGATGATTCAACTAACGAGAAGAGTCCTATGATCAAATAAGAAAATGTATAAGTAAAAGAAGACTTCCTTGAAACCTTGAATACTAATGTTTATTATCTGTGAATGATCATGAATATACATGTTTAAGTTTATTGTGTTTTGATAGTATTAAGATTATACTAATAAATGTGTGATTATGTACGAGACCTCAAGGATAACACAATGATGATACTAACAAGCATGCATAGGGATTAAGGATGGATGTAAGTTCAAGGATAGGTAATACAGGAAGCAAAGATCAAGAGGGAGAACACTCCAGTTGTTCCTGCAAGAAAGAAAACGAGCACACTTCAGTAGTTTCTGCAAGGATGCAAATATTCAGAGGGAGTTGACCACTTCTCACAATCCACATAAGAATGGAGTTGCAGAAAAGAAGCAAAGACTGAGAGGGAGTCAACCCAACAAACAAACAAAGATAAGTATTTGAATTGTCATTACTTGCATATTTTATTTAAATAATACTGTTCAATAATGTATATACTCATGTTCCTAGAATTAGGTTGTGTATTATGCATATTAGAATAGTTGCATTGATGAACAGTATACTACTAATATGCATGGGTAAGTAGCCTATGGCACTGTACAACATCCCATTGCTACTTATCTAGAATGAAACCTCTTTGCTGATATGTTGGGAGTTGTGCACACTCTTAACAATGTTCTGGTAGAGATTGGAAGGCATCTAGAAAGTTACGGGATATGGATAAATGTTGTATTGAAGCATTGGCTAAGATAATTGCATGACTGTATGACATATTTCTTTATGTGTAAGAATTTGTTCTGAAAACTATGAGATGTTTTCCAATCATGCAATTTAACTTGTTATGTAGGAAAGATCGTATGCCATCACCTACAAAAGAAGAACTACAACATTTGTTCAGCAACAAAATTATCCATTGAAGATATTGAAGTTCCCAGGATACAGGAAGAATTCCATGCTCTGTCGATCATGAAGAACGGTGTTTGGGATGCGGTCCCAAGAGCTGAAGGGAAGTCTGTTGTGACTTCCAAATGGAACTATCAGATCAAGCATGTTGCAGATGGCAGCATTGAGAAATATAAAAGTGATGAAATAGAAGATGCACCAAATGGATTTCAAGACAGCATGGTGTAGTCATATATGTGTGCAGAACTTGGTATGGTAGGATAGACAGCTTTCTATCTAGTTTGGGATTTACCAAGAATAAAGCGGATTCCAACCTTTTCTACAAGGTTGAGGAAGGCAATCTAGTGATACTACTTTTGTATGCGGATAACCTGTTTGTTACAAGTGAAGATAGATTGATTTCCGACACGCAGCGGAAGCTTGCTGCTGAGTTCGAGATGAAGAACTTGGGGATGATGCACTATTTGTTTTTGGCATGGAGGTGTGGCAGAGTGCAGATGGAATCTTCCTTAGACAAGGGAAGTATGTAGTAGAGATCCTGAAGAGGTTCGGGATGATGGATTGCATGGCCATGGCCACACCTATGACATCGAATCTGAAGCTTCTTTGTGATGCTTCATCTGAGCTGGTTGATGTCTCTATGCATCGTCAGATGATTGGGTACTTGATGTACCTGACGAACACGAGACCAGATATTTGCTTTACGGTGAACACATTGAGCCAGTTCCTTACGGATCCGAGGAGTGTTCACCTGGTTGCTGTAAAGCATGTTCTGAGGTACCTGAAGGATACAATGGATTATGGGCTCAAGTATGAAGCGAATCAAAAGTTTAACCTGCAGGGCTATGTTGATTCAGATTGGGTAGGCAGTGCTGCAGATAGGAAGAGCACATATGGGTGCTGCTTCAGTATGGGATCAGGGGTGATCTCTTGGTTCAACAGGAAGCAGTCTTGCGTAGCACTGAGTATAGTTGAGGCAGAGTATGTTGCAGCCTGTTCAGCTAGTTGTGAGGTAGTATGGCTACGGAAGCTACTGTCTGAGTTATTTGATCTCCTGTTGGATGCTACTGGTATCTTCTGTGATAACCAGAGTTGTGTGAAGCTGTCCGAGAACCCAGTGTTTCATGACAGGTCGAAACACATAGAGATCAAATATCACTATATTAGGGATATGGTGCAAAAAGGAGCTGTGAAGCTCCTGTACATTGCGACGGACGAGCAGATTGCAGATGTGATGACAAAACCACTAGCCAGGGTGAAGTTCGAGTACTTCAGGGAGAGGCTTGGTGTTCTTCAGATTGATGACACTCCGAGGAAGAAGTGATGGACACATTTGTAGAAGCCATTCCAAGCATGTTGGAAGGAGGATCCTTCACATGGCTGTGGATGTAAGCGCTGGATGATGAGCATCAGGACGATGCTCCAGTTACTGCTATGTATATGCATCATGTTGGATGTTGGATATGATCAGTTGGATCATTTATATGTATATGTATGTACGCATCATGTTGGATGCTGGATATGATCAGTTGGATCATTTGTATGTATTTTGTATATGCATCATGTTGGATGCTTGGACCATGTATCTGTATATGTATCAGGTGGATACAATGTATGATCAGGTGGATCATGTATGGTGATATGTATCATGTATTTGTATTTGTATCAGGTGGATCATGTATGATGATATATATCAGGTAGATTCATTATATGATCAGGATGATCGTGGATGACGAGCTTTAGGATGTTGCTCCAGATGACATGCAGCAGGATGTTGCAGTGATGATGATCAGGATGATCATGTGTACATCAGGATGATGTATGGTGAGTATCAGGTTGATACTCTATGGTCGTGGATCAGGTTTTGCAGATGAGCATATAATTTGGACCTGGGAGATTTGCAGATAGTCTTTCGAGGTTTTTCCTATGGCATGTAATTCGTGCCCTGGGATATCTGGCAAATGCTCTTTCAAGGTTTTTCTCTGGGAGGAAATATAATTTGGCCCTGGGAGATCTGCAGATAGTCTTTCGAGGTTTTGCCTATGGCATGTAATTCGTGCCCTGGGATATTTGGCAGATGCTCTTTTGAGGTTTTGTGCTATGGCATATAATCTGTCCCTGGGAGATCTGATAGGTTGGGCTGTGTGCCCGTAATAAGTCCTGGGATGCTCTTGCGAGGTTTTGCCATGACCACATATAATCTGTCCCTGGGAGATCCTATAGGTAGAGCTACGTGCTCGTAACAACCTGGGATGCTCTTGCGAGGTTTTGTGGTGACCACATATAATCTGTCCCTGGGAGATCCTATAGGTAGAGCTGTGTGCTCATACCATCCTGGGATGCTCTTGCGAGGTTTTGTGGTGAGGTCACATATAATATGGCCCTAGGAGATCCTATAGGTAGAGCTGTGTGCTCGTAACAGCCTGGGATGCTCTTTCAAGGTTTTGTGACGCATGTAATAAGTCCTGAGGATTCCATAGTATGGCCATTGATGACGAAGACCTGCAGGTGGTGGGCCTACATCCAGTATGAAAAAGGACTGGCTCTGTAGAACTTCCTATGACGAGTAGATTCAGAGATTGATTGAGATAGCAGTAGCAGTGACGATGATGATGACTCGATGACGATTATCCAATGACGATGATCCAGAGAAGATGACTTGTGCTAGAAGACCTGTGTCGAGAAATACCTTCCTAGTTAAGAGGGAGTGTTGATGTATATGTAACTTCGGAACGTATTTCACATATATGTATATTGTATTCCTATAGAGATGTTATTATTCCTCTATACGAAAGTGTCGTTATTTATATTGTAAGTGTCGTAACTTATACTTGAGGGGTTATTAGACCACCTTGTTGGGGTCGGCCCTGTATAAGTCATGTGGGTCAAAGGGTTATTAGACCACCCTAGTGGGGGTCGGCCCAGTCAGCATTATGTTAAGTGGTTAAGTTGAGGCCGACCTAGTTGAGTAAAGGTCAAGTCAAGTTAGTGTATAAATAGAGAGTGTGTCTCTCTCATTTTACACATTCTATTCTCTCACTCACACTGTGGAGAGTGGTGCACTTGTGGAGGAGGAGGCTCTGCTGCTAGGAGAAGACTATCTCTTGTATTCTGGTTGTATCATTGCTCTATCTATCTCTGAGGAAGTTATTGGGGTTTTTCACCTTTATGGTTTTCCCCAAGTAAACTCGGTGTCTCTTATGTGCTTTCATTATTGTGTCCATGAATGATATGCTGTAGATTTGTTGTAGATGTTGTTCTCTCAGTTAAGATCCTATATCAGATTGAAGTAAATTCTGAAAATTTAACATGCTTTGTAAGTCATCCCGTAGTATTTGTTGATCAATAGTTTGTGTTATTGTTGTTGGCGCATATGCTTTGTAAGTCACTCGTAGTATTGTTGATCCATAGTTTGTAGTGGCCCATGGTTTTGACCCATAGTATTGGCGCCTAGAATTAGTATATAAGTGTGTGTTGAGACCTATGAAGGCACCGTGAAGTTATTTGTATTGGCGCCTAGACTTAGTATATAAGTGTGTGTTGATACCTATGAAGGACCCGTGAAGTTATCTGTATTGAGCTTGCTCAAAGGAGGTTTCCCCCTCGAAGTGGCCTGTGATCAATATAAAAGCGATTCTGAGTTCTGTCATTTCTGCTATTTCGCATATTCTTATTAATTAATTGTTGTAGGTGCTTCATAGTGTATGAGTGAGTGTACCAAGGCTAATTTGCTTCCGAATGTTGTTATTTAATTATTTATCCTAATGGTATCAATGACCTTTTTAATAGATTGTTAAAAAGGTTTCTATGCCTCCAAATAACTACAATGATAGCTAAAAATCAAATGTGCAATAAGACAATTTTGAAAATTCAAAAACACCATGCATACAAAGAAGAAATGAAGTCCATGTTCATAGTCTCATGATGAATAGGATTGTCATTGATGACAACATTAATAACAAATATCATGGCAAGTGGCAAGAATGTTCTAAGCAAGCATTGATTGGCACAATGACTTAGAAATTGGAAATTTGAAGGTGATGTAAATGGACAAAGACATTCTAGATGGCCCTAATACCCTAGTCAAAGGTCTTGAAAAAATTGTTGGTCACCCTATATGTCAGTTAATGAAAGCTAACACACAAGATGGTCAATATAAATTGTCAAACCCAAAGAGGTCTTTTATTTCAATGGTAATAAGCATAATTTGTGCATAAACATGTCAAGCAGTTGATTTACTAAATGTAGATAATGATCCTACCAATCTATCCATCCAAACTCACTCCAGAAAGCAAACTAAGCTAATTCACACATCTAGGGAATTGATTGAAACTACCTTCCTATAGAAATCACCCAACAATTATAAAATTAAGAATAGAAATAAACTAGATTGATTTTGCAATAATTTAAGTCTTATAATTATCAAACTACAATAGTTCATCTTTACCGAAATGATCTATCTAGCAGCTACTGTTACCCAACCATAATCTACCTACTTTAATTCAATTGAAGATACAAAAATAACCAGAATCTAAAGATTGAACTCCAACTGATAATTACTAGAAATCCTAGAAAGCATAAACAACTGAAAGATATTGGAATAGAGCTTGGATATTACAGCTGATTCAAACACACATACATTAAATGAATTATCCTACACAGTCGACTGTCACACCAATCTGCTACAGCTATTCAAAATGCAATTATGGACTACCAAGAGGAAAGCTAATTCTCTGTTACAGCTACTAGTAACATCTACAATAATTACACACCACGCAACAAAAGTAAAGCTAAACTATTCTACCTACTTAAACCAACTATCTCTATCAGAAGGCGGGCCCTGGCCTTCTAACAGAGAGACCGAGAATCACAACAAATTAAGACACAAAAATGAAGAACTCTGATCTCATATTAATGATGGAAATTGACAGTGTCAGTGCTCTGTTACAGCTTATACAAAATGGTAATTGTCCAACCCCAAGCTACGAGAGCCTTTGCATATTTATACATTGATAGTATAGATAACGATCCACTAAACTCATGCAGCAATGAAGATCTATGATCTTCATGCTACGGAGTTACAGCTAACTGATACAACTGTATTAAACAAGGCTGTTAATCATGAAGGATGATGTTTCTCTAATAATTAATGGATCAGTAGACTAAGCAACTGGAATGCAACCTGTCTGTCGCAGCTAGGTTCTGTTTCAGTGGAATCTGTTATAGTGAGGATCTATTATAGCTCACGTGGAGGATGCACTATCCCTGGGAGTCATGAGGAACTGGTGCTTGGTAGAGTAACGGCTGGCGCCAAGTGGCTGATACACCTATGTTTTAGATTTTGACTAAATTAACTCACAAATGTTAGCATAAACCAAGGGTCAGGATTTGTAACCATAACAATATTAGGCATAATTAAATGAAACAATAATGATTTATACCTTGTCGGGATTGCTGATTGATTTGGAAAAGGCATGTATATGGTTTACGAAAGTAAAGTAAAATTTGGCAAAATGATGAAATATGTATGGTTAAAAAGGGGCATATCCAGGGCCCAACATCTCCCCCCAACTATCCATTTGCATCTCCTCATGCAAGAGCTGATTAGTTCGATTCTGAGGCTGACCCTTGTTCATATTATGCCAGTTGAGGAAATAAATTTTCCAATCATCATTGGGATTGCTGGTTCTTATGTAACAACACCCTCCTGCCCTTAGCAGCTTCAATCTAAATTGTACTTTCAACAAACTTTTAAGGTGGCTGGTTCTTGTGTGACATCGTCCTTTTCCTGATGATTTTAGTCTACTGGACTGACTTGATGCCTTCAAAACAATGAGGCTGAGCTCGAAAATAACTTCTCTAATTGCCTTGCTCCTGCAGATCCATGAACTGCTAGGTCTACCATTATAACTTTAATCCCTACTAGATTAAAAATATCTCCACATTCTGGACATATTATCTCTT
Organism: Larix kaempferi; assembly: GCA_027924585.1. NCBI lineage: Eukaryota > Viridiplantae > Streptophyta > Pinopsida > Pinales > Pinaceae > Larix > Larix kaempferi. The sequence goes on along the minus strand of BSBM01000063.1, from coordinate 8,189,868 downwards.
GTTGTACTCCAATTATCCGAATGGACAGTAAATTCCTCAATTGATCTGCAGCTTCCTCCCTTGCATCCACATACTTCTTTGCTTATTCCCTGCATGTGTCCTTCCATTTATCTAGTTCTGCCCGAAGATCTCGCACCTCCTCCTTTAGCAACTCATTTTCAAATAGAAGATTATCTAATTGAGGTTCTTCTACAGCAGGTTCTTGTGTGTCAGCAGGTGGTTGAGGTTTAAAAATAGGAGTCCCACTGTCTACCCTGACCAGATGACTTGCTTTTGCTATAGTCACAATTTTGCTTCTCCTCTTCTTCACTGAGCGAGATGAATGGCCCATGCTCATCGGCCCTCCCTTTCTCTGAGGCAAGGAGAATCCTATTGCCTTATAAATAGAGCCAACTCCCTCCTTCTGATTTAGAGTCCTTATGAGTGTGGGAGAAGATTCTACGTTCGGGATTGCTTGTTCATTTTCTGATACTGCCTTTTCTTGAGGGTTTTCATTTTCCATTTCAGTTTTGACTGCCCCCATTTCATCCTCCTCTGTTTCTATCTCCTCAGGTGTTCCATATTCCCTCCCCCCAACTGAATTTGAGGAACTTCAGTCCTCATGCAATATTTCTAAAGTGTTAGTTTTTCAGAATTTACTTCAATCTGATCTAGGATCTTAACTAAGAGAACAACATGTACAACATATCTACAGCATATCAATCATGGACACAATAATGCAAGCACTTAAGAGACATAGAGTTTACTTGGGGAAAACCATAAAGGTGAAAAACCCCAATAACTTCCTCAGAGATAGACAGAGCAATGATACAACCCAAGCATAAGAGATAGACATCTCCTAGCAGCAGCTTCTCCTCCTCCACAAGTGCGCCACTCTCCCAAGAGTGTGAGAGAGAATAGAATGATGAAATAGAGTGCCTCCCGCACTCTATTTATACTTGACTTGACTTTCCTAATAACCTTTACTAGGTTGGCCTTAACTTAACCACATAACATAATGCTGACTTGGATGACACCCATTAGGGTGGTCTAATAACCCTTTGATCCACATGGCCGACCCCCAATAGGGTGGTCTAATAACCCTTCGACCCACATGACTTATACAGGGCCGACCCCAACAAGGTGGTCTAATAACCCATCAAGTATAAGTTACAACACTTACAATATAAATGACGACACTTTTGTATAGAGGAATAATAATATCTCTATAGGAATACAAACACTTATGTATAGAGGAATAATATCATCTCTATAGGAGTACAATATACATATATGAAATACATTCCGAAGTTACATATACATCAACACTCCCTCTTAACTAGAAAGGTATTTCTTGACACAGGTCTTCTAGCACAAGTCTTCTTCTCTGGATCATCGTCACTGGATAATCGTCATCGTCACTGCTGCTACTATCTCAATCAATATCTGAATCTACTCATCATAGGAAGTTCTATAGATCTAGTCCTTTTTCATACTAGATGTAGGCCCACCGCCTGCAGGTATTCATCATCAGTGGCCATATTGTGGAACCTAGGATTGATTACGTGCATCAACAAAACCTAGCATAGACTATACATTCTTTTACATGTTGACCTTCACAAAACCTACTCAGAGCATCCCAGGATATTACAAGCAAACCGCTCTACTTGTCTGGATCTCGATAGAGCATCCCAGGCTGTTACGAGCACACCGCTCTACCTGTCTAGATTTTAAAGGATCTTTTCTATGTGAACTTTCGCAAAACCTACTCAGAGCATCCCAGGATGTTATGAGCACACCGCTCTACCTATATGGATCTTGATAGAGAATCCTAGGATGTTACGAGCACACTGCTCTACCTGTTTGGATTTTAAAGGATCTTTTCTATGTGAAACTATAGCAAAACCTACTCAGAGCATCCCAGGATGTTACGAGCACACTGCTCTACCTGTCTGGATCTCGATAGAGCAACCCAGGCTATTACGAGCACACCGTTCTACCTGTCCAGTTTTTAAAGGATCTTTTCTATTCTACCTGCACAACCTATCCATGACCACAAAGTATCAAACTGATACTCTCCATACATCATCCTAATGTACATCACCACATGATCAACTTGATCATCATCATACCATCAACCTGATACGTATCATCTGGAGCAACATCCTGAATCTTGTCATCTGTGATCATCCTGATCACCATCACAGCATCAACCTGATGCATATCATCTGGAGCAACATACTGAAGCTCATCATCTGTGATCATCCTGATCAAACATCATAGCATCAACCTGATGCATATCATCTGGAGCAACATCCTAAAGCTCATCATCTGTGATCATCCTGATCAAACATCATAGCATCAACTTGATGCATATCATCTAGAGCAACATCCTGAAGCTCATCATCTGTGATCATCCTGATATAACAATATATCCATCTAATGCATACAAAGTATCTACCTAATACATATCATCATACATGATCTACCTGATCATACAAATGCATCCATCTGATATAAATAATGCATCCACTTGATACATACATAAGTACATGATCTACTTGATCATACAAGTATCTACCTGATACATATACAAATACATGATCTACCCAATCATAAAAGTATCCACCTGATACATATACAAATACATGATCACACTGATCAAAGCATCCAACATGATGCATACATACATATACATATAAATGATCCAACTGATCATATCCAGCATCGAACATGATGAGTACATACATATACATATAAATGATCCAACTAATCATATCCAGCATCCAATGGGATACATATATAGAGCAGTAACTGGAGCATAGTCCTGATACTCATCATCTAGTGCTTACATCCATATCCATGTGAAGGATCCTCCTTCCACCATGCTTGGAATGGCTTCAGCAAATGTCTCCATCACTTCTTCCTCGAAGTGTCATCGATCTGAAAGACACCAAGCCTCTCTCTGAAGTACTCGAACTTCACTCTGGCTAGTGGCTTCGTCAGCACATCTGCAATCTGCTCATCTATTGCAACATACAGGAGCTTCACTGCTCCTCTCTGCAACATATCCCTGATATAGTGATATTTGATCTCTATGTGTTTCAACTTGTCGTGGAACACCGGGTTCTCAGACAGCTTCACACAACTCTGGTTGTCACAAAAGATACCAGTAGCCTCCAATGGGATATCAAATAACTCAGACAGTAGCTTCCGGATCCATACTACCTCACAACTAGCTGAACAAGTTGCAACATACTCTGCTTCGGCTGTACTCAGTGCTACACAGGACTACTTCCTGCTAAACCAAGAGATCACACCTGATCCCATACTGAAGCAGCACCCAGAAGTGCTCTTCCTATCTGCAACACTGTCTTCCCAATCTGAATCAACATAACCCTGTAGGTTAAACTTTTGATTCACATCATACTTGAGCCCATAATCAAATGTACCCTTCAGGTACCTCAGAATATGCTTTACAGCAACCAGGTGAAAACTCCTCGGATCCGTCAGGAACTGGCTCAATGTGTTCACCGCAAAGAAAATATCTGGTCTCGTGTTTGTCACGTACGTCAAGGACCCAATCATCTGATGATACATAGTGATATCAACTAGCTCAGATGAAGCATCACACAGAAGCTTCAGGTTTGATTCCATAGGTGTGGCCATGGCCTTGCAGTCCATCATCCCGAACCTCTTCAGGATCTCTACTACATACTTCCCTTGTCCAAGGAAGATTCCATCTGCACTCTGCCACACCTCCATACCTAGAAAATAGTGCATCATCCACAAGTTCTTCATCTTGAACTTGGCAGCAAGCTTCCACTGTGTGTCGGCAATCAATCTATCTTCACCTGTAATAAATAGATCATCCATATACAAAAGTAGTATCACTGGATTGCCTTCCTCAACCTTGTGGTAAAGGTTGGAATCCGCTTTACTCTTGGTAAAGCCCAAACTGGATAGAAAGCTGTCTATCCTACCATACCAAGTTCTGCACATATATGAATCCCTGTCATGTGTCTCAGAACCAAGTGGCTGCTCCACATACACTTCTTCTTCAACTACACCATTCAAGAAAGCTGTCTTGAAATCCATCTGGTGTATCTTCCATTTCATCATTGCAGCCAGAGCAAGTACGGATCTAATGGAAGTGTATCTGGCTACAGGAGAAAAAGTCTCTATGATACCACTTGCAGCATGCTTGATCTTGTATATCCTCTTGGAAGTCACTACAAACTCCCCTTTAGGTCTTGGGACTACATCCCAAACATCTTCATGATCGACTGGTACTCCTCGATCATGGCATTCTTCCCAGATCCTGGGAACTTCAATATCTTCAATAGATAACTTTGTTGTTGAACAAATGTTGTAGTCCTTCTTTTGTAGGTGATGGTATACGATCTTTCCTACACAACAAGTTAAATTGCATGATTAGAAAACATCTCATAGTTTTCAGAACAAATTCTTACACATAAAGAAATATGTGATACAGTCATGCAATTATCTAATCCAATGCTTCAATACAACATTTATCCATATCCTGTAACTTTCTAGATGCCTTCCAATCTCTACTGGAACATTGTTAAGAGTGTGCACAACTCCCAATATGTCAGCGAAGAGGTTTCATTCTAGATAAGTAGCAATGGAATGTTGTACAGTGCCATAGGCCACTTACCCATGTATATTAGTAGTATGTTGTTCATCAATGCAACTATTCTAATATGCATAATACACAACCTAATTCTAGGAACATGAGTATATATATTATTGAACAGTATTATTTAAACAATAAAATATGCAAGGAATGATAGTTCAAATAATTATCTTTGTTTGTTTGTTAGGTTGACTCCCTCTCAGTCTTTGCTTCTTTTCTGCAACTCCATTCTGATGTGGATTGTGAGAAGTGGTCAACTCCCTCTGAATATCTGCATCCTTGCAGAAACTACTGAAGTGTGCTCCTTATTGATATTTTCTTCCTTGCAGGAAGAACTGGAGTGTGCTCCCTCTTGATCTTTGCTTCCTTGTAGGAACAACTGGAGTGTGGTCCCTCTTGATCTTTGCTTCCTTGCAGGAACAACTAGAGTGTGCTCCCTCTTGATCTTTACTTCCCGGATTACCTGTCCTTGAACTTATATCCATCACTATGCATGCTTATTAGTATCATCATTGTGTTATCGTCGAGGTCTCATACATAATCACACATTCATTAGTATAATCTTAATACTATCAAAACACAATAATCTTAAACATGTATAGTCATGATCATTTCAAACACAGATAATAAACATTAGTATTCAAGGTTTCAGGGAAATCTTCTTTTACTCATGCATATTCTTATTTGATCATAGGACTCTTCTGGTTAGTTAAATCATGAATCAAGATAAGAGACATAAAATGCATAAACCCTTGATTACTTATATTTCTAACTTTATGAATAAACATAACCAATCATACCAAGTATACTTATATAAGGGATCCTAACATAAGGTAGGATTCTAACTTGATATAGGAAAACATACCTGGATTGGTATGTTAGCTAGTTATGTCTAACATACTCACATGCTGTCTGCTTGTTCTCTTCAATGACTTGTAACTTTCATATCGCATAGGTTAACCATTATAGAACCAAGTTATACTTACCTCGCAAATAGATCTTCTAAGTGATTCATGACAATGGATGAATCTTTGTCATCGTGATCATATGTTCTTGAACTAGAACATGATTTGTATTTCTTGGTGTACCTTTCATGTTAGTGGACAACATAAACCTCATACAACACCATAATGCATTAGTACAATCATAAGTGTCAACACCCTAATCAATGAATATCTTCTATCATGCATTCATAATTTTATTAAGGTGATACGACAAGTCTAAAATTAATCAAGATTGTACTAACTGTAATAATATGAAGACAAACATACCATAAACTTAATCATGAACAAATCTCAAAACATACGTGGATAAGTCATACCTGTCGAGATTGCTTGTAATATTCTTATGAAAGGCCTTAGCCTCATGTCCCTCTGAAACAGGAACTTCTTCACTTATGCAGGTGATCAATCCATTCTTTTCTAGGATTAACCCAATCTACTTGATTTGCAGGAACTGGATCTGGAGCTGGATTAGGGTTTGTCAGAGAAACCCTAAAAATTCAAGCTTTGAATTTCAAACTTCTGAAAGGATAGAAAGATGCGCCTTGATGAGTTGATCAAGTCGGTATACTCAGAATTTGAAAACTGCAAAGTTTCACCCTTCAAATTTGCCTTTGAAACTTCTGGATTCACTGGACATGACCCTGAACTAGGGTGTGATAAAGCCCACCCTTCTTCCCAATCAAACGGTTCGATCCAAATCTCTAAGTTTCTATTTTTCCAAGGAGCTTCCAGCCGTGGTCACAAATTTTAAAAATTCCCATTTTTTGCAGAAGCCCTAAATTTCCACTTTTCTGATCAAAGTCCCGAACTAGGGTCTGATCAAGCCTGGCCTTCTGCCCAACCAAAAATTCTGATCTTGGTCTCTAAATTTTGATTTTGATCAGTAGCGTTCAGTCGTGGTCTCCGATTACAAAAATTCCCACTTTCTCTGAAACCCTAAATTCCGGAAGCCATGAATGAAGGTGCTCAAAAATAATTCTGTTTTGATAGAAATATGTACCTGATTGTTTCTGGTGTAACTCTGAAATTTTTGATCCACAGGGTCTGAAAATTTTTATTGTGATATCACGACCTGTCATCTTTCCAACCCCATAGGTCTGACCTCAAACGGATTCTCTAACAGAGAGTTATTCCAAGTGTCGCAACGTGACCTATTTATGGGATAAAACAAGAGAGAGAACTTGTACGGCGTGCCACGTGTCACTGGTTCAGTTTAGGCCTCTGAAAAAGTTACCTGAGAAATTACAGTCCATGCAATACCTGTCACTTTTTACAAAATTTCATTTGGAGCTTCCTATCCCAATTTATGACCTTTTTTCCAAGGTCACCTGTTTATGACTGAGATCTGGAAGAGGCAGAAACCATTTATTGTACAGATCATAAATCACAAAGTACAACGAAGTAGAGGTTTTCCTTTGGACACAAGGTACATGGGGATCTTAAATCACCCTGTATGATTTTCAGACCCTGAAACTTTTCCTAAATTTATTTATAGCGAAAGTTCTACGATGACTGTTTTTTGCTATATCAAGCCCTAGCATCGTAAGTGCAATAAGTGTCATACATGCCATACCATGCCTTCTTTCAGGCTAGCTCTGATACCATGTTAGTTTTTCAGAATTTTCTTCAATCTTATCTAGGATCTTAACTGAGAGAACAACATGTACAACATATCTACATCATATCAATCATGGACACAATAATGCAAGCACACAAGAGACACATAGTTTACTTGGGGAAAACCATAAAGGTGAAAAACCCCAATAACCTCCTCAGAGATAGATAGAGCAATGATACAACCCAAGCATAAGAGATAAAGATCTCCTAGCAGTAGCTTCTCCTCCTCCACAAGTGTGCCACTCTCCCAAGAGTATGACAGAGAATAGAATGATGAAATAGAGTGCCTCCCACACTCTATTTATACTTGACTTGAATTGCCTAATAACCTTTACTAGGTCGGCCTTAACTAAACCACATAACATAATGCTGACTAGGACAACACCCAATAGGGTGGTCTAAGAAACCTTTGAACCACATGGCCAACCCCCAATAGGGTGGTCTAATAACCCTTCGACCCACATGACTTATATAGGGCCAACCCCAACAAGGTGGTCTAATAACCCATCAAGTATAAGTTACAACACTTACAATATAAATGATGACACTTCTGTATAGAGGAATAATAACATCTCTATAGGAATACAAACACTTCCGTATAGAGGAATAATATCATCTCTATAGGAGTACAATATACATATATGAAATACATTCCGAAGTTACATATACATCAACCTAAAGACATTTCACGAGGGAGGTTTGGCTGGTCCATAAATTGATCCCATGTCAAATTATGCTATGCAAGGGCTCGTAAGATCAACAATTTAATGAGCCCATGATTTATGAGGGATGCTAAGGGGTGTTGCGCACCTTTAACATAGTAATCCATGCGTTGCAAAGATTGAAAAATAAAGTACGGCATGTTTAGCAGTCAACTGTGTCGTAAATGTGATAGAAGTAAAAATTCATTGATATAAACAACACTATACCTCCCCTCGCAGGTAATATATTTCTTCAAAAAGATTGCAACTTGGTCCCACGGATGTGGAAGAGTTTCCAAGGTTGTTTCCCTGTGCAATGGTCAGACACTTTCTCCAACTGCAAGAAAGTCTTCAACTGCGGTTGGATGATAGCATTTTCAACTAAACCATCATCGCCCAACTCTGGGAAGTCCTGTTAATTCTGCCAGAATTACCTCTGAAACATCTACCCTTATTCCTCGAACCTCTGAATGAGTGTTCATCAAATTTTGAGCAAATTCAAGGGCCATTTCCTCATGAAAACCACTCAGGCATTGAAAATAAATTGCCCATCCTACTTCTTGAAAAATGATAAAGACATCTCTGTTTCTGTATAGGGATTCTATTGTTAGAGGTTCGTACCTCACAGGAATACCCATATCACTAGACTTCTGCAAGAAGTTGTAACAAATGTGCCAGTCATAGCTCCAACTATCAAACTGTATGCATGTGAGCACAGTTGACGGATAGTCAAGAGTTGAATTGAGCTATGTTGGAAAGGTGGCAGCATTAGTTTCGAAGTAAGATTGATGGTTGATTTGTCACACGGATCAGATAGAATGATAGTCATGATCAGGAGTATGGGTAGTGGCTTTAAACACGATTTTCGTCGGGATAAATGGCAGGGAGGAATGACAGACATAACCATTATTATTTGTGATGTCAATATATGCCTAATCATGATTATAGTTAGAACTTGTACCTTCACGCTATGCATCCGGCCGTGAGTTAATCATCATGGCGTTCCAACCGTCATAGCCCCCTTTCGTCATCTCCGTCATTAAAAATAAGCATAAATGCACACGTGCGGAAGTGATGTGGCTATGCCATGCGAGCTAAAAGCTACTCAAGACACCCGAAATTTTCCTTCGTGGCAAACCATGGTTGGATCTTCTGGAGTGAGCAACAAAACTGATTCCTAATTGAATCATTATGGGCATCATCAATCAGAGAGCAGACAAACTGGCGGAGTCACAGCTGCTAGACTTAGCAAAATAAGCAAAAAATGGCGGAGTCACAACTGCTGAATTTGGAGGATAGTCAAGAATAGCGAAGTCACAGCTGCTAGGTTTAGCGGAATGGGCAAAGGTGGCGGAGTCGCAGCTACTGGAAAGGGGTAAAAATGAAAATAGCGGAGTATCAACTGCCAAACTTAGAAAGGTAAGCGGAAATAGCGGAGTCGCAGCTGCGGAATTTGGCAGAATGGGAAAAAGTGGCAGAGTCGCAGTCGTGGAAAAGTGAAGTAAAGGGAAAATGGCGAAGTCACAGCTACAAAAATAGGAAGAATGAGCAAGGCAAGGAGCCGCAACTGTGTCAGAATGAAGTAACAAGCAAATTTTAGCTAGCTGTGGAAGACTACGAATCATCCATATTTTTAAAAGAGCTTTATTAAATAATGAAACAATGTTGGGTGCCTACAATCGTCTGGCCTAGTCACGACTATTGTTCCTCAATTAGTTCCTACACACAGTTCTTCTAAACAAACCAATCAAGTGCAAAAAATAAAAATAGATAAAATACAGAATGAAAGAAAACCCAATTATTTATGTACAAAATATGTATGGAAATTGCAGCTTTTAGGAATTCACAGGGTTTGAGAAAGATCCTTGCCCTGGCGTTAATTGATAGTCTGGATCATCTGCAACATGCGAAACAAAAGCTTCCCTTGAGATCGGCTTATGATACAGTCGCAGTCGATGACCATTTGCGAATAATGGTACCTTGTTTTCATCAATGGTGATCAAACGGACTGTTCCATTATCAAATACCCGATCTATCTGATAGGGTCCCAACCAACGGGTGCGCCATTTGCCTTTAAAGTCCCTCTTAAACCGTGAACCATACAACAGGGCCCAATCCCCCTCTTGGAAGACTTTCTTCTTTATAAATTGATCATGCCACTTAGAGCGTTGTTGTTAGATTAAAGCTATATGATGTACTGCAGCTGTGCGCTTCTCATCCAATTCATTGAGTTGATTCAGTCAGTTCCTTTGTGCCTCTGATAAATCTAGGTTTGCTTCCACAGCTGTTTTCAAGGTTCTGATTTCAAATTCTATTGGAAAAAAATCGTTCTTACCATACACTAACTCATATGGGGAAAAACCAGTGGTGTTACGCCACGTAGTACGATAGGCCCATAGTGCCTCTGGAACCCTTTTAGCCCAATCTTTACGATGGCTCTTGATTGTTTTTGTCAGAATAGCCTCGATAACCTTGTTTGTGCTCTCCACTTGGCCATTGGCCTATGGATGATATGGCGAGGTTATTCTGTGCTGAATATGAAATTTTTGTAACAGTGCTTCCAGCTTGTGAGACACAAACTGGGGTCCACCATCTGTAATGATTTCCTTAGGTACTCCGAACTGAGTAAAAATCTCTTCATACAAGAAATCAATCACAGATTGATCATTGGCCTTAACCAGGGCTACAGCTTCTACCCATTTGGTCATGTAATCTGTGCAAATGAAGATGTGAAATTTCTGATTTGAGGGAGGGTTGATAGGCCCTCCAAAATCTAGAGCCCACCTATCAAATGGTTCAACCACAAGCTATGGATGCAAAGGCATCTCATCTAATCTATTGGGTTGGCCCATCCTTTGGCAGCTATCACATGCTTGAACATACTTCTTCGCATCCCTGAACAATGTAGGCCATAAATAGCCCGTTCTCAAAACTTTATGACCTGTCCTTTTGTCAGCAAAATGTTCCCCATAGGGATCATCATGGCAAGATTTAAGAATGCTAAAGATTTCATCTTCTCTAACACATCTTCTGATCTCTAAATCAAGCCCTGTGTAGAAAAGATGGCCATCAATCCAACAATACCTAGCACTCTGTTGTATGATATTTCTTTTTTCTCTCTTTGACAGATGTGCTGGGAGCTTACCTGCAGCCAAAAAGTTAGCAATATATGCATACCATGGGGAATGAGGTGATACTGCAAACAAATGTTCGTTAGGGAAGGAATCTTCGACTGGTAAATTGTCATCACTGTTAGTAAGTCGAGATAAAAAATCTGCAAGAACATTTTCCTTTCCTGGTCTATCAATAATTGTGATATCAAATTCCTATAACAGTAACAACCATCTAGTAACTCTAGCATTCATGATCGGTTTATTCATTAAATACTTGATAGCAGAATGATCAGTGTGCACAAAAGTAGAATATCCAGTAATATAATGTCTAAATTTGTTGATGGCATAAACAATGGCAAGAAATTCTTTTTCTGTGATAGTATAATTTAGTTCAGCAGGAGACAAATTTTTACTAATGTAGTAAATGGCATAAGGAGCATTACCTTCCTGCTGTCCCAAAATTGCTCCAATGGCAGTATCTGAAGCATTTGAAGAAATGTGAAAAGGCAGAGCCGAATTGGGCCCTCGTAAGATGGGTGTTGTAGAAAGGCTTCTCTTTAGCTCAGTAAAGGCTATTTGGCATGCATCATTCCAGACAAACTGTGCATCCTTCATCAACAGAGTGAACAAAGGAGAAGATAGTTTGGAAAAATTTTCTATGAACCTTTTGTAATAGCCAGCATGACCCAGGAAGCTACGTACATCCTTCTGTGTTCCAGGAGTTGGTATATTTTCAATTACCTTGATTTTGGATGGATCTACCTAGATACCATCAGAAGAGATGAAGTGCCCCAACACTATGCCTTCACTCATCATCATGTGGCACTTTTCAGTGCTTAAAGAGAGCTGGCTCTGTTCACAACGTTTCAAGACCTTTTCTAATTTTTTCATTGCTTCTTCGTAACTATCATCATATGGAGTAAAGTCATCCATAAAAATTTTGATGCAATCATTCACCATTTCTGAAAAGATTCCAATCACTGCTCTTTGAAATGTAGCTGGTGCGTTGCAAAACCCAAAAGGAAGTACTCGGTAGGAAAAAGTTCCCCAGGGGCAGGTGAAAGTAGTTTTGTCCTGATCTTCTGGAGCAATCTGTATCTGGTTATAGCCACTAAATCCATCCAGAAAAGAGAAATACTTTTTCCCAGACAAGGTATCAAGGACCTGATCAATGAAAGGTAAGGGGAAATGGTCCTTCTGCGTTGCTTTGTAATCCACGCAGACCCTCCATTTCCCATTCTTCTTTGGCACAATCACAAGTGGAGAAACCCACTCACTGTCTGAAATTGGGTATATGAATCCTGCTTCCAAAATTTTTTGGATTTCTTCTTTCACTATGTCTCTTAAGTTCGGGTTCATCCTTCGTTGTGGTTGACATACATGCCTGGAGTCGCTCTTAATATAAATGTGATGGGTGCACGGATGAGAAGGAATTCCTTTCATATCTGTGTACTCCCAAGCGAAAGCTCCCCTACGTTGTTTCAACAGAGTGACTAGCTATTCCAGCTCACTAGGTGCCAGATTAGGATTGATATTCAATGTTTTTCCTGGCCCAATTTCTACTGGAACACTCTTCGAATTATTAAGTACTAGAATTATACTATCATCACCGATTAGAGTTTCTTCTGTAAGATTTTCTTGCTCTGTTACAGCTAGAGTACTGTCCAAGATCTGATAGACATTTTTATTGACTGACATAGACTCACTGATGAAACTATTAATGGCATCATCCTCTATTTCATCTTTAAACATTAAGGCTCTCCCTATGGTTAATAATGGCTGGACACCCTCTTCCTCCTCCAAATATGCCCATAATGGAGTCTCAGCTTCTGTGATTGGTCGAGCTGGAGGGTACAGGGTTAGATTCTTGATCTCGATTCCATCTGAAATGGTCATAGATCCTGACCGACAGCTGATACAGGCATCTACTGTGGCCAACCACGGTCTCCCCAGGATCAGTGGGTGTCCCCCCAACTAGGATTTCGGCTGTAGCACCAAGAAATCCGCAAGGTATTCCCACGAGTTGACTGAGATCACGAGGTCATCTAGGATCCCTTCAGGCTTGATCGTTGATCTATCAGCAAGTTCCAAAATGGTAGGGGTTGGCCGAATATTAGTGAGTCCCAATTTCTTCACAGTTTCTATGGTCATAACGTTAATAGCTATGCCTAAATCCACCAAGACATTTGGAATTTGTGTATTCCCTATGTGAACTGTAACAGTCGGGTTCCCAGGGTCATCGTATTTTGCCACAGGGGCCTTCCCCATTATTAATTCTGAAAGCTTTCCCAACACGTGGACAGTAGGGGGATCCCTGGGCATTCTTCTTGGTTTCTTGACACATAAATCTTTAACAGTCTTGGCATAAATGGGCACATCATGAAGGGCCTGTAACAGTGGAATTTTAACATACAAATTTTTCAGTTCTCCCACGAGATCAAATCGGGGTTGTTCCACTGTTTTTTGCAGGGCCAAACATTCAGGGTATGGTGGTTCTTTATTCAACTGTGTAGGTTGTGACACATCATGTGTTGCTTTCTGAGTTTCAGCTACTATTTCAGTAGGAGTATCAGCATCCTCAATGATGGGGCTTGCTGAATTAACCATGTTCTCTTAGTGTTGATTTACTCCAGTTTCAATCACTGGGGATGAAACATCCTCAGTGATAATAGGATCCACCACCCTCCTTGATCGTAATTGTATATCATTGTAGGGAATCTGAGTGATGGAATACGTAGGCATGTTGGAAGTCTCAAATTGATGGACTGCTTTATTGTTTGGGTTCGGGTTAGGTTGTGCAGGTAGTTGTGGTCGAAGTGGTGTGTTCATAGGTGCGGCATTATTTTGGAAAGGGAGTTGTGGTTGCTAGTAGTGTTGGTGCTGATACTGTTGAGGAGTGTACTATTGATACCGAGTCTGGTGATGGGGAAATTTATTTCCTTGGTAAGAATTTCTCCAGTTAGAATTCCAAGGAGGATGGTTTGACTGCTATGACCATGTTGTCCATGAATTAGGATTTTGCATTGGGTTCTGAGATGGATACCACTAGTTGTTAGAATAATGTGAAGGGAATTGTGTATTCATATTATGCATATTGTTCATTCCATTCATATTATTTAGAAAAAATGTTGGGTCTGGATTCATACCTTGGTTTTGAGGTTTCCATGGTTTCTTCTGTGCCATGAAGTATGTTGGCTCCACATATGGAATAAATGCCTACAGGACTGCTTTGACCTTAGGTAAGGAAGGACATTCTTTAGTGTCATGCTCGAGTTCACATATCCTACATACCTCTATTTTGTCCAATGGGCTTTCCTTCAGTGGGTGCTTTTTCCTACATCTAGGATAGAATACACCAAGTGTAAGATCTTCTACCACTTGATTTTGCTTTTCTCTCATGGCATCTAACTCTGAGGAAATGGAGCTCATCATGTCTATTTTAAAATTCTCCAGTAAGTTGCCTATTTTTGCTCGAGTGGCCCCTCCATTAGCTGACTTCTGAGTCCTAGTGAAGACATCCCGGTCTCGATCTTTGTCTCATTTGCTGGTTCTAGAGGATCTCCTGGAGTACCTTCGACATAATTCAATAATATTTTCAAAAGGTTCCTTCGAGATATCCCCTTTTCCCAGCAGATTTAACATATCAAGGAAATCTTCTCTAATTCCTCTTAGTAAGATGATCTTGAGCACATCCTTGCCAATCTCAGCATGACCAGATCTTTGTAAATTGTACAACAATCTTTCCAAAAAGTCTTCCAAACTTTCTTCATCCTTCTGAACCATTTTAAACAACTCCTCTTTTCTATCCCTAGTTCTGCAATATTCTTGATACTTATAAAGGAAGGTGTTTTTCATTTGGTCCCAAGTAGTAATGGTCTCACGACCCAAACTCATGAACCAACGCATAGCATTTCCCTTCAAGGTGGCTGGGAATAACTTCAGCTTCTGAGCACTAGAGGTATAATCATAGCTGCGACAGAGGATATCAAACTCAAAAAGAAACTCATCAGGATCCTCAAAGGACTTACCATGAAAATTCGGGAGAACTGATGATGAGATGTTTTTCATAGGAGCTGCTCCAGGTATTTGGAGGATAGGGAATTATAATGTAGCCATGATATTACCAGGCTGATTATTTTCTCCTTCTTCTTCCCGGTTATTCCCATGTTCGTTCTTGCCCTCCTGTTCTCTACCAGCCATGGTTCTAGTCCAAAATTCAATAGCTCCCTTTATGTGTTCTTCCTCTGCTTTAGCTTCTTCCTCTCTTCTCCTTTCTTCTTCTCGCCTTCTCTCTTCCTCTGCTATTCGGTGAGTCTCCAACCACACCTCTTTAATAACTCTGGTTCCGTCGATATGATAGATCTCCTCTCTATCTGGTGCACCTATAGCACTTCCCTTATCTTCAGGAGGTTTACTTTCTGCAACAGGAGTTGAAGGTCCCATTGTATTCTCCACTGTGGATGCTGAATGTTCAAGATTGGGAGGAACAAAATTTCCTGTGCCTGTAGAGTTCCGCGGTGGTCTAGTGGAAGAATCAACTCTAGCAATTATCTCATCAATGTATGTGTGTCTTCCCTGACCTGCATTACGACCTTGACCTCTTCCACCTGCAATGTTAGTATTCAAAGGGGGTTCCTGATTTGTTTTTCTTGTATTCATGCATGCTATAAATAATTGAACAAAAATAAAATAAAATCAAACCAACTACTAACTCTGTCTATCTATTACCATCCCGAACAACGGTGCCAAAATGTTGGTCACACTATATGTCAGTTAATGAAAGCTAACACACAAGATGGTCAATATAAATTGTCAAACCCAGGGAGGTCTTTTATTTCAATGGTAATAAGCATAATTTGTGCATAAACATGTCGAGCAGTTGATTTACTAAATTTAGATAATGAACCTACCAATCTATCCAGCCAAACTCACTCCAGAAAGCAGACTAAGCTAATTCACACATCTAGGCCAGAATTGATTGAAACTACCTTCCTATAGAAATCACCCAGCAGTTATAAAATTAAGAATAGAAATAAACCAGATTGCTTTTGCAAGAAGTTAAATCCTATAATTATCAAACTACAATAGTTGATCTTTACCAAAATGATCTATCTAGCAGCTACTGTTACCCAACCATAATCTTCCTACTTTAATTCAATTGAAGATACAACAGCAACCAGAATCTAAAGCTTGAACTCTAACTGATACTTACTAGAAATCCTAGAAAGCATAAACAATTGAAAGATATTGGAATAGAGCTTGGCTGTTACAGCTAATTCAAACACACATGCATTAAATTAATTATCCTACACAGTCACCTGTCACACCAATGTGCTACAACTATTCAAAATGCAATTATGGACTACCAAGAGGAAAGCTAATTCTCTGTTACAGCTACCAGTAGCATCTACAATAATTCCACACCACACAACAAAAGTAAAGCTAAACTATTCTACCTACTTAAAGAGGCTATCTCTATCAGAAGGCGGGCCTTGGCCTTCTAACAGAGATGCCAAGAATCACAACAAATTAAGACATAGAAATGAAGAACTCTGCTCTCATATTAATGATGGAAATTGACAATGTCAGCGCTCTGTTACAGATTATACAAAATGGTAATTGTCCAACCCCAGGCTATGAGAGCCTTTGCATATTTATACATTGATAGTACAGATAATGATCCACTAAACTCGTGCAGTAATGAAGATCTATGATCTTCATGTTGCGGAGTTACAACTAACTGATATAGCCGTATTAAACAACGTTGTTAATCATGAAGGATGTTGTTGCTCTAATAATTAATGGATCAACAGACTCAGCAACTGGAATGCAACCTGTCTGTCGTAGCTAGGTTATGTTTTAGTGGAATCTGTTACAGTGAGGATCTATTACAGCTCACGTGGAGGATGCACTGTCCCTTGGAGTCATGAGGAACTGGTGCTTGGAAGAGTAACGACTGGCGCCAAGTGGCTGATACACCAGTGTTTCATATTTTGACTAAATAAACTCACAAATGTTAGCATAAACCAAGGGTCAGGATTCGTAACCATAACAATATTAGGCATAACTAAATGAAACAATAATGATTTATACTTTGTCAGGATTGCTGATTGATTTGGAAAAGGCATGTATATGGTTTACGAAAGTAAAGTAAAATTTGGCAAAATGATGAAATAGGTATGGTTAAAAAGGGGCATTTCCAAGGCCCAACAAAAACTAGCAAGAATGACATGGATGGATTGGAGACAAGGCTGGACATGATGACATGGCTTGAAGGATGATGACAACATTGGAGAAGACATTCCAATCGACTAATTTTCATGATCTCCCTAATATTTGCCTCTAACAGGTCTTTGAAATTAATGTTTCCAGCCTCAGCTTTGTCCATGATGGAGATAACCTTAGTTAAGGCTTGTAAACATTGAGTAATTTTATCTCTCTCCTTATATCCTTTGCAAACAATTCAACCATGATACTTGAATTCATTAGAGAAGAATAAATAGTATCAAATTTGTGGTTCCAACCAATTACCAAGCCACTAGATAATCCATCAACATCTTATAAATAACATGAGCTCTAGTCTTTTAATACAAGAATTAAAAAATCAACAACTTTGTGTCATAGGCACATACTTTCTTGGGCATCTTTTGAGGGCTAATTGTTTTTGGGCACCCCCATTCCTGCATACAATCATTGCTTCACCTTTATCCAAATGTAAAACGCCAACTACTTCCACAGACTCAACTCGTGAGTCTTTCTTAGATCAAATAAGGTAATTTGAATTCTTGGGAGAGGATATGACCTTTTCTTCCCTCTCAAATGAAGGTAATGTTTGAGCAATGGACAAGCTATCTCCCTTAATTTTATTCTCTGATGATTGGACACAAAATTCAATGATGCAAATGGTGAACTTGATACTAGTATAGAAAGTATGCCCTGTATGACAAAATGTTATCCATACCAACCTATAGGAACTAATATCACTAGAAAGGATGACATTAGTAGTGAAAAGGTTGTAAATGAAAGCTTACTTTTGCAGACAGAATGTACACCTATTGAAGATCATGGAGTTACATATTATGGGTTGAAATTGCATTCTACCAATGAATTGCCTACTAATACTGGACCTACTTCTGCTTACAATCTGAATTTGGGTTCCTTAACTACTAGAAGTGAAAAGAGTGTGTCTGTAAACGTTGATAGCGACAAGAGAGCATCTCTGTTTATTGATGGTGACATGAGTGATCTTGTACTTGAAGTTCAAAAAGTTCCATCTTCTAATTTAGAGTTTTCATCTAATAATGGCTCGCCGACTGATACTGGACCCACTTCAGTTTATAGTCTCCCTCCAAGTGATGAAATTACTACTGGAAGTAACAAGAGAGAATTTGTAGATGTTGATGGAGACAAGAGTGTTTTCCTCAGAATGGAGACAAGAGTGTTGTAGATGCTAAGAATGAATTTCCATCATCTGAGTTGGAATTGCATGCTAATAATGAATTTCCTGCTGAAACTGGGGCTATGGTATCTTACAGTCTTCCTATGGGTGTTGAACCTACTATTAGAAGTGAAGAATTAGCATCTGTAGATGTTGATGTTGAGAAGAGTGCTTTCATAGATGTTCAGCTAGTTGATGTTGGGGATTATGATTACATATACACTAGTGGGGAGACTCTGGTCCAAGGAAATCAACCTACAATAATTGTTGACATATTAGACAAAGAAGCTGAAAGAATGTCTAGCAAAGATGGATATGTTGTTATTGTCGAGAATTCTTCTATTGATGCTGCAAACACAAGAAACCATTTAGGGTCTACCAATACTAGCTCTATCTCCAGCATTGTTTTTGAGACAAATTTGAGTTCCATTACACAAGGAGGAAAAGGATTCTCCCAAAGAGGGGCGGCTTTGTATCCCACCTAGCTACGTAAATCCCACTCCCTAGGTATTGTTTCTTCATTTTTCTTTTCATTTGGCATTAATAATTTATTATTTTATTCATCATCTTATGTATTGATCATTAACTTCTTTATGCTTGGACTTGGTTTATTTTCATGCAAGGTTTATGAGTAGTCAATAGTTAGGGAGGGTTTTATGTGAGTTCTTTCCCTTAATATATTATTCGTTGCTTAATTCACACAAACATGAAGTAGGATATTTTTTTGGTACACCTTTGTTGCACCCAAATACCCAGAACACAGACTATTACTATGCCCATTAGGCAATGGAGTAAAAATGCCTGCCAACTACGGACTTCTTCAAATAGCTCGACGGAGCTAAAAACTAGGAGAAATAATAGAAAAGGGAAAAAACTAGAAAAGAATTGGAACCTAATCTACTCTAGTGCAAGGTAGGTTTATTCTTTAAACATCTTCGTTGCTAAGCAATAAAGTGCTTTATATTCCTGCCACTTACAGGACAATCACTTGGAAGAAAGCCACATCCTTTTTAGAAAATGCAGAAAAAGTACAAGGTTTGAGGACTATACTAGAACTAGTCCCACAAGATTGTATAGAGAACGAGGTGAAAAGATGGATGACCCTGATTTCATTTATACCTTTGCAGAGAGACATAATGCAACCATCACTTCTTGTAAAAATGGATTTCTATCAACAGGATGGAAGTTTTTATGTGCATTGGATGAAGGAAGCAAGCACTCACCATTGAAATGGAGAGGAGAGAACCTCTGTCTCTTCCCACATTAGCATGGCCTTGAACATAGTAACTAGATATGTGAGTTTTGTGAATACATTATTAATCCAGTGGGTTTGAATCCGATTCAACTTTCCAATTTTATGGGCCACTTTGGAGAATGGAGAAGAGGAGCATAGGCAATATTTGCTTCACTATACCCAACTAAAACCCTCCACCTCGTACCTCAGAAGAGCGACTTCGCTCCAAGAATGCTTAAAATGGTGAATTTGTGGAAATAAAACAATATTTAAAATTATTAATTTCACTTGGATAAGTCAGCCTCAAATAATTTAGAAAACAAAATGAATATCCAGAGATTTGAAATAAAATCAAAACCACCCAATTAACAAATGAAATCAACAACACCTCATTCGCACCCAAAAATGCAAAAATTTGACTCAATAGAAGACAGTTTCAACTTACGGTTGCCATTGAGGATATGCGGGGATATGCAGACATGGTCGGAGCGGGTGCCACCAAAAAACCCACTTCAATAGTGCTTGTTGCAAATCCAAATGAGGACAGGGCCGGAGCGGGTGCAACCAAAATCCCAAAGGAACATGCACAGTCCAGACTCGTAGCAGAGTGTAATGAAGACACAGCCGGACCGGGTGCCACCAAAAGCCCAAAGGAACACGCACAGTCAAGGAGGTCATGGCCCAAGAGCCAGTTGCATGCACGGGGGTGTCGTCGAACCCAACAGAGCAACATAGCTCATGCGACAGGTATGCTTTTCAGTTGGGTTTTTTTTGTTGTTTAAAAAATTATAATATATATTAATAATTTTATAAATAAGTTGCATAATATATTAATTAAATTATTAATATATTAATTATACTATATATATATATATATATTAATTAAATGACATACCTTTATTGCCTTCATGGAATCTCTTATCATTGCTTTTTTCTTCATAATTCTACAACAAATAATTTGAAAACAAATTCAAATTTAAATAAACTATATCATGAACATGTAATAACTCTAATGACAATAATTATCTAGCATGATAGTAAATATAATTAAGTTTAAGTAATCAAATTCCATAAATGAGACAATGTATGTTTCATAAATAAATACTTGATTCTCCATCTCTTCTGCAACATCTTCAAACAATTCTTTAGGCATTGAACTAGATGATTTTTATGAAACAACAACATAAGAAGGGTAGTCATTAAACTACAATGAAATGGAATGAAAACCTCTCTTAGAATTATTTAAAGTGATATGGATAAGAACGTTGTTGAAAAAACAATGCTAATGTGAACAACATTGAGCAACATATTGAATGGCACCAAAAGACTTTAAAACAAAGTAACAACATATCATACCTTGAAAAGGTAATCATACCAGTGAGTAACTCTTCCTATTTGTAAGAAGAATAAATCATGTATGCACTTACAGGTTATATGCTATGATGTAGGGTAATAGTAGCTTTTAACAACTTATATTACCTACATTACATAAGCAAAGAATTAGACTCCTATAAAATAAAATCCATACCAATTTTCTATGTAGAGTGGTTGCAAGAGATAACACAAGCAAAGATCTAGACTCCTATAAAATAAAATCCATACCAATTTATGTTCTAGAATCAATAGTGGAAATACATCATTTTCATCATTTTAGATCACCTCCTTTTAGTAAAAAATACATCATTTTCATGAATTACATACATGGAGGTAGTTCAATTTCTAAAGGAGAATATAATTTAGACAAAGAACATGATTTACCTATATTGAAACTTCCCCCATAAATTCATGTGATCCCAAAATCTATGTGAATAAGCCATAAACATGGCCCTCTTGATAGCCTTACTTACATGCAAAATAAAATGTTCAAATTTAGTGTCCATGCAATATTCACATTAGATATTTTATGCCATTTACAAAATTTCATTAATGGTAGAGTGAAATAACTTGTTAATCATATTGCAACCTCTATAGTGGTGTCAACCTCCATTGCTAACTTGGATAAAAATCTCTCTAATGATACCAAATTTATATATTATGTGATAAGTAAAATTTGTAGACTAGTTTTAGAGATTAGTGATAGAAATCAAGTCAAAATTCCATTAGAGATTCTATACATTATACAAAATTAAGAAAAAAAAATACTTTTCTTTACATTATACAAATCCACTAATTAGTAATTGAAATAACCCAGAAATTAACACACAAATCTTATAACTTCATTTTGTATCTTGCTCAATCGACACATGTTCGATTCAAACAATTACCACTACGACCTCCAGGAACACCCACGCTACTGCACATGTAGAACATAATATTAGAAAACTAATTTTCAAATATAACCAAGTTAATCAACAAAATGAACATATGGTGAGTGCATTTACTTTAACCTATAAACATTACGTACCTCTACTTTTCAACAATTAAATATCATTCATCTTCTTCTTCATCCAACTCAACATCTATATCAGGATCTGGTTCTGAATAGATATTTATGAAAGGATCATTCACATCGTCATCACCATCAAATTCATCTTCACTAATATAGTCATCCATATCGTCAATGAGATCATTGTCTGCTACATTTGCATGATCAACCTCTTCAACTTCTTGATCTAACACATCGATTGCAACCTAATATGAATCATCATCATATTCTTCTTCTTCATGATTATCTTCATCATCTAGTACATGATTATACTTTACTGGTCTTCCTCTTGGATCGTATCGAACAACGTATGACCAACCTGATATACCTGGTACCTCGGAGTAGTAGACTTGCTCACATTGACTTAGAAGAACATAAGGCTCTATAACCGATTCAAATTCCCTTGTATTAACCATGGTAAGTCCATTAGCATTCTCAATAAATGTTCTTTCAGGATCACGTTCATGCATCCGTAGCTTGTACTACTTCACCTCAAACAAAACTATTTTAAAGGAATTAAAATAACACTCAATAATGTCCTCCAAATTCCCATAGTACCTATTCTCAGTTTCCTCTGGATGTCTATCACTTCTAGAGGAAACATTGGTGACCTTAAACACTATAGTTATCCGACAATCCGAGGTTTTCCTGTTATCATCCAACTTTTTGATACGAAATTTACGACCATTACACCACATAGCATTGTGATGTTTCAACTGCAACATTGACAGCAGGTTAAAAACACATTGTGAATTAATAAACGTCATATAAGACTTAGTAAATATAATTGAAAACTTAAACAAACGAAATGTAATTGGAAAAATGGATCTAAGTAACTAGAAAAAATGTGGGTAAACAATTTACTTGCCTTTTTATCTTTTAAACCATATGCTAAATCAACTTCCCTTTGTGGCGTAAGTTCAGGAAATTGATGTCGAATACGATGAGTTGTTTTAATCATGTTACTGACCCCTTCCCATGATAACCTACCGAAGAATTCTTCACAATATTTTATCCAATGCTCCATCCAATCAAGGTTGTTTGCAATGTGTAAATGTAAAGCATCCCACACTCGACCAACTATAGGAAAAAATAACAATTCAATATCATTCATTAGATATCATTAAAGGCACATAGTTTAATATAGTTGAAAATGCATAATTATTAAAAAAAGTTAAAAAACAGTACGATAATATAAAATTGGAAAAAATACATGTGTAATATATTAATTCAACAACGTATAATAAATACCTTTCACAGTCCTCAATGTACCTCTCCCCAATAGGACCTCCCCTTCAAATTTGTTGATGGAGTCGAGATGCCAAATGCGAGGCACATTCATATTTTCTACTAAATTAGGTAGATATTCACTAATATACACCATGCATTGATATACCATATATCCTTCAACCATAGAACCCTCGGGACGCGCTATTTCTCTAACAAAATCCTTCAATGACTTCAACTGCCTCTCCACCATCCACATCGACCTTGTGTGTACTGGTCCACATAATTCAATCTCCTCAACTTGGTGTATGAGGTAGTGTTCTTGTGCATTGAAAAATGATGGAGGTAGATACAGTTGCATTTCACACATTAGTCGGGGAATTTCTCTCTTCCAATGCCTTATATCTTCTTTATGGATTTCTTTTGATGAAAGCCACCTACGAATGATGCAATAAAATAATATCAAGGCATATATAATATTGGCGGGAAAACCATAATATGTCAATAAGTTCCGCTACAAACCACAGATCAAGTACATTTTCCATGTAAAACATTACTTACCTCATGTATTTTCCAACATAAATAATATGTTTTATGTTGTTTTCAAAGTCGTCCGGGAGAGATAAAGGTAGAACATACTGTATCAAAAAACACATAATTATTAATATTTATTTCAAAATTAGAGAATAAAATTAATAAAATACTGCATACCAATAATGAAATATATTATAGACTCATAATTACCTTAATGAATGTATGCCAATCATGTGTTTTAACCCCAACAAAATCACCTTTTTTCGTCAAGATATTCTTTATGTTTGATGAAAAACCAGTTATAAACCTGATTTTTTTTATGACCTCTTTTACAATATTGCTTTGTTGCTCCATCAAGCACCAAGGAAGACTAATATTATGTTGATGGCCATTGCCATTAGAATTAACTATCACACTTTGCAATGTGTGATTAGCTTCTTGGATGTCACTACAAATCTTTCCAAATTTTTCTTTGTCAGTCCTTCCATCTAATATTCACCATAACATTTCTGTTATGTTCTTCCCGATATGCATTGTATCAAACAAATGAACTATTTGCAAGTCTCGTAGTATGGCAACCTATTGAATTGAATCGGGTAAATTTTCATTCCTCGTAGAAGTTCATTCGTGCCTTAACGACATTCATGAAACATCAACAAAATCAAATTAACACTAATTAATAAATATAGGTATAACATATTGCGCTGAACATAATTCAGTAAAAAAAAAAATTGCCATACCTTGACGGTTTCTATTATATTCCAACTTCCATAGGTGAGGTGTCATTCTTCGTGGTTTTTTTCCATTCTCTTCTTTACCATTGAATTTTTCTTTGTTTGTAGTTCGATAACTATGGTTCTTAGGCAGAAAGTGCCTATACTCATCTAACACTTCCTTTGCTAAACTCCTTGAACGATGATATTTTATCCTAGGACCGCAAACTAGACATGCAAATTTACCCTTTGTTTGAAGACCTACAAGATATATGAATTGGTGTAGCAAATTAGAATTACAATTTAAAATAATGCATGATATTTTCAACATATATATAAAATATTAAGGAACAAAAGAAAGTAACAATATACCACAAAAATGTGTTAACCCGGGAGCATCATGAATTGTAAATGCAAATATTCCATGGAATTGAAATCGTCTTTTCCCTATTGGTCTAGAGATGTCATACATAGTGACGCCGGCCCATAACTTCAACAACTCATCGTAAGAGGCTCAAGATATACGTTCATATCTTTAACCTAGTACTTTCCTAATTGGTCCAACATACATGATTAATTATATTTAGCACCTATATGTCGTTATATATAAAAGACATAATTATCATGCATGAAACAAATCAATGAAATATTTAGTGATCAGACTTTCAAGTAAAAAATTACATATTGATTAAATACCTGGAACAATCATTGCCAACATTGTGTGCTCTCTCTTGATAGACATCCAAGGAGGAAGGTTATTGTTTATAACAAAAACATACCACACGGAGTAGGTAGAACAAAGCTCTCCAAATGGATTGACACCATCAGCTACTAACGAAAGTTTAACATTATGAGGATCTTCTTTAAAAATTGGCCACTTTTCATCGATGTACCTCAATGCAGAACCATCTGCAGGCATTCGAAGAACATCGTCACAACTTCTGTTCTTTGCATGGAAATCCATAAACTGTGCTATACTTTGACACCTGAAAAACCGCTGGAAACGTGGAATTATCAAAATATAACGAAGAACTTTTTGAGGCACCTTTTTTTTCACTTTATCGGTTCGATACCTGCTTGTTTGACATTGTGGGCATTCATTTTCTAATGCATATTGTCCATAGTATATGATATGATCATTAGGACATGCATCAATAGCTTGATACTCCATTCCAAATGCTTTCATAATGATATATATCTCTCGATATGTGCATGGTAAAATATCTGAAGTTGGTAATAGAAATTCACCTAACAATCTACAAAATTCAAAAGAATAAGTCAATGTAAACAATATTAATCATCAATATCGCATCCAAACTTTACAAATTTGATAACAATAGCAATAATATAGGAAAAAAATCAACCCTTTCTATAGATGTGAACATGCAGACACAAATAATTAAGAAATTACATACTTTAGTATCTGTGTTAGACAGGTGTTTGATAAACCATTCAAAACCTTCAAGTTCACTAACAACAATATAGAAGATAGAATATTTGTTTTTGAGCCTTCATAAAGAGGTTGACATGACTTCTCGAGTAGAGGATCAACATCATGACTATCATCATGGTTGTCCTCATCCATTGGAGCAAATGTGTCTTGGATAAATCTATGTATCTCATCTTCCTGATTTGTATCACTAATGTTATCTACATCCATATCATCAGAAATAACTACTTGATCATCTTCAATATTCTGATGTAGAAGTTTGTCAGGCTGTAAATGAGTATTTCTACTAGTACTTGGCAAATAACTCTCTGGAGGGTGACATTTTGGGGGCATTGTCTATAAATTTACCAACAACATAGAAAAATTAGTGTGTATAGAACATATAGTAAAAAAAAAGACATTTTACTGAAATTCGTGACATGATGAATATTATAGTGAATATATTGAAAATTGAATAATGAACTCTTACCAGGGGACGATATTCATAACCCCCTTCGGCGTCCCCCTTCTCCCTACAATGTCTTTTAGCTATTGTTATTAAAAGTTCTTTTTTTTTCAAGCCCCTGCAATCAAAGCAAGGATAATAACATTTTCCATCTCCTCTCGCCTCTAATGCAGCTCTAAATTGAGAAAGCTTCCTTGCATTTTCATTCATAGTGACAAGTCCTTGTAGTGGGACAAGTAATTGTCTTACCTACACCATACCAAACAATAACTTGTCAATTACTTTAAATATTATAAGTATATTTCTGAATACAATATATTATAAACCAATTTCCATATTTATAAAGAAAAACATGAAGACTAAAGTAATATATACTTCCAATGGACCATATTCTTGTGTTAAGTATTTCCATAACCTTATAATTCAAAACAAGAGAATAATCATGTTATATGTATGGGTGACCTAATTCTGATCTATTATATCATATTTCTCTACGATTATTATAAATTTTATAAATACATTCATAGATACATTTAATAAATGGAAAAAAAAATTAGCCTAGCCCTAATAGATGTATCATTTAACACCTAAGCCTCATTACTAAAAAATATTAAATTCTAACCCTCATAAAAATATAGACAAAAAAATATAAAATACTAACCTTGCAAGTTCCAAATCAGAGCTATGTAGAATATCCAAGCTCAAACAATCACCTCGCAAGTTCAAAATCCGCGCTCAATGTGTTGCAACTATAACAAATGTGTAAATAATGGTTAGAGTATGTAGCATATATAGCTCGACCTTCATCTATATTGCAACGAAAATTGCAACATAGAAATTTCGTTGATATAGAGACGAAAGTTCATCGCAAATTAAACATCATCGATATTGCCATAGTTTTTCCGCCATGTGAATTTTTTAATTTTTTTTTTATAAAAATTCATTTCATTGACTCATGAATGTTGAAAATGTGGAAATATTGCATGGAACAATCCGCCCATATGTAATAGTGTGAGGATGATGTTGTTTGCTAACATGAAAGCTACATGAATAAAGACAAATCAACTTCTAGATTAATAATATATGACCATGATGACATGAAGACAAAGAATCATTCATGCATAGTATTTGATCACATAGAATATCTACTTACGAGGATGGATACAAGTTCAAAGACATATAATCATGACGATATCATGGTGTGTGTTGCAGGTTATGTTGTTGTTGATCGAAATATCAAGATGATGATGTTGCTAATCGAGAGATCAAGTGTTGCTATAGACGATCAAGCGATCGAGTGCTGCAGAAGATGAAGACCAAAGATGAAAACTCAGTGCTGTAGAAGACGATGCTCCAGTACTAAAGATGTTGAAGATATTGAAGATTTTCCAGTAACTATTCCAGTTGCTGATGCTGTTGAAGAAAAATTCCAATGATTTATAGATGTATAACCTTGATGTTGTCTGATTCTCTCTCTCCTTACTCCATCATCATCATCATCATCATCGTAATCTCCCTCTTCCTAATCAACATATTCATCATCGTCATCATCATCATCTTCATTATCTCCATCATCATCATCTTCATCATGATCATCATCTTCACCACTACCACCACCATAATCATCATCTTCATCATCATCATCATCGTCGTCCTCATCATCATCAACATCTTCATGATGATGATGATCATCCTCATCATCCTCATCCTCATCCTCCTCCTCCTCCTCCTCCTCCTCCTCCTCCTCATCATCATCATCTTCATCATCATCATCATTTTCGTCATCATCATCCTCATCCTAGTCATCATAATCATCATCATCATCATCATCATCATCATCATCATAATCCTCATCCTCATCATCATCGTCATCATCATCTGTTAAGTTTATACTAATTTGACTAGCAAGATCACTGAAAGAAACACAATCACAAGATAGAGAGATATTTTACCCTGGGAAACCTTCATTTGTAGAAAACCCAGCAAAGCTTTTCTCAATAAATTGATCAACCAAATGCAAGATGTAGTCCAAGACTAGAGCTCCTTCTCTACCTCCTATGCAGACCTCTCTCTCACTTGTGCGCTACTTTTCGAGTGATGGAAGAGTGAGATAAGTGAGGAACAACCTCCTCTACTTATACTTGTTTCTCGACTGACTTTTTACCCTATGGGGCCGACCTCTCCTAAGAGAGTCTAATAACCCCTGATAAATTAACTCAGGGCGGACCCCCACATGGGAGATCTAATAACCCTAGTTACCATAATCCATCGGAGGAATAAACATCTCTGGATACATAATAAAGTCCCATCGAAGGAATGAAACATCTCCGGAATAATACAAATATAATATTCTTAGAAGTTACAATATTTCAACACTCCCCCTTAACGAGAAGGATATTATAACAACATCTGCAGGAGCAAGGAGTCATCGACTACATGATACATGATACATCTATAAATCATTGGAAGCTTTCTTTATACATCATCATCAGTAACTCAGACAGTTACTGGAACATAATCAATACTGGAACATCAACATCATCAGTATTGAGTCTTCATCTTATGCAGCACTCGATTAGCTATAGCATCATCATCTAGATCTCTCGATCAACAACCTCATCGTCTGGATCTACCGATAAATATCATCATCTGGATCCTCACGATCAACAACATCATCATCGCGATCGGCAACATCGTCATCTAGACCATCACGACCACAACAATTCATCATCTAGA
This sequence comes from Larix kaempferi, assembly GCA_027924585.1. NCBI lineage: Eukaryota > Viridiplantae > Streptophyta > Pinopsida > Pinales > Pinaceae > Larix > Larix kaempferi. Next base: position 8,160,595 of record BSBM01000063.1, on the reverse strand, counting down.
TCATCATGATCACAGCATCGTCACCACACGATCTGCATCATCATCATCACCATCAACTGGATCCTCTCGATCAACAACACAATAGCAGCATACCTTGCAACACACATGATCTATTTAAGACACCATATCATGTCTAGGGACGATGCAGTCCACTCATCAACTTAGACAAAGTCTAAGGACCACTTCTTTGAGACATATTTCTATGGATCAATTCAGGGACCGAAGTCCGTGGATGATACAATCCCCTCACTCTCAGAGACATCTGTCTATGGATCACTTTAGGACTGAAGTCCACGGATGATACAATCCACTCACTCTTGGAGACATCTGTCTGCAGCTTACTTTAGGACTAAAGTCCAAGGATGATACAATCCCCTCACTCTCAGAGACATCTGTCTACGGCTCACTTTAGGACTGAAGTCCAAGGATGATACAATCCCCTCACTCTTGGAGACATCTGTTTGCGGCTCACTTTAGGACCGAAGTCCAAGGATGATACAATCCCCTCACTCTCGGAGACATATGTCTGCGGATCACTTTAGGACTAAAGTCCACGGATGATACAATCCTCTTACTCTCAGAGACATCTGTCTGTAGATCACTTTAGGACTAAAGTCCATGGATGATACAATCCTCTTATCGTCTACTTAGACAAAGTCTAAGGACCATTTCATCGACCTAATCATTGGAACAGGCAACCTCATCATCAACCTCATCGTTGGAACAGGTAGCCTCAATATCATCAATACAAGTATCCACACCAATACAAGTATCCATATCAAATACAAGTATCCACACCAATACAAGTATACATCATCAAATACAAGTATCCACACCAATACAAGTATACATCAGGTATCCTTAATATTGACCTTACCATCAATATAGGAAATCTAATCATCGATACAGGTATCCACATCGATACAAGTATCCAAATATTATCATCGACCATATCACTCCCCCTTCCAAGGAGGGTCCTTCTGAACTACACCAAGCTTGTCTCAGAAATACTCAAACTTTACTCGAGACAGAGGTTTGGTCAATACATCTGTTAACAGCTAAAAAGTGCTCACTAGTTCATTCCCTTATTCACATGACCCATTTGTCCACTTTTCCACCATCTGAGCCTCTGAAACCAACAAAAGGTCACCAAAAGACCTTAGTACACCCCTTTTTCCCACTCAAAAATATTATTTTTCCTGAAAAGCATAAAAAACCCTCAATAAGGGTCCAAATTCCCAAAAATATTAAAAAGGGAATTAAAATATTAATTTTATTCAAAAAAGGAAAAAGGAGGGAAAAGTACCTAAACCATGTTGGTCAATACCATTTGGTTTCCACAAAACCACAAATGGTATTCCCCACCACCAAAACCTATAAAAAGGTGGTAGGGGCTCCTCATTTCACATCCATCCATTATCTCATCCTCATGCTGCCGAAATCTCCCTTGAGCATTTTGGCCATTATAAGAAACCTTGGAGAAGGAGACCTCTTGGAGCTTGGAGCTACTTATCTTGGGAGTTGCTCTACATCAAACTTCACCATTGAAGGTATTACTATTGCAAGCATTAGCTTGCCCCATTTTTAAATACAAAATTATTTTTTATCTTTATTGTTCTTGTTCTTTAATTCAAAATGCACATGCTAGTTTAGTTTAGTTTAGATTTAGTTTATTGTTATTTGCTTTACATTGAAACTGCTGCTACTAGTTAGCAGGTGCCCATAGCACTAAGCCTGGTTGCAAAACCGGGCCAACATTTTTTGGCGACTCCGCTGGCTTTGAACAATAGATCTCAAGTTTTGCTTTCAATCTTAATTTTTTATTAGTTTTTAGCCTTTAGATCCATAGATCTGCCATCCTAGACAGCAGATCCATTGCTGCTCTAGTTTTTGGCCCCATCTATTGCCATTAACAACCCGGAATTATCAGTTTTCGGGTTCGTTTTTCGCAATCTTTGCACGGCTTTCGCCTCGTGGTTTTTAGCCTGACAGTCGCGCGTTCCATCGCGGCTTTTGGGATTTTTTCCGTGCGGTTCCCCGCGGCTTCGCGGCCTGTTTGCGCGCTGCACATCACGGCTTCGTGGTCTTTTGCTGTGCTGCACATCGCGACTGCGCGGGCCTTTTCCACGCGGTCCCCCGCGGCTTCGCGGCCTATTTGCGCACTGCACATCGCGGCTTCGCGGACGTTTTTCGCATTGCACATCACGACAGTGCGCCGAAACCCGCGCGGTCCATCGCGGCTTTCCTGTCAAAACCCGCGATGCTAATTTTTTCATTCGGCCATTCCGATTTAAAAAATTAATTTTTACTGTATTTTCTTCCCACATAGCACATTTTTACGGTAATAAATTCTGCATATTTTACAGATATAGAAATTTTTTTTACTATTTAAATGCACATCTAGAAAGTCTTTTTAAAAGAAAAAAATTTCAAGAAAGTGAAAGAAAGACTTATTTTGCAGTTTATCTAGGTTAAAAAAATTTCCTGTTTACTTCTTTAAAAATCTTGCCCTTAGCAATTTCCTTGAAAAGAAAACCATTTATTTCTTTAAAGAAGTTTATTATTTGCTTTCATGATTCAAAAGATCCTTTGTTTTTTAGTTAATTTTGCAAAGCATTTAAATTTCCATTTATTGAAAAAAGTCATAAATATTTGCTTTTGTATTTTCAAAAGATCCTTTGTTTTTTGAAATTTTTCTATAAAGCATTTACTTCTTTCAAGTTCAGTTTACAATACCACACGTGCACCCACTCAAACACTTAATTGAACTGAGATTTAAAACTTACCCTAATTTCAACACACTTTTAACCCCACTTGGGGAACACTAAAAGAACTTTGTAGCTAGGTAGTATTGGGGGGATAAGTGTTCCAATAACACCCCTCAGTTATTACATCTGAGACATAGAAGTTGTCCATTTAGGGAGCTAAAATCTCTTAGTATTTATTGGCGCGGTCACAACCGATTTGTGGGAAGGCCTCTCCCCTAAGAGGGTTGAAGTCGCAAGGATGGTTCTGGAAGCCTGAGTGGAATATCGAAATCCATTCAGTAACCGAAGGGCTACCATTCGTAGTTCTTGGGATATCCCTGTATTGGGATATTGCGATCAAGGACCAAACGACAGATTTACCTTTTCTCGATGCGTCATGAACGGAGTATCCTAGTAGCCATTCTTTAGGATTGATTACCCGGTGTCCCTCCCGGTAGGGGGATATCTAGCCGTGGACTTAACACTCAATATTGTCTGACTTGGATTTCATCACCTTGCAGAGAATAAAGTTTGCTGATTCACAATACTTCTAGTTAGGTGTTTGCATGATTCAACCCACCTTTGGTCTAGTTACACCTATTTTTTCTAGAAGCTGTTTGCATGTTGGTACTCTGACCATTTGTTGCATCCCTCCACTTATTGTAGCACAGCTGCTAGAATAAGTGCCTTTTTTGAGGTTGATTTTTTGGCCTGAGAGCCTTCATTTTCACTCCCCTTCTTGCACCCTTGGTTGCATTAGGGTTTTGAGTTTTTTATACATTACCATTTTACACATATAGATTTTTCCACAAAAACTTATTTTCTCACCATTGAGAATTTTAGACGCTCTCGTCGTCTACAGGTCAAACTCCCAGAGTTCAATCTACTTGTCTCACCACGTCACCGACGCCGAGCCTTATCCCTTGACTCGACACATCGTCGGTCAACTAGACAGTCATCCGATTCTGACATGCCTCATTTCACTTCTGATTCTGAGGCAGAATCTGAAAACCCCACTGCGTTATTCCCAACCAACATTATGTCTGGAACACCATTTGATCCACTCTTTACCAGCACCATGGGAGAGACGTCTACAGACCCTTCTACTGCAGTGCCATCCATGGCAACAACCACCCCCCTGGGTATGCCCAATATGGGAAACACTCCACATTTAGGAATTCCCAACACAGGGCCACCTCCTGTTATAGGAATTCCCAACACAGGGCCACCACGTATTATGGGTATGCCCAACATAGGGGTCACACCCCCTCTAGTTTCCACAAACCCTATCCCAGGAATCACCACTACTATTCCTAACCCTGGTGTAACCCATGTTGCACTAGGAAGCGCTGGCCCTTACCAGACCACACCTATTGGAGGACATATACCTTCAATACCTAGCATACCTTTAGGTGCTACTGGACCCCATACCACCATGACTAGGCATGTCCCAGTCCTAGTCACTACATCTGCTAGCTTACCGTATATGGCAAGTCTAAACTTGCCAGATTTAGCCAGGCTCACCACTGACCCTATCAGACACGATCCTGCGTGGCCTCACATGCCCACCAAACTCCCCTCCGACATCCCTAAGTTTGAGGGTAAGGAAGGTGAGGACCCCCATAACCATATCATGTCCTTCCATCTATGGTGTTCCTCCAACTCCATAGTGGACGACTCTGTCTGCCTCCGTCTATTACAGCGCACCTTCACTGGCTCTGCAGCCAAGTGGTATATCGAGTAGCCCCATGGGACGCATGCCACCTTTACCTCCCTTGCCTCGACCTTCCTGCAGTTCTTTCAGTTACCAATCCGCTATGATGCAGGCGTCGAGATCCTACTGTCTTGCAGACAGAACACGGCCACCCACATCACTAACCACATTCATGAGTGGCGTCAACGCCGAAGCCTCTGCAAAATCAAATTAGACGATTGTATCTTCCTAGATTGGTTTCTAAAATCCCTTCTCCCTCTCATTGTGAAGGATGTGGCATCCGAAAGACCCCAGTCTGAAGAAGAGGCCATCCTCAAAGCCCAACAGTTTGATCTCATTTACGCCCAGTCGGGTTATCTATACACAATCATACCGGATGCCCCACGAGGTGACTCTTCATGCGGTGACGTACCGGGGGCATCACATGCCGCTGATGGCATTATTGGCCAAATCAAACAGCAAGCTAAACCTTTCAGCATGGTAAGCACCATACACGCCCTAGACCTTTCTAGGGCTACATCCAATTCTGGAGCGACAACTTCTTACGCTCCTACAAACCAGACCCATCACACTCATGGACCCTCTTGTCCACAACATTACTATGGGCAAACGCCATTGGCATATGTACCTCCTACATACTATAATCAACCTGCCACACAGAACCCCATTCAGTTCCCACAACAACAGATGCATTACCCACAGCCAGCTGCACCAGCTAATCTCACACCTCCAACAGCTCAGGGGTGCCAACAACCCCAACAGGCAGCTGGACCACCTCTAGCTCCACCAACATATTATCCACCGCAAAATTCTCCTGCACCTGCGGCTCCCCAAAATCCCCCTAATGCTCAAGGGCAGGTATATGCACAACAAAATCAGCCCCAATACCAAAATAACCAACGCAACCAGGGTGGGAAACAAAACCGTGGAAGAGGATGTAACCGCGGCAATAACCAACACAAAAACCAAGGTCCACAACCTCCCCATCCTCCACAAAATAATAACGCGACACCTGCTCATCAAAACCCTGATCGGCCGCCCAAGCAAGCCAAAAACCCTAGTTTGCGAACAAACCATCCTTGTTCTATTTGCGGGGTCTATGGACACTATACACACGCTTGCCCACATTTGGAGCGAGCTCGACAACTTTGGACTGACGATGCCCATCGTCAAGGACAAGCGGCTCCTCAGCCACCACCCAACCCTCCACCACCACAACATCAACCTTTGGTGTTACAAAACCCTTTTCCAACACAGGCAGTGGTGAACACTCAACCATTAGCTCCCCCACAGGGCAACGTGCCACCACAACAAATCACTTACGCCGCCCCTGATCAACAAATGTTTGATTCAGGTACACACCACTTGTTGATGATGTCAACTGCCGATGTCAACATCCAAACCCGTTGAAACCAGTATGGATCTACCTCCGAAGCCCCCCCCGGCCGATAAAGATACTAACGTTCATCCCACAGATCAGACGTTACGCATACCCCCGCTTCCACTCGATGGCGCCTCTAAAGCACCTCGCTTCCCACTTCGTCGTATCAACAACAACCCTAATGCATGAGCGGCGTCAAATTAAAACATCATCGATGACTTAGCTCAGTCTCCCGCAGCCATGTCTGCATTAGAAGTCTTGAAAAACTGTCCTACGCAGTGCAAGACTTTACTTTCCTCCATTGGGGCGATTGAACCAAATGATTCAAAATTGATGACCTTTGATTTGGACTAGTCCGAACCACGTCTTCCTTCCACCATAGCAGTCCAAGTTTCCGTTTCCATTCAGAATCTTGTCATCCATCGATGTATCATCGATGAGGGTGCCTCTACATGCGTCATGTCCACATTCGTTTGGCAAAAGTTGGGATCCCCTACTCTCCAGCAATCCACCACTGCATTGCGGGCCTACAATGGCCGGTCAGCACAACCCCAAGGTCTACTACCCAATGTCCCCATCCAGTTGAATGGTAAAACTGTGCTCATCGATATAGAGGTCATTAATGCCCAACTCGATTATAACCTCTTACTCGGCCGCAGCTACATGTATGCCATGAAAGCAGTTGCCTCATCCGTTTTTCGTACCATGATGTTCCCCCATGAGGGACGCGTGGTCAAAATCGACCAACTCACCTACTATGATCCCAATGCCCCTGCAGCACCCGAAAATGTTCTCCCCATGGTTGAACAACCTGTTTGTGGTGCAACTACCTCATTCATTTCCTCAGTAGGACCCGGACTTTACTCCGAGGCGCCGATGACCTCTACATTCCAGGCCATTCCACCACCATCACCGGAGACCCACGTTGTGAACCTCTGTACTCTTTCACAGAATACACCAACACCCGGTAATCAACCACCTTTGTTACCCAAACCACCATTGGTCCCTAGTCACATTGGGGTTACACCCATCCACACAATCCCCTTTCTATTTCCTCCTTCGGGTGTAGTAAGCACCCCGGTTATGGCTACCCGCAGCCTCCCCGGGTTAACATTGGGATTACCCGTGTGGTATATTTCGCCTCTCGTTCCCCGGCCGACACCAAATGTCATCCTGTAGCCGGTGCAACCCATCGTCACTTCTACCCAACCACCTCCTGGTATCACTACTCCTTCGTCATCGACGAATCCACCTCCACTCATCAGGCCCACTGGGGGTAGAGACCCACAACCATACACTGCGGTACCCCCCACCCAAGGCGGTTAAACCTCCCCCCGTATTCCGTGCTCCTCCAAAATGCTCGCTGTGTGATGAGTTAGGCCATCCAACACATCAGTGTCCGCAGTTACCTGCATTGCAGGAACACATGCAAATGTTGGACGACGACCCCAACATCCCAGTGGTCAAACTAGATCCAAACCCCATGCCTCGTGATAAATCACTACGTACCAACCACCCATGTGCAATATGCGGTATTTACGGCCACTACTCCCATAATTGTCCTGACATCCCAGATTACAGAGTAGCCCTCTACGAGATGAACAATTTGGACCTTGAGACGGCACCACCCTACTATCGAGGAGATCTACCCTCCCGCATCATCCTCATCCGGAGAGATTAACACCATTTACATGGTTTCCACTGGATACCCCCTCTGTTCGGTCGGCCCCTTCAATTGATCCATTTGACACACAGGTTCAACCCTTTCAAATCGACCAGGAAACCACATGTCCACAACATGGGGCAGGCCCAAAACCTTGCTTACTCATCATCATCATGATTATCGTCGGAGATACTGGGGGAATCCACCCCAAAAAGGGAATCCCCCATCATCATATCATCACTTCAATATGCCACCACAGCCCATAGCCTCATGGTATAAACACCCTGCTAGCAGTTCCTCAATGCCCTATTGATCTCTCTCTGAGACAACATCTGCACCACATTGACACCTCTGAGTTAGGGGGCATAATAGATTACCTCGACCCCGGGATAGGGGGCATGATCAATCATTTTGAACCTTCCCATCATCTCTATCTCAACACCTCAATGAGCACATCGTTCAAACCAACACATATGTGATCCACAATCACAAACCCCATGCACATAGCATGGGGGCAGGTCATTAACCCTGCTCACTTTTTTATATTCGTGATCTCAACCATTTTTGAGGTCACGTGTCACTTGTATATTTGAGTTGATTTTATGCAGATAGTATTTTCCCCCGCGGGTCATCATTTCTCCCCACCACTGCATCATTGGCTTGGTGGGCTCACCTTTATTTGTAGCAAGTTTTTAACCTAGTTATTTGCTTTGACCATTCCGGAGTCCTTATGACCTCCGTTTTTTCGCACCATTTGCACTGCCGGATTTAGTTTTCCGCGCTCGTGATGATGCTTGAGATCATTTCTCGCTCTCAACCCCCATATTTTTCGGGCATTTTTTCCATGCCCCCTCGTCACCCTCGGTTTGCATGCCACATCCACCGTTCTCCGTGGTCAACCATCATTATATCATCGGATTCAGTTTTCCGCGCTCGTGATGATGCTTGAGATCATTTCTCGCTCTCACGCCTAGATTTTTCGGGCATTTTTTCCCATGCCCCCCTCGTCACCCCGGTTTGTGTGCCACATCCGCCGTTCTCCATTTTTGACAATCTTTATATCATTGGATTCAGTTTCCCGCGCTTGTGATGATGCTTGAGATCATTTCTCGCTCTCACGCCCATACTTTTCGGCCATTTTTTCAAAATGCCCTCTCATTGCCTCGATTTGCGTGCCACAAAGCTGTAGCCCCCCTTTTGACAATCTTTATGTCACCGGATCCAGCATCCCACACACATGATGACGCTTGAGACCTTTTCTCACTCCCATCTATCCATTTTTGTTCGTTATAATTTTATCCCTTTTTCGGGCCGAGCAATCCCTTTTTACGAAAAAGGCACTTAGGGAGTTTCTGTTAAGCTATTTTCTGACTCCTAAAACAATGAAAAGATCGCCGAGCAACCTTGCTTCCTTTCATGCTCGCTAAAAGTATCTAAAAGGGCGTCTAACTGGTATAAGTTTACCCCTTTTCCGAACCTCATAGACTAATTACGAAAAAGGTATACTCTAGTCACATCGGCTAGAAGAGTTCTCCATCCGCATCATTTTATGCTTTTTCGGGCCTTGGAGACTAAACTTACGAAAAAGAAACACCGATGGAGTCCCCTTACCGCTTTTAGACTCTATAACATGAAAGCGACCATGAGCAATGACCATCCTAGGCTCGTAAAACAAACAGGACAGTAGTCATAACCACTGCAGAGTCTTATTATCGCTTTCAGACTCCTTAAAAATGAAAGCACCAATGAGCACGAACAGTCCTGGGCTCACAAATCCACAGGACAGTACCATCTCAGAGCACACTTTTATCCCTTCTTGGAGCTCATTAAAACTACGAAGAAGGACCCAATGGTGCCTTTTGGCGCCACGACAGATCACATCTACTCATATGATAGCTTCCCCATGATTGGTCGCCTTTGTTCAGAGTATTCTGCAGTACGTCACCTTGAAAATCCCTCGACAACACCTATCAGCTCATCCTTCCCCCCCAGAGTCAATATATACCACTCAGTTAATCAAAGCAATGATCCCCTCACCCACAAATCAGTTCCCTACGCTGCCAGGTCAACCATATCATCATGCTCTGAACAAAGGAAGTTCGAGTCTACCCACTATATGACCCCAGTTACTTCCCATCCCCACAAGTATGTCAGTCCTACCATCAGTACTACCACACTTCAGTTCTACACCTTGCGCTCCTATCAAGGAAACATCATTGCCTTGTTAGTTGTTGGTCTCCCTCTATCGACGACAACCAAATTTTATTCCAGAGGATAGACCTAGAGGTCCCTGTGTCTTGGACTCATCACCATTTATGATGAGTTCCTACGAATCATTTCGAGAAGAGTCCTCAGTGCCTCTCCAAATGGTTGTTTCTCGCATGCTCGACTTCAACACCTTGATCGCATCGTTGAGACTCGCACAGGGCATCGGTTCGTTCACTTCTTAGTCGAAGACCCCGGATACCTTTGGACTCCTCCACATTTGAGAGTCTACCTATGGATACAACCAGTTACACTATTCCTATAGATATTCGGGTTGCGTATGGTGACAGTATTCAGATGTACCCCAGTTTTATACTCCCTCGAGTATACAGTTACAGATACTTCCCATAGATGGCTCACAGTCATTACGTCCCTACAGATGTTGGACACCTTCAGTTCCAACAGTTCATCAGTTATTGAGATCAGTTATGATCAGGAGTATATCCCAAAATAATGTCCCCCCTGGACCATTATGATGTACCAGTAGATTCTTTATGTATTAGATCCCCCTTCTTGGGACTAATTGTTATGTATATGTCTTGATACGAGCATGGGAATGCCCACCTCGTCCAGTATCAGAGATTATAACCTCATTCATATTGAGGCCATGTAATATTTTTTGTTTTTGCAGCTTCTAAGGGTCGTGGCTCTAGTCTCCAACCGGTCTCTTCTCTCCCTAAACCCCAGAAAAAATACAAAAGAACTATGATGTCTATCGGCCATACGATGAGCTCCTACCCTCACACATCATGGGGCAATCTGTTAACACCTAAAAAGTGCTCACTAGCTCATTCCCTTATTCACATGACCCATTTGTCCACTTTTCCACCATCTGAGCCTCTGAAACCAACAAAAGGTCACCAAAAGACCTTAGTACAACCCCTTTTTCCCACTCAAAAATATTATTTTTCCTGAAAAGCATAAAAAACCCTCAAAAAGGGTCCAAATTCCCAAAAATATTAAAAAGGGAACTAAAATATTAATTTTGTTCAGAAAAGGAAAAAGGAGGAAAAAGTACCTAAACCATGTTGGTCAATACCATTTGGTTTCCACAAAACCACAAATGGTATTCCCCACCACCAAAACCTATAAAAATGTGGTAGGGGCTCCTTATTTCACATCCATTCCATTATCTCATCCTCATGCTGCCGAAATCTCCCTTGAGCATTTTGGCCATTATAAGCAACCTTGGAGAAGGAGACCTCTTGGAGCTTGGAGCTACTTATCTTGGGAGTTGCTCTACATCAACCTTCACCATTGAAGGTATTACTATTGCAAGCATTAGCTTGCCCCATTTTTAAATACAAAATTATTTTTTATCTTTCTTGTTCTTGTTCTTTAATTCAAAATGCACATGCTAGTTTAGTTTAGTTTAGATTTAGTTTATTGTTATTTGCTTTACATTGAAACTGCTGCTACTAGTTAGTAGGTTCCCATAGCACTAAGCCTGGTTGCAAAACCGGGCCAACAACATCGGCAACTTATTCATCAATGCCTACATGCTCGAGCTTGATAGCTCCTTTCTGCACCATATCCCGTATATAAAAATATCGAATATCTATGTGCTTTGACTTATCATGGAACATTGGATTCTCTATCATCTTGATACAACTCTGGTTGTCACATAGAATCACAGTTGGGTCCATCTCTAAGTCAAACAATCCTGATAATAACTTTCGAAGCCATACCGCTTCACAACTAGCAGAGTAGGCAGCTATATATTTTGCTTCAGCTGTGCTGAGAACCACACTTGACTGCTTTCTGCTAAACCACAATATCATGGCAGATCCCAGACAATAACATCCACCCGATGTACTCTTTCTGTCTGATACACTTCCTGCCCAATCGGCATCTGTGTAGCCATATAATCTGAAGTCATGATCTCCACGATAATAGAGACCAAAATCTACCGTATGTCACGTCCCCACCCATCATACCAGTGCAATGGAGGGGATCGTGAGGCTAAAAACCGGGCATCCAGTCCCATGTACCTATTAAGTAAGCATTCAATTACATATGAAGAGGCATAAATATTTACATTACACAGCAGAAGTAATTTCATTTACACATTCGCCATACATTCAAGATATTCATCAATTAAATAATTGAAAGATGGCACCAGAGAATACTTATCTTTAACAGAGTAGCCCAAGCAACTAGCTATGTCGCGGCAAACGTTCCACCCAGCCATAGGCTCTTCGACAGCTTGTACTGAGTCCGTCCGAAGGCCACCCCCGAGCTGGGCATGATTCTCGCAAGGGAAAGGGAACATTCCAACTCAACCACTGCCCCAATAAACATTTTATCTCAGCCAAGCCAGAATAATGGATTACCCATCACCCATACCCCAACATACTCTTTCTTCCCACAACAAAACGAGTATTGACAGGGTTACACATTTACAACAGAGGTGTTCACGAAACAGGGTCCACATTGGTTCTCCTAGCTCGTGGTTCACCCAATGAACTGTGGAATTTCAATTTCAACCCCAGGGAGCAAAACCGATTTCTCTCCACGGGTTAGGATCCCTTCCAATGGCCTAAACGACCTCCAGGAAGACCCAAAACGTTCTGCTCTCTTCCCCCACTGGTAACTAGCACAAAAACGCCCCTTCCCAGCTAAAAGATGAAGGGAAACACATAAAAACGAGGGAGGAAAACACCCAGGCAGCTAGAGCTGCGTGAGAGAGCAAGGCCATGCTGAATAATCCCTTAGGCAGCCATTTCGTGGCTCTATTCTTGCCCCAAGAGGCCAACACGTTTTTTCCATGGAGGGTGGCTTGCCCATACCCGATTTTGGACAGCCATACCTCCCCATTCCCAAGGCATTAATTTCCCCAACCAACTCTTGGGAGAAATCAATGGTTGGGTACAGAAAGTCAACATGGGTAGCTGAGGGTTTGATGGGTTTTCTCATTGACACTTGGCTTGACTCTATTGGCTCAAGGGTTTGAATGTTTTCCCTCCCAATTCCTTGTAAAATCATGCCCCCCATCTCTTTGTTGCATTGCATAGCTAGTTGTGGGTATTTTTTATTAAAATGCATATTACATGCTATTTGAATTTCCAATGTGCATTGCTAGCACGCAAACCATATGCATCACGAAATCGATGGCATGGCCTTGGCCTTGAGCTCCTCACCATGATTTCCTAACAATATTACATCATTTATAATGTTAATGCCATGGGGCCAAACTGGGTACATTACATTCCCCTCCCCTTGGAATAACACCGTCCTCGGTGTTTCAACACTTTGGACTATATACCCACTTTATACATGATTCATAGTTCACAGATGGTGGCAGGTCTGCCCTGCAATTCGTCCCCTCTCCTTGACCTTTCACGATCAAGTCCTTTGGCTTCCACCAGCTGCTCCTGCTAGCTTTGGTCTTCCAACTCCACAAGTGGGCATTGCTCCAGAGCAATCCCTTCCATTTGTTTATCTTCCAACTGATCTACAAGTCTGGAATTTCATGGATGCCATCTTTCTTGTTGTCCCAGCAACTATCTGTGAGACTTATCATGGCAATTCCTGTTAGGACAAGCATAACACAATAATAAAATTAGTCAATTATTTTCCTAATTGACTTAGAACGTCCATGCTTTACTCATGAGACTTCCACACATTTCATGCTTTCCCACACACACATGAACTCACTCACGTTCCACTCCTTTCACAAGAAAATAACTATTTCAGCATTCTCAATTCATTTCAAGCAACGAAACACAATTTGGTTTCATTTATGACATGCACTCAACAATCCTTTGTTTCTAAGATGCATCAGTCAAAGAAAGAGAAGAGTAAGAGTTTTCCCCCTCTTAGTCTTGTTCCAATTCGGAGCCACACCATCATTGGTGGTTCTATGCTCCTTGGCCTCTTTCACTTCAATGTGAATGCTTGACTTGTCCCTTTCTTGGCTATGACACTTTAGTGTCTAAGGTCTGCCTAATGCCTTTCAACTAGGGATCCCTTCCCCATTGTTGCTTACAGAACCTTTGGCTGCTAGGACCCACACAGTCCCACTAGCACCATCTTTTATTACTGCTCATACTGAGCTCCTTGGTACAGTCATATGTCCACATGCATCCTCCAGATGCTTTTATAGTCCTTGCTTCCAGCAATACCCACACTCAAACATTGAGTCAATTCACTTGTTTAGTGTATTTCCATAGGGTTTATTTCCAAATGAGAATTTAAGAAAATCATAATTAAATCATATACACATGTATATTCATAAGCAGAGTTGCAAGATAACCGAATACTTATCTTTATAGGATGTCTTCACTCTATCCCACAGGATCCTTTTTCGCTTTCCAAGCACTGGATTTCCCGTGGATACAACAATGAATGTTGGGCCAGCACGCAGGCTACTCCACAACCATTCGAACAGGCAATGCCAGGCCAGTATGCTGACTGGTTTTATCAATTGTTTAAGGGAATGTTTGGCCAGCACGCCGGCTGCTCCACAACATCGAGTGGTTAATGTTCCCACCATCTATTCTCTGAATTTGCCAAGAATTTCATAGCGCCCAACCAGTTACTCTCTGGCTCTACCAAGAATTTATGGCTCCAACCAGTTACTCTCTGGCTTTACCAAGCATTTATACCTCTTTCAGGGTCCTTGTTTCCTGTAATGGCCAAGGTTTCCAACAAAGAAACAACAATGTATTAGTTTGGTTGCAATAAGATTCGTTCCTGAAATCTTCATTATTCCAACAAGAATTAAATGAAAATGAATACTTATCTGTATTTTGCGTTTCCTCGCTACTCCACAGGTTTCCTTCTCTGCTTTACAAGCCTTGGATCACCTGTGGGGTGGATGCTTGGCCAGCACACAGGCTGCTCCACAACATCATCCGAATAGGCAATGCCAAGCCAGTGCGTCGACTGGGTTTATCAGGCATCCCAAAAATCAGTATGCTAAGCCAGTACGCCAACTGGGTTTATCAAGCATTTCAAAAATCAGTATGCTAAGCCAGTACGCCGACTGGGTTTATCAAGCATTTCAAAAATCAGTATGCTAAGCCAGTACGCCGACTGGGTTTATCAAGCATTTCAAAAATCAGTATGCTAAGCCAGTACGCCAACTGGGTTTATCAAGCATTTCAAAAATCAGTATGCTAAGCCAGTACGCCGACTGGGTTTATCAAGCATACAATAACCATTTCCAAGACAGTTCTCCGACTGGGTTTGTCAGGAAATAACATCTTTTCACCAATACCTCCACAACATGCAAGTAACCAATGCCAAGCCAGTACACTGACTGGGTTTTTCAGGCATTAATTTAACAACATGCCAAGCCAATACACCGACTGGGTTTATCAAGCACACAACAACCATTCGTCACAACTCCCAAATAACCAATGCCAAGCCAGTACGCCGACTGGGTTTATCAGGCATACAACAACCATTCGTCACAACTCCCAAATAACCAATGCCAAGCCAGTATGCCGACTGGGTTTATCAGGCATACAACAATCATTCGTCACAACTCCCAAATAACCAATGCCAAGCCAGTATGCTGACTGGGTTTATCAGGCATACAACAACATAATATGATTACGTGGCTCCTTCTCTTGTGCAACCAGCGGTTCCCTCCAGGAACTCCATAGGTGACTCACTTGACTGCAGGCTAGCATGGCCCCACAATACCCACTCACACTACACAAGGATGATACCCCTTTTCTGCAACACAGCTCCTCGGGCCTATCCATCCCTTCTAGTGTCCTTTAGTGTGAGCGTAGAAAGGTTACCACTGCCCATACAGTCCTCTTTGAGCACCCTTCTTCACTTTGCCCCTTACGTGCAACACCAAGTTGCATTTGTGTAAGCTGTTAGCACAAGAAGGATAAGCAGGCTCATCAGTATTACTGCCCAAAAATTGTAATCATATTTCATATCATTCACTATCAAGTATTGAAACACCAGGAATGCGTCCATTCCCTTAGGGTGTAGTCAATATTGAAAATCCTACCATGACCCAGCACCAGAAAAGGTGTGCACCCCCTCTCCGATGTGCGCCATGTAGGCCCTAATCATACTCAAGCAGTCTGTAATGATATAAATAAGATGGAGCATGCTCTGCATATTAAATCTAATAACCAGACACGTATATTCTTAGTTAGGGTTACGGAATACTCATTCGCTTCACAGATGTATATTTTCTGCATTTGTGAAGAATGGGGCTCCCTTCTCTGAGTCAACAGTCCTTCGGTTTGCCACCCCAATCTTTTCACGTGCCATAACCCACACATGCCTTCTTGGCATAATTTACTGTCTCACTCACATGCTTTACCAACATGCAGTTTGTCTGAGACATTATCAACATTTACAATGGCGTTTCACCCGAAACCCATTTCCAAAGCATGGGATCCTTCCCATCTAGTTTGGCTTCTACAGGCCATCACACATGATCTTCCTGCAATGTGTCATCCTGGCACACTTTATCACATAGCCAAACAGTCAGCAACATTTAGCAATAAGCTTCAAATATGATTGTTCCATGACCAATCAATAGCATTAATAATTAAATTCAATATGAATTTACAATTCTGTCTACTACAGAAATTGGTTTTCTTATCCATGAGGTTATCCTCATACTGTTTGGCTCCTGTAAGTGACACCACTCTGCCCGTTATGGTCTTATGCCCGCTGCCATACGGGAGCATCCACTTACAGCATGTCCTCCTTTGGCTTTTGTACATGGTAGATCCCGGTCTTTACTATGGGCTTACCCTCATTGCCATACGCAAGACTTTTCTACCTGAAACTGAAACTTCAATCAGCCAAACACGTTGTGAGTATCTACGCACATAATCATTCATTTCCATAACAGTCACTAAAGTGATCTTGGAATTATAATACTTAATAATTCAAACACCTTCAGTTGTTGAACATTTGAAATGCAATGAAATATATATACGTTTCTATATATGCATCATCCCTATGCATTCATACCATGCATCACAAGATTTATAAAATCCCTTAATGCACATCTACTCAATGCTACCTTGCATTGTTTCATGAGTACTATGCATTCAAACATGACTATCTCAAATAACTTGCATTATCATGATCAGGACCACCAGTCCTCACTTGCTTTGGTTATTAAGTACATAACCAACATACACATGGCATGATATAAATTCATATGAATGCATTGAGATTTCTAAATAGTCATAGGGTGTAAGGATCATTTCCTTCACTTACCCACACCTCACCAAGCTTGGTAGGTTAACAATCCCAATTGGTAACCACTATCACATGCAAACTACCTCAACATAGCTCAAACATAGTTGAAGAGATCTTACCAAATCCCTTTTGAACATTCATGCAATTGGGCACTGATAATCATTACCTGCATGGTTACCATTAACATCGCCTGATGTTACCTGATCAGTTGGCCTCTTACCCAGGCTGTTCAGTCCTTTTTCCAACTTTTGATCATAGATTTGTTGCACCATCCTTTCTGCATAAGGTCGTTGGCTTCATGCAATAACATCCCCAGCACATTTAGCCATGCTCTTTGTTATCTTTGGTCCTACAACCAATACCAACATCAATAGTGATCATCATTCACAATATCCTTCATTAATGGTTCATTGCATATGCAGACTTCATTATTCTACCAATATGCAATATCCCATTTAGGCACAAGCATTTCGATATGTACTATGCAATGTTTGTTAAGACACCATCTAGTGCATATACATCTATGTAATCTCTTACATTTTTAACATTTTTATGCCATATGACGATTTCATAATTGTAAGTATGATAACAAACAGGGGTTTAAGGAATTCTTCCCTTTTTGATCCCTCCTCGTAACATGGAATTCCTTTCCATATCATGCAATTGTAGAAACTGCCCATATTGACAACAAAATTCGTTTGTCAAAACAGCCGCGAGCACTCTTCTGCACTAAATATCTACGATATCTGTAGACCTCATTCAAACTCTGGTCATGTATCATCGTTCCCTGCTGGACAAGCTTTCCAATGCCTATTTTCATGCTTCATTCCGACATCAGGTGTGGAAACTGCATCCCTTCAAAAATGACAACTTTCACTACAATTTTGCACATTTTACATAGTTGCATTTTGGTCCAGAATGCCAACTTTAGCCACCTGTGGAAGAAAATCTATGAGGAATCACAAAAAATTTTCTATCGGACGGAGTTAGTCCATATAACAAGGAACACTCAGCAATTCACGGATCTCAATTCCGATGCACCGTTCATCTTCTATGAATTTCTGGGTTTTGCTACTTCTCACTTTTCACATTTTTCCCAAAATTCCAAATTTTGGGCCAAAAACGGCTATCTCCCAAACGGTGCATTTCTGGAAAATCTTCGTCTAACGGAAACTGTCCGTCTTAATGAGAATATGAAATGTCTAGTTCAGTAAAAATTTTGATTCCCACATCAGGGGTCACTTTTACTACCCACAAGCTTTTCAAAATCCCGAAAAAGTGGCCCGGAACAGTGCTTTTTGGCCTTCTTGATCACCCCGACTCCACATCCTTTGGATTTTGGCTCCAAGATTTTGAACTTAACATCGTGCCTGCTTCATGACTACGCCTGATCAATTTCAGCTCAAACCGACCTTCCGTCAAGCCTCGGGACTCCGTCCTTCAAAAGTCACTATTATCCATTTTCTGTCAAATCGGAGTGTAATGGGCCCGGGGTCTTCACTGTTTCTTTCATGGCCTCCGTCAATGGCCTCCGAGCCCCACAGGAATCATCCCATTCCGAGCCCCGATGCTTCCCCTATCCAAAAAATGAGTGTTTTGTCAATTTACTCTTTTTTTTTTCTTTTCTTCTTCTGCCTGCTGCCACCCGCGGGGCTGTTCACTGAATGCTCCCGAAATTGCAGCCCGATTGGCTATATCCTTCCGCAGTTGCGGAACGGTTGGCGGAAATGCTTCCGCAGTTGCGGAACGACTTGGTGAAGTCTTCTGCAATTGCGGAACGATTCGCCGAAATCTTCCGCAGTTGCGGAACGATTCGGCGAAGTCTTCCGCAATTGCGGAATGATTCGCCCAAGTCTTCCGCGATTTCGGAAGAGATTTCCTTCCAAAATTTCGGAAGAGAATTCCTTCCGAAATTTCCTTTCAACGCCGGGCACTTAGAAATTTTTCTGCTTTTCGGAGCATTTCACCGAATTTTTTTTTCTGCGTTGCGGGACAACTCACTGTATCCTTCCGCAATTTCGGAGTCGTTCGCGGAATCCTTCCGCAGTTTCGGAAGACTTTCCCGAATTCTTTTCGAAACAAACCTTAAACAAAAATTTTGAAAACACTTAGAAAATTTTCCCGTCTTTTTCGGAGGAATTCGCCGAATTTTTTCGCGTTGCGGGACAACTCGCGGAATCCTTCCGCAATTTCGGAAGAGAATTCCTTCCGCAAAGTTCGGAAGAGAATTCCTTCCGAAAACTTCGCTTCGCAATTTCGGAAAAACTCGCGGAATGCTTCCGAAATTTCGGAAAGATTCGCCGAATGCTTCCGCAGTTGCGGAAGACATTCGGGAATTCTTTCCGAAACAGTCTTTAAACAAAAACTTTTTTCAAACAGACTCTAAGCAAATTTTTCAAACACTTAGGAAAATTGAAATCTTTCTTTCTGTCAGAGATGGCTGTTATTGGATTTGGCCCATAGAGGCCCAATGCTGCAACCAGCAGCTCTGATACCATTCTGTCACGTCCCCACCCATCATACCAGTGCAATGGAGGGGATCGTGAGGCTAAAACCGGGCATCCGGCCCCATGTACCTATTAAGTAAGCATTCATTACATATGAAGAGGCATAAATATTTACATTACACAGTAGAAGTAATTTCATTTACACATTCGCCATACATTCAAGATATTCATCAATTAAATAATTGAAAGATGGCACCAGAGAATACTTATCTTTAACAGAGTAGCCCAAGCAACTAGCTATGTCGCGGCAACGTTCCACCTAGCCATAGGCTCTTCGACAGCTTGTACTGAGTCCGTCCAAAGGCCACCCCCGAGCTGGGCATGATTCTCGCAAGGGAAAGGGAACATTCCAACTCAACCACTGCCCAATAACCATTTTATCTCAGCCAAGCCAGAATAATGGATTACCCATCACCCATACCCCAACATACTCTTTCTTCCCACAACAAAACGACTATTGACAGGGTTACACATTTACAATAGAGGTGTTCACGAAACAGGGTCCACATTGGTTCTCCTAGCTCGTGGTTCACCCAATGAACTGTGGAATTTCGATTTCAACCCCAGGGAGCAAAACCGATTTCTCTCCACGGGTTAGGATCCCTTCCAATGGCCTAAACGACCTCCAGGAAGACCCAAAACGTTCTGCTCTCTTCCCCCACTGGTAACCAGCACAAAAACGCCCCTTCCCAGCTAAAAGATGAAGGGAAACACATAAAAACGAGGGAGGAAAACGCCTAGGCAGCTAGAGCTGCGTGAGAGAGCAAGGTCATGCTGAATAATCCCTTAGGCAGCCATTTCGTGGCTCTATTCTTGCCCCAAGAGGCCAACACGTTTTTCCATGGAGGGTGGCTTGCCCATACCCGATTTTGGACAGCCATACCTCCCCATTCCCAAGGCATTAATTTCCCCAACCAACTCTTGGGAGAAATCAATGGTTGGGTACAAAAGTCAACATGGGTAGCTGAGGGTTTGATGGTTTTTCTCATTGACACTTGGCTTGACTCTATTGGCTCAAGGGTTTGAATGTTTTCCCTCCCAATTCCTTGTAAAATCATGCCCCCATCTCTTTGTTGCATTGCATAGCTAGTTGTGGGTATTTTTTATTAAAATGCATATTACATGCTATTTGAATTTCCACTGTGCATTGCTAGCACGCAAACCATATGCATCACGAAATCGATGGCGGGGCCTTGGCCTTGAGCTCCTCACCATGATTTCCTAACAATATTACATCATTTATAATGTTAATGCCATGGGGCCAAACTGGGTACATTACACCGTACCTTTTAGGTACCTCATCACATGTTTTGCAGCAATTAGGTGAACTCGTCTAGGTTCCACTAGATACTGACTCAAAGTGTTCACCGCAAAACATATGTCTGGCTTGGTATTCTTCGGATACATTAATGACCCAATAATCTGTCTGTACAGAGTCACATCCACTAACTCTGAAGAGTTATCAACTAATAGCTTTAAGTTGGAATCCATGGGAGTGACCATGGCTTTGCATTCCAACATATCGAATCTTTTCAGGGTTCCTACAACATACTTACATTGGTTGAGAAAGATTCCATTTGGTCCTTTCCATACTTCTAGATATAGGAAGTAGTGCATTAATCCGAGATCTTTCATCTCAAACTCTGATGAGAGCTTCTTCTTGCACTCGATAATCTGTTTCTCATTTCCAGTCAGAAATAGATCATCCACATATAGCAACAATATGATAGGCTCATCATCCATAACCTTGAGATAAAGATTAGGATCAGCTTTACTTTTGGTAAAGCCCAAGTTTGTCAAGAAAGTGTCAATTCTTCCATACCAAGCTCTGGGAGCTTGCTTCAACCCATACAAGGCCTTCTTTAGTTTGCATACATGGGTTCTTCCATCTTCTAGCTCAAATCCTTGTGGTTTTTCTATGTACACTTCTTCCTCAATCACACCATTCAGGAAGGTTGTCTTTACATCCATCTGGTGTAAATCCCATTTCATTATGGATGCAAGTGCCATGATGGTTCTAATGAAAGTGTACCTTGCAACTTGTGCAAATGTTTCTTCATAGTCAATTCCCTCTTTCTGAGAGAATCCTCTGGCCACAAATCTTGCTTTATATTTTTCAATGCTACCATCCGTAGCATGCTTTATTTTGTATATCCATTTGGAGGATACCACACTTTTGTTTTTTGGCTTGGGAACTATATCCCAAACATCATTCTTCATTATTGACTGGTATTCCTTTGTCATTGCCTCTACCCATTATTTCTTATGAACTGCCTCTTCATAACTAGTAGGTTCTTGATCTACAAGATCACACATCAAAGCCATATAGTTGGAGCATGGATTTGGTTTCTTGCTTACTCTAGTGGAGCCTTCAGGAGCTCCATACTTTTCTGCTCCTAGTATAATATCTCTTGCCCATGCTGGCTTTCTTTTCCTTGAAATGTTTGAAAGGGGGGGTTCTTGTGGTTCTATCATATCATGGTCTTCAGGTGTTACATCTTCAAGGATGGGTACAGCCGCTGTAGTTATGGGAGGTGCATATTCTTCATATACTTCTTCATACTGACACTTCCTAGATCTCTTGAGAGATGCTTTTTCATCAAATGTCACATCTTTACTTATTTCCATATGATGAAAACCTAGGATGTAAATTCTGAATGCTTTGGATGCTTCACAATATCCAAAAAATATTCCCTTCTTTCCAGAAGGATCTAACTTGGTCCTCTATTCTTTTGGAATGTGAATGTACGCTGGACATCCAAATATCTTGAGGTGACTTACCTCAGGCTTCTTTCCTGTGAACACTTCTTCTGGAGTCTTGAAATCAAGAGCACTGTGGGATAGTCTATTTTGCACATAGACTACTGTCTTAGCTGCTTCAGCCCATAGATACATAGGTAGGTCTTGATCATGTATCATTGTCTTTACAGCTTCCATGATAGTTCTATTCTTTCTTTCCATAACACCATTTTATTGGGGATTGTAGGGAGTGGTTAGCTCCCTCTTGACTCCAGCATCCTTACAGAAATATTCAAAGTCCTTTGAAGTATATTCTCCGCCATTATATGTCTTGAGTATTTTGATTTTCTTTTTTGAATGATTCTCTATCAAGGCTTTGAACTCCTTGAACTTTCCAAAGACTTCATTCTTTCCTTTTATAAAGTATATCCAAGTCTTACTTGAATAGTCATCAATAAATGTGAGATACTATTCATATCCACTCAAGGATGTAGAGGGCATTGGTCCACATACATCAGAATGAATTAACTCCAAGGTACTCTTAGTCTTTGTTTCACTCTTTGGAAATGGGTTCTTGATATTCTTCCCTTTTGCACAACCTTTGCATGTGCCATCATGATCAATCTTTAAGTCTGGCAGACCTATAACTACCTTGCTTACATGAGGTAGTGACTTGTAATTAATATGAGCAAGCCTCCTATGCCATAGCTCATTTGGGCTAGTGGCTTCATGTACAAGGGCAGCTTCTGGATGGCCCTTAAGCTTGTACAGATCTCCTTCCTCTTCACCAATGACAATTGCATCCTTAATAGATTTACCTTTGGACCACATTAATACTTGTCCATCAATGAATGCAACTCTATAACCTTTCTTATCTAATGCTGAGATGGAAAGCAAGTTCTTCTTCAATCCTGGTACATACAATATTTCCTTCATCTTCATGGGGGTTCCAGAATCAAGCTTGTAGTTTGCTTCACCAATTCCCTCGATGGGATATTGATAGTCATCTCCTAATGAAACTTTCTGTGGGGAGGTCTTCTCTTCCAATTTTGAAAGAGTTTTCTTTTGTCCAGTCATGTGCTTTGAAGAACCACTATCAATAAGCCATGTATCTTCTCCAGGTATTATAGATCCAGAGAGTGCAGTGAATAGAACATACTCTTCTGCATCTTCTTCTTCATTTCTTCTAGATATTCTCTTGAAGACAGGCCTTTCTTCCTCTTCTTCTTCTCTTCTATATCTTTTCTTGTGAGGCCTTTCTTCCTCTTCCTCTTCTTCTTCTTCTTCTTCTTCTTCTTCTTCTTCACTATCATCTTCTGCAAGATGTGATTGATGTTTTCTATGGTGAAGATCTTTCTTCTTCTTTGAAGGGCAATGTCTAGCAATGTGTCCTATTTTGTGGCAATTGAAACATTGGAAAGAAGAGTGTTTTCTTCTTCCTTTCTTCTGAAATATTTGTGGATATTGAGACTCCTTGTGACTGTCCTTCTTGAAGTAGGATTGATTCCTTCTTCTTTTGGTGTGTGTAGCCAAGGCTTGGTCATCTTATTTGAGCAGGGCTTCTCTATTGGAAACCCTAGCTTCTTCTTGGATGCAATCTTCTCATACCACATCAAACTTCATGCTCTCCTTTCTGGCACACATGGTTTGGATAAATGACTCCTATGGTCTAGTGAGACCATTTAGGGAAGTCATGACTAGTTCATCTTCATCAAGGGTATATCCAATAGCATCTAGTTGT
The DNA here is from genome assembly GCA_027924585.1 of Larix kaempferi. NCBI lineage: Eukaryota > Viridiplantae > Streptophyta > Pinopsida > Pinales > Pinaceae > Larix > Larix kaempferi. Next base: position 8,136,647 of record BSBM01000063.1, on the reverse strand, counting down.
TCCCTGAACTGGGAGATCCTTGAGAAATAGTCTTGAACAGATTCTCCTTTATTCATCTTTGTGCTCTTCAATTAAGCTCTTAGATTCATCTTCCTATTGATGTTCTTTCCCTCATACATTTTGGAAAGGGCATCATACTTTTCCTTGGAGCCTTCTTGGATGCCACTTGGGGAATCAAGTGGTCTTTAATAGAATAAGCAATGATTCTCTTTTCCCTAATCAAATCCTTCCTATACTTCTCCTTGGCTTCATCTTCTCCAGGTTCTGCAATCTCATCCTTGATATACTGGGCAAGATCATTCTCTTCAAGAATGAGGCGAATTCTGTATTTCCATGCTCGGAAATTTTCTATAACCTTTAGCTTGTCTTCAAGCTTAGTGCTTGGAGCCATCTTCTCTAGGGTCAAAGAGATTGAAGTTTCTCAAGAGATAGAATAACACTTACCAGGAGATGTGCTTGATTAAAAGTTTCGGTGTGTTCTACTTCTGGAAACTTCAACTTTTCACCTTCCGGATCTGCAACAGAATTTTCTCGTTTTCTGGTGCACAGGTGCACAGCTTTTCTAGTTCTCTGGTTTTCTGCACTTTTGGTCAAACTAGGGTTTGACTTTCCCAGATTTCTACCCAACCAAAAACCTCGATCCACGGCTCAAAACTTTGATTTTGAGTAGGGCTATCCATCCATGCAATCAGAATCCAAAAATACCAACTTTTGCAGAAACCCTAATTTTCACCGAAGGAGAGAGAGAAAGAGATTTTCACCTTGTGAAAGATGTCCTATTCAGGCTAGCTCTGATACCATATTTAGTTTATACTAATTTGACTAGCAAGATCATTGAAAGAAACACAATCACAAGATAGACAGATATTTTACCCTGGGAAACCCTCATGGGGTAGAAAACCCAGCAAAGCTTTCCTCAATAAGATGATCAACCAAATATAAGATGTAGTCCAAGACTAGAGCTTCTTCTCTACCTCCTATGCAGACCTCTCTCTCACTTGTGTGCTACTTTCCTAGTGATGGAAGAGTGAGATAAGTGAGGAACAACCTCCTCTACTTATACTTGTTTCCCAATTGACTTTTTACCCTATGGAGCCGACCTCTCCTAAGAGATTCTAATAACCCCTAATAAATTAACTCATGTCCGACCCCCACATGGGAGATCTAATAACCCTAGTTACCATAATCCATCGGAGGAATAAACATCTCTGGATACATAATAAAGTCCCATGGGAGGAATGAAACATCTCCGGAATAATACAAATATATATTCTTAGAAGTTACAATATTTCAACATCATCATCATCATCATCATCATCAACAACACTATTGGGCCCAGGTTGAGATAAAGTTTTGGAAGCACCTTTTTGAGGAAAGCAGGGAAAGCTGAACTGAGCGCAACTCATAAATACAATTTTGGCTAAGTATTGAGGATGCTTTGAAGTTGCGTGTAGCATCCAACTTCTGACCAGACTGCGGAGTTGCGCATAGCATCGAAGTTTTTAATGTGATGCGAAGACTAGTACTGCACCGAAGCAGTGCTGTGGAGTTAGGAGGCCATGTGGATCCAGCAAAGCGGTGTGCTAGACAAGTATCAAGTGTAGGTACCGGTTCGACCGGTAGCAGCCATTTTTGGAAAGATATTCCAGGATTGCCGAGTGGCGGACATAGGAAAAACAGGAAGGTGGCCACGCATGGGTTGTTAAGGAAAGCGACGTTTGGCATGCTTAGAAGGTAAAACTGTTAGAGAGAAACGGTTCGGTAGAAGCATCCTATAGGCATGCGTGCGACAGGAAGGCCGATAGCGACAGAATGAGGACGTGGAGATCAGCCATGATCAAGCAGACGCTACCAGGAGCCAACAAGCCGATTTGGAAAACTGACGCAGTTTTGGAAACCCTTAGGGTTTTGGGTTTTAGGTCTTCGACATTGTACAAACATGACATTCGGGCATGATCTATTTAAGAAGACACTTTTGTATGGGATGGGGGTTTCTCTATTTTTGGATACTAGATGCTAATTATTAGAGTAATCGTGAGATAACCTTTTTGTATTGTAAGATCTCTCTGAGCTGAGAATATTGTAAAGGCTCTGTAGCTATGTGCGCAGAGACCTAACCGAGAGAAAGGAGAGTCTGCAGCTGAGTGCGCAGACTAAGAATGGTTTCCCCATCCCTTTTTGAATGAAATATATTACCAACCATTCTTGTGGACGTAGCTTTCCATCCGGGGAAGTGAACCACGTTAAATCCTGTGTTATGTGATGTTGTTTATGAATGAATGACTGTCTGTATTTTCTATAGAATGAATGCTTGAATGTTTCCTTGCATGCTATAATAGGAGAAATTTGATATGAATTTACCAATAGGAGAAGTTTGGGAATGATATTCTAGGTTCTACGGAAGCATATGAGTGGAAAACATTTCAATTCTATGTTAAGATCGTGAATCAATCATTTAAGTTTAAATACGTCCTTAAACACAGTGAAGGAACGCAACACAGTTAGTCATGTCTATCATTTCAGTTCACGTTGTAATAATCCAAGTTCTAGAATGAATGCTAGAAAGATAACCAGTAAGTGCCTGAATGAATGGATGAGTGACATTCATTTCAGTGCCTTAACGTTTCTGAGATCTTCCAAGTAGAGGATAAGTGTGGGTAATTCGCAGTTCCAGTAGAAGATTTGTAGCAGTAAGAAGCCCTTAGTGAGGCCCATAGTGTTTCCATCACCGCACCGTAGTTGCTCGTAGTGTATATCTTGGTGCGTACCGCATCGCTTTGCCCCCCAGTTCCATCCTTCTGTCCTGCGTTGCGCAGCTTGTTCATATAAACAACTCATCATTTACTGTGGAAACCTGATTCTGTAGTACCCCATAAGATACACCTCAGGTGAGACCTCAACTTGCTCGCAGGTTGTTGCCGAAAGGGCCGGTGCGAAAGGGGTTTTGTTGGTCAAAAGAGAGAACCGCAAAGAACCTGGGTCTAATTGGAAATGTCTGGGTCAGTGTTATCCAGCAAATGGTTCTGTTGTCGCGCTATAATCCATGATGAGTTGTAATGACGATGTGTGAAGAAGAATATCAGTTCCCTGAACGATCTGACTATCGACATCCTGAAAAGACAGAAATCCAAGCTTGGTGGGATAAGACCATAACAGATTTTAACAGACAAGAAAATAGACATCCGTGTCTAAGCGACACACAGTGGTCGGATAGATATCTATTGGACGACATTCACGAGATCTTTTGGGCATCATTTCCAAACGAGTTGCATGCGTGGATCTCGTGACTCGCAGAGAAGAAAAACTGTTTCCAAGGAGGAGTTCCTACATAGTGGAATCTTGAGCTCACAGCGTAGCTTAAAGCGTTAGATAGGCCGTTGTCACGCACAGTTGATTATTGGGTCGATCATATGCTAGAAGGATTTGTAACAAAATTTGTTGTAGACACACTCAAATCCTACAGCCAAGCAGAAGCACACTTTTTCAGAGGATTCCAACGTAAGTTTCTGAACAATCTCAGTCTATACATTAAGATGTTGTTAGCTGAGAAAGGTGTTCTAAGAATGCACTAATATTCTTGAAGTTGGTCATGATAAACAGTACATATATTGATTCTGACAAAGAGACACATACTCTTAGAAGTGGTAAGAGATATAAAATTAATAAGAATCCGGGAGGCCCTGGACTCCATATCAATACTAAGATCCCCTGCGATCTTGACAATGAAGTTGCACAACCATTTACTCCTGAGAACACACAGGCTGCGGAGATGGAACCACCTCTATCTCAAAACCCACAAGCTACTCAGCCCGCCCCGTAGAAGACTCAGCCTAGTCCATCTCTCTCGATAGTCCCATTTGTATTTACTGCACAGATCCCTCTACAGCAGCCGCGCACTAATCCCGGTACCCCACCACCTAGTAGCACAATAGCAAACATGGATATGAAACTACCAATATTCAAAGGAACTGGCCTAGAAGACCCTGATCAGCATTGGTTCCTTTGCGAAGCCATATGGAGTGTAAGACAAATCTAGGATGATGCCATGAAGCAAGCACATCTCATCACCACTTTCAAGGATAGAGCGCTACATTGGTTTATGAAATAATCTACTGTACAGCCGAGAACCCTCGCAGAAATTAAAGCCGCGCTGGTGGCGGAGTTCAAGAAACCTAAGTCTGAGTCTTAGTGTATAATTGAGTTGAAGGAAATAAAGCAGAGACCAACTGAAACGGTATGGGAATTTGATCAGAAATTTAAGACCTTACTAGACTAAGTAAGTTTTGTTATACCTCCAGAACAACATAAAGAATGGTTCATTGTTGCGCTGTTACCTCATATCAGATTACCATTGATGCAGCAGAAGGTTCTATCCAAGACAAAGGCCTTGGAAATTGCAATGAAGCTGGAAGCTTCGCCGATTGGTGATACTAGTTCTGGGATGTCTCAGATCCAGAACCAGCTAACCACCCTGACACTTGAACTGTAAAGTATGAAAAATGGTAAAGAACAAAGATATGAACCTAGATAGGAGGTCTGGTGTACATGTTGTAAAGGAGAAGGTCATGATCGCAAGCATTTCCCTCTATTCCACGACTATCTTAACAGTGGTGCGCCTAACCCATTAAATTAGAATCAGGCCCCATGGTGTGAAATTTGCAGAACCACAGGACATAGACCTGAAGACTGTTACCTCATCCAGAAAAGTGTGAAAAATCCTAAGAATTTATACTGCAATTTCTGTAAATCAGTTGGACATGATGAATCCAACTGCCGTGCATATGAATTAATGAATGAAATAAAAAGGGATATGGACTTAATGTGAAGCGCTGGCTTGTACCGTGTACAAGAAGATACCCAGCCGAAACAAGAAAATGCACAATATGACCAAGGAGGATACAGAGGTCATGGTGGTGGATACCGCGGCAGAGGAAGAAATGCTAGTCTGGCGCAGGGAAGAGACCGTGGCCAAGTCATTTTTTATAACTGTGGCCAACCCGGGCACGTATATAGAGATTGTTTTAACCCATGCACTACGTGCAATTATTGTAAATCATTTGAGCATTTCATTGAAGATTGCCCAGTATTAGAGGTGGAAATGCAGAAGAGAAGACGAACAGAGGCTCCGGATCCAAACGTCCAGTGGATCGCAGTAGAGAATAGAACAGTAAATTCGAGCATCAATGTGGTCACGCGCAGTGGTGCTGAGACAGGCCGCGATAGAGGATCAGAAGCTTCAACATCAGGGGAGGCATATATGAAGAAGGATCCCCTTGAAACAGTATGGATAAGGAAATCTCCAGGAAAAGCACCCCCTCTTAACTTACAGAAGAACAAGGAGATCTTTATTGACGCGCGGGATACCTTTAGAGAACCAGCAAATAAGTCATCAAGGATCCCGCTACGCAGTGAAACACCGCATGTTGAAGACATGCCGGCTCCTTATGACAAAACAAGTACTGCGACAGATGTCCGTACTTCTATTGTGCAGTTCTTGCGAAGTTGCATGAAGTTACTAAAAAGCGAAAAAATCCATAGTAGAGCTCCAGAAGCTCATCAGCCAGTATGAACCTTAGATTGTAACAGAGACTCCAGATAGCGATGTACATCATATAAGGAAGCACAAAAGAATAGGCCGAGAGATGAGGCTTACTGCGCAGATAGGAGATTTTGAAATGGATGAAGTCATCCTTGATCTGGGATCAGAAGTGAATGTCTTGACTAAGCAAACATGGCAGCAGATGGGTCGACCAAAGTTGCTATGGTCACCTATCTAGTTACGAATGGCTAATCAGGAGAATGTCATACCTTTTGGCCGCTTAGCTAATGTAGTAGTTGACATTGACAGAGTACAAAGTCATGCAGACTTTGAAGTTATTGAAATTGTGGATGATAGTCAACCTTTTCCAGCAATATTGGGAATTGATTGGGCTATGGATAACATGGCTATCCTAAACTTGAAGACAAAGAAGATGATCTTTGAATGGAAGTATCTTAGGGTCATTGCACCATTGGATCCTAAAGATGGTGTAATATACAGTGAGTCAATTCAGGAGGAATCCCAAGCTCAAGATTTAGACTGACTATACCAGCTGACTGCGAACAAGGAAGACTACATTAATCCTACTACGGACGGTACACTTAGCTGGCGATGTGACACTTCTTGTATCTCTGACTTGGATACAGGACTAGAGAATTGCCAAAGCCACATGCATGAAGTATCGGCAAGAAGATGTGCGTAGGTTACAAAATCAATGCGCTGGATCGGAAAAGAGGTGAGTCCTATTCCTACATATGATGGTTCTGCTAATGTTTACAGTTTCATAAGGGAATATACTGCAGCTATACCAGATGAGCATAGATTTCCAGCTTTAGATATCGCATTGCACGATACACCTTCCATATGGTGGAATGCACATAAGAAAACATTGACCACTTGAGATTAATGTAGAACTAAGATGCAGATCCGGTTCACTGAAAAGGTTTCTTTACCCTTCGAAAAGTATAATGGACAGACAGACCCTAGTCAGCACATTGAAATTTGTTCAAAGGCATGGGTGGAAAGACCACTTACAAAATGGGTACATTTATTTGTACATACATTGGATGCGGGTATCCCAGAGAAATGGTACCTAGACCTGGAGTTGCGCAGTGAACTCACTGATTGGGAGCTGCTCGCTGCGAACTTCCGGAAGGACTTCAGTTTTGAAGACGAGAATCCATTAATCCATGAAGCATTACAGCTAATCAAGAAGCGCATATTCCAAGATGACTTTCCTCATCAAAACATAACATTGCAGGAGTTTTTTGGGACAGAGTGCATTCCTGCGCACCTACAGTCAGAATGGAAGGAACATGAAGAGCACTTTATCGAGTGTTACAACTTAGCTAAAGATACCAATGATACAAATGAAGACGATGAGGAGGACCCGTGCAACATAGATATACCAGAGTCAGAAGGCGCACGCGAGGTAGAAGGACCTCCGTTGGAAATCCCAGATATGACTGGACCAGTAAAAGCAAAAAAAGTGAACATTGGCACAGACAAAGAGCCGATGTTCGCATCAATAGGAGATTATTGGGACGATCAGACTGTTGCAGAGATCGCAGATACCTTACATGAGTATCAGGAACTATTTTCAACCAAATTTACAGAGATGAAAGGAATTTTGGGAGACCTAGGGGTCATGAAAATACCTTTAAAGCCAGGTGCTAATCCTGTCAAGTAGAGGCCATACAAATTGAATCCGCGCTACAAGGAAAAAGTCCGCACAGAGCTAGATAAGATGTTAGAGGCATGAATCATTGAACCAGTCGAATAATCCGAATGGATTAACCCCATGGTTGTTCAAGATAAGAAAGCAAAAGGAGAGATCAGGATTTGTGTGGATCTCAGAAAGTTGAATGATGCTTCCATGCACGACCCATTTCCTACTCCATTCACAGACGAAGTGCTTGATAACGTTGGAGGAAATGAGGCATATTCTTTCACTGATGGTTTCTATGGTTACCATCAAATCAGGATTGATCCTGCGGATAGGCATAAGACGACATTTGCTACAGAATGGGGGTCATTCCAATACACCGTTATGCCTTTTGGTCTAAAGAACGCACCTGCCATATTCTCTAGAGTCGTCGTCGCAGCATTTAAAGATTTTATGCACAAGTTTCTAGAAGTATATTTTGATGATTGGAATGTATTTGGTCTATTGAAAAATCATTGCACGAATCTCTGTATGATGCTAGACAAATGTTGACAGCATGAAATATCCTTGAATTTGAAGAAGTGTATTTTCTGTGTGCCCTATGGAATTTTACTTGGCCAGATTGTCTATAAGCAAGGACTGATGGTAGACCCTGCGAAGATTGCACTTATTGCAAACTTACCAACACCAAATTCAGTCAAGATGTTGCACTCTACCTTAGGCCATACCGGATATTACAGGAAATTTATAAAGGATTATGCGCAAATAACCGCAGCAATGGAGAAGCTGCCGAAGAAGGACGCACCGTTCATTTGGAACGCAGAATGCGAACAGGGTTTTTCTACATTAAAAGAAAAGATCGTCACTGTGCCGATTCCAGCCTTTCCAGACTGGACAAAGCCATTCCATGTCCATGTTGACGCATCATGTATTTCCCTGGGGATTGTGTTAGCTCAGCCAGGAGAGGGAGGTATTGACCACCCTATTGCATTTTCTAGCAGAAAGCTTTCAACAACAGAGAAGAACTATACTACTACTGAGAGGGAAGGCCTTGCCATGGTATATGCCCTACATAAATTTAGACACTACTTGTTGGGATCGCACTTCCTTATGTTTACTGACCATTCTGCTTTGAAATATTTGGTCAACAAGCCAGTGTTAGGGGGACACATATGCCGATGGCTATTGCTGTTCCAGGATTATGACTTTGAGATTATTGTCAAGCCAGGTAGACTGAAATTGAGACCTGATCATCTGTCAAGGAATGAGTTCCTTGAAGAACTCAAGGACACACAAGTGAATGAGTTACTTGAAGAACTCAACGACACATAGGTGAATGGCGGCCAATTCCATTTCACCTGGCTCATCGTCCTGATTGCTTTGTGTGGATGGAAGGAGCCACGAGATTATGCGGGCATCATTATGGACACCAAGGATCCTAGAGGGTTTAAGTTCGTCAACCTCTAGGCAAAAAAAAATGTAGAGCGCCATCATGCGACATCATAAGTCTTTTACCAGTACTATATTCAGCTGCGCAATGCAATCACGAAGACACCCCGCATTACAAAGCAGGTCACAGTGAAGTAAATCTGCATCATCGACTTTGAGGCAGATATGAAATGTATCTTCATATCGTCGAAAGCACAAACGAAGAAACCGGAGTGGTTCCTAGGGAACTACATCATGTATGAGCAGGATATTAAGGACCTCATGAAAGATTGGCCACTAGAGTTCTGCGTAGAGGTTATGGACGTAGAGACAGACTCAGCAGAAGATGAGTTGATCCTGCTCTCATGCCCAATCATTAAAGAAACAAGGAGAAGAAAAGAAGCTGAGACTTCGGAGAAGCCAAAGTCGAGGAAGAAGGTGAAGGCCACAAAGATTCAATCGGAGGAAGTCCTCAATGATGATGACTACAAGATGATAGCCGAAACAATCTTAGAGCAGATGAAGGAGCTTATGGAAGCTAAAGAAAAGAAGGACATGGTCATCCACGATGACCTGCACAAGACGCGGCTCGCAATGCAAGGCCTAGTGAAGAAAATGGACGATGTCCAGAAAAGCCTTATTTTGCCGTGGGAAGTAGGGGCTGAAGGGAGGTCGGTAGGGACCTTGCAGCAAGGAAGCCAACAGCTAGCAATAATGCTGCTGTCAAAGACTAGAATTGTCCATGTGGACCCATTGGCTGTTGCGTTGCCAATGGCAGAACAAGTTGTCTTGGACACAAAGGGAGTCGAGAGGGTAGAGCTTGACTTAGCCAAAATCCCATTACCAGGATTGCACTTCATCCACATGCAGATTGTTGAGGAGATGCATGAATGGATGGTTGAATCAATGAAGTCACAAGTAGAGCTCACCACAGCAAATAGGAAAATTCAGCTGCAGGCAGAAATACAGCTACGGAACGAACTGGACCACCGACAAAATTTGGAGACTACCATATCCAATGTAGCAAAGGATATTGAAGGCATAGAAATCTAGGATGATCCTGTAGACACAATTCTGAGGATCGAAGATAAGGTGAGATCCTTGCAGTCGGAGATGCAGGATAAAGAGATTTATTATGAGGCCGATATTGCCACATTGAAGGATAAGCTGAATAAGTAGGCGCCATTAACTGAGCAACAAGTCAGAGAGCAAGCAGTGAGCGTTGCCTCGAAAAGAATTACAAGTGAGATGGCTAAATGCCAATCTCTCCTGGATAAGGTTTCACGGGCAATCACGACCCTTAAAGAGGATCAAGGGTTGCTGCAGGTCAAAACCGCGGTACAAGAAAAATAGACCGTGTTGGACAAGTTGAACGCAGAGGTTAAAGCTCTACCACCCAGAGAGAGGCTGCCGAGATACAAGGAGATATCCGACTTAAAGAAAGAAGTATAGGAATTACAACAAAAAGATATTGAGATGGATAATCAGTCGCAACAGCTCCTAGAGAATGCCATGGCGGTATCGTAACAGATTGAAGACAAGTTAGCAGAACTGCGCGATAACCAGGAGCAGGTACAAGACCAAATTGGACAAAAAATAACTCTGACACTGCTTGAGACAGTTAAACAGGTTGAGGAGGATACAAGAGAAGCGGTGGTGCAGTTGTGCGGTACATATGATGAGTTCGCGGCCAAGTTCGTTCCATCGGTCGCGGCGCAGAGTGAGATAGCTGAAAAAATCAGTGGCTCGGGGACGAGCCACATGTAATTGTTAGGGGTATGTTGGGCCCAGGTTGAGATAAAGTTTTGGAAGCACCTTTTTGAGGCAAGCAGGGAAAGATGAGATGAGCGCTGCTCAGAAATACAATTTTGGCTAAGTATTGAGGATGCTGCGAAGTTGCACGCAGCATCCAACTTCTGACCAGACTGCAGAGTTGCATGCATCATCAAAGTTTTGGATGTGATGCGAAGACCAGTACTGCGTTGAAGCAGTGCTGCAGAGTTAGGAGGCCACGTGGAGCCAGCAAAGCGGTGTGCTGGACAAGTATCAAGTGTAGGTATCGGTTCGACCGCTAGCAGCCATTTTTGGAAAGATATTCCAGGATTACTAAGCGGCGGACATAGGAAAAACAGGAAGGCAGCCACGCGTGGGTTGTTAAGGAAAGAGACGTTTGGTACGCTTAGAAGGTAAAACTGTTAGAGAGAAATGGTTCGGCAGAAGCAGCCTATAGGCATGCATTCGATAGGAAGGCCGATAGAGACAGAATGAGGATGTGGAGATCCGCCATGATCAAGTAGACGCTACCAGGAGCCAGCAAGCTAGTTTGGAAAATCGACGCAGTTTTGGAAACCCTTAGGGTTTTGGGTTTTAGGTCTTCGACATTGTACAGACATGACCTTCGGGCATGATCTATTTAAGAAGACACTTTTGTATGGGATGGGGGTTGCTCTATTTTTGGATACTAGATGTTAGTTATTAGAGTAATCGTGAGATAACCTTTTTGTATTGTAAGATCTCTCTGAGCTGAGAATATTGTAAAGGCTCTACAGTTGTGTGCACAGAGACCTATCCGAGAGAAAGGAGAGTCTGCAGCTGAGTGTGCAGAATAAGAACGGCTGCCCCATCCCTTTTTGAAAGAAATATATTACCAACCGTTCTTGTGGACGTAGCTTTCCATCCGGGCAAGTGAACCATGTTAAATCCTGTGTTATACGATGTTGTTTATGAATGAATGACTGTCTATATTTTCTATAGAATGAATGCTTGAATGTTTCCTTGCATGCTGTAATAGGAGAACTTTGATATGCATTTACCAATAGGAGAATTTTGGGAATGATATGCTAGGTTCCACGGAAGCAGATGAATGGAAAACATTTCAATTCTATGTTAAGATCGTGAATTAGTCATTTAAGTTTAAATACTTCCTTAAACACAGTGAAGGAACGCAACACAGTTAGTCATGTCTATCATTTCAGTTCATGTTGTAATAATCCAAGTTCTAGAATGAATGTTAGAAAGATAACCAGTAAGTGCCTGAATGAATGGATGAGTGATATTCATTTAAGTGCCTTAACGTTTCCGAGATCTTTCAAGTAGAGGATAAGTGTGGGTAATTCATAGTTCCAGTAGAAGATTCGCAGCAGTAAGAAGCCCTTAGTGAGGCCCGCAGTGTTGCCATCACCACACCGTAGTTGATCACAGCATAGATCCTACTGTGTACCGCATCGCTTTGCCCCGCAGCGCCATCCTTCTGTCCTGCGCTGCGCAGCTTGTTCATATAAACAACTCATCATTTACTGTGGAAACCTGATTCCGTAGTACCCCATAAGATACACCTCGGGTGAGACCTCAACCTGCTCGCAGGTTGTTTCCGAAAGGGCCGGTGCGAAGGGGTTTTGTTGGTCAAAAGAAAGAACCGCAAAGAACCTGGGTCTAATTGGAAACCTCTGGGTCAGTGTTAGCCAACAAAAACCCTCCTCATCATCATTGTCATGATGATGAGGATAATGATGAAGTTGATGATGATCATGCCGATAAGGAAGATGATGATGATGATGATCGTTGTCATCATCATCATCATCGTCATCATCATCATCATCATCATCATCATCCTATTCGTCATCATCATCATCATCTTCTTCATCATCATCATTATCATCATCTTCTTCTTCGTCATCATCATCATCATCATCATCTTTGACATCATCATCATCATCTTCATCATCTTCATCATCATTGTCATCATCATCATCCTCATCATTATCATCAGCTTCTGCTTCGTCATCATCATCATCATCATCATCATCTTCATCATCTTCATCATGTTCTTTATCATCGTCATCATCGTCATCATCATCTTCATCATGATGATGACGACGACGACGATGATGATGATGATGATGATGATGATGATGATGATGATGATGATGACGATCATGTTGATGATGATGTTGTTGATGATGATGACGATGATGATGACCTTGATGATGAAGTTTATGATGATGTAGTTGATGATGGTCATCATCATCATGATGAAGATGATGATGACGATGATGACGATGATAAAGAAGATGATGAAGATGATGAAGATGATGATGATGATGATGATGATGATGACGATCATGTTGATGATGATGTTGTTGATGATGATGACGATGATGATGACCTTGATGATGAAGTTGATGATGATGTAGTTGATGATGGTCATGACGATAAGGAAGATGATGATGATGATGAATATGATGATGATCGTTGTCGTCATCATCATCATCATCATCGTCATCATCATGAAGGCAATGATTCTACTGATGATGATGATGACGAATATGATGATGATGGTCAACATGATGATGATGTTAACGAAGATGTTGATGATAAAGATGATGATTATGATGATGATGATGATAAGGAATATGATGAGACGAAATTTCATTACGAAAGGTTGAAGGAATAAAATGATTATGATAGTTTGAAACATTGGGGACATCAATGGCATTGTCTATGGAATGATGCATACTAAGTCCATCTTTATTGGAACATTTTGTTGGACATTGATTATATGGATAGAACTTATTATCTAAATTTTAAGTAAGATGTTGATTTCATCGCCACTCTATTCATAAATTTGATTCTTTTGAATGTATGAAGAATGTCATTTATATTCATATTGATTGTTGTTGGTCATATTAATCATAAACAATTTTAAGTTATACTCTAGAACCATAAAATAATTTATTCATTTTCGTCATCATCGTCATCCTCCTCCTCCTCCTCCTCCTCCTCATCATCCTCCTCTTCATCAATATTGTCTTCATCAACCCCACAAGCGAAAATTGACGGAATGACTATCTTTCATTTTAAACAATAAGAAGTACATTAAAAAAATGTTTTTCATAGCCATCAAAACATATTATTTTTAATTTGTTGTTAATTAAAAAAATGTTTTCCATAGACATCAAAACATATTTTTTTTAATTTGTTGTTAATAAATGGTCATTGCCGCCTCTTCCAAAAGGTAGGGGGCCCGCTAGGTTGTCCCGTGATCCAGGATGGTGACTTCTTGTGGAGTCCAAGCACCTAGAGCCCCCACCATACCTTCGCACTATGCATCGAATACAACTAAACATGTCGGCCCATATAAACTCTTACAAACAAGGCTCCACTGCCAATGTGGGATAAATCCCAAAAAACAAATCAATCGTGACTGTCGGATCCTTTGATCAAACAGTTGTTGAGTCTTCTCCATTTCTCCTGCATGATCACGAGAAAGATCACAGATCTGCGCTATTTTTTTGAAATGCCTGCAACTACCTGAGATAAATCTGCAACTTCCAAAACATTCCATCATTTGGTTGAAAATCATATTATGCATTTGGGGTGAATTTTTAGAGCCCATATTTTCGCTAACATCCCCTCCCGATGGTCAGATTGGGTGAAGGGGATGTTATGTTTTTGCATGGAAAAATTTGTATATTTTCTCTTTCAAGCATAAATCAAAATATAAATTGATGCGTTTACTCGACACTCTGAAGGACTAATCCTCTCTTCCACTCAGAGATCTCAAAACATTTAAAAGAAAATATGGGGATAATGTCTTCACAGATCGACAATTATACAGTCCTCCACTATTTATTTCCATTGAATAATTTTCAGACAAAAAAAAAGGAAGCTTTCCTCTAGATTTGCAAGCATAAACAACATAAAATAAAGTGGATATATTATCTCTTTCTTCAAGATCATTAGACTGAAACTTACCACAGCATTGGGATCAGCCAGAAGCCGACTTCTTGAGCACTCAAAGCACACTGTCAAACTTTGCTTCCTTTGTTCTCAAATTTTCAAATTGAATAGTTGTAATGTCCCCTCCCATCATACCAGCATGATAGAGAGGATCATGAAGCTAAAACCGGGCATCTAGCCCGATATGCATTAAGTAAAAACTCATTGATAAAAAGACATATACATGTGCATGTTATAGAAACACAACGGAATTTAAAAAAAAATCATGTTTAATATCTAACATACATTCAACATTTCTGCGACAGCCATTAAATAAAGACATTGCAGAATTTATAACAGAGAATACTTATCTTAACAAAGTAGTCCCAAGCAACCAACTATGCATCTGCAACGTTCCACCCAACCATAGGCCAGTTGTGCTTATCAACCTCTTGATACAACTGCCACCCCCGAGCTGGGCATGATTACTACAAGGAACCAGGGAACAACAGACTCACACATAGCCAAGCATACACCAAGATGAGCCAAACCAATCTACAATTGGGTTTATCAGGCTGCTAGGAAATGGAAAGGAAGAATTGCTAAGCTAGTGAGCTCAACCACAGAGCTATGGATACCTCTAAAAGATCTATTTAGCTTGGCACCCACAATGCCTACACACCCCACTCAAGGAAGTATTCCCTTCACCAATTCATAGTCACTCAGGCCATACCTTCCAATTCTATAGTGTCCCAGGTGTGCATAGAAGAGTAGCCAGCCCTCTTGATCTTCTTGAGAGGTTATTCTCCCCACTAGGTTTATCAAGCCAATTCTGTCCACTACCACTCCAAAACTTTTGCTCACGAGTTCACACCAAAACAGGGATGCACATAACAGCAAAATCACAATTGTTGGGCATGAGGAAAAACGTTTCTTCAGTGGGATGACCAAAGAGGAGGTTTCTACCAATTCAAAAAAATGTGGGAAACCCAAAAACGAAACTGGAAGATGGGGGACAACCCTGGGAAGCCAAATCCATTTTTAGAAAAACGTCCATGGACATTCTGGGGCAAAAACGGCCTCCATAACAGTCCCAAATCGTGGTCCTCCTCCCCCAGCTGTTGTACAATGCAAAAACAAGCTTCCAGCTATGGTAAAATGCAGGAAAATTGGTAAAAACGTGATGGGGAAAGACCCAGTAGTTTAGACTGCGTGAGAGAGGAAAGACTGTGGGTTTAGAATGGCTTTTGGGCACCATTTCGTGGGTGTTTTCTTGCCCAAGGAGACAAAATATGATTTCCCAGGTTGATGGCTTGCCCATACACGAAATTGGCTGCCATACCTCTTCATTCCCAAGGCATTAACTGCCTCAACCAATTTCTGGAAGAATTAAATGATTGGGTCCATAACCCAAAATGGGTAGTTGATGGTTTATGGGTTTTCTCATTGACACATGGATTGACACCATTGGCTCAAGGGTTTGAATAATTTCCCTCCCTATTCCTTGTAGAATCATGCCCCCATCTCTTTGTTGCATTGCATAGCTAGTTGTGGGTTTTTCATTAAAAATTCGTATTTACATGATGTCTTAATTTACATTGTGCCTATATAGCACAAGAACCATAGGCATCTATTTTTAATCTCCGATACATAAAATGCTAAATCAATGGTGGGGCCTTGGCCTTGAGCTCCTCGCCATGATTAAATATCAATATTTACATCATTTAGGATTTAATGCAAAGGGGGTCAAAATGGGGACATTACAATAGTTAAATCTTTTTCTGATAATTCATCTGCTTAATTCTCAATAATTGAGCTGAAAATAAAATTATTCTAAATATATTTTTACTTCTCTAATTTTCCATGATTGGAACTAAAATTAATTTTTGTACATTGTTTATTTTTGTTTTCCCAATCGATGACCAACTTGGAACCACCAATGATCTAAATTTGATTTATACCTTTTTTTAAGCTATTCTCATTAGCATTGAGAATGCATAGATATCATCCATGTTTTTTGTAACTTCTCCCAAATCTGCTTTAAAAAAGATGTTGTGGTTTTTCCTTAAAAAATGAAAATTCACCAAATTCATGGATGCTATGGGTTCCTTGGCATGCTCTTTAAAAAAAACCTAGTCATAGTTTTATCATCATCATAGTCATCATCATCATCATCATCATCATCATCATCATCATCATCGTCCTCATCCTCATCATCATCATCATATTCATCATCTTAATCATATTCATTTTCATCATCATCATCGTCATCTCCCTCTTCCTAATCAACATCTTCATCATCGCCATCATCAGCATCTTCATCATGATCATCATCTTCATCACCACCACCATCATCATCATCTTCATCATCATCATCATCATCATCATCTTCATCATCATCATCATCATCATCATCATCATCATACCCTCCATATGACTAAGTATGGGAAAATGAGTCAAAACTTCCCTAAGAGAATGCCCGCCATATAATTCATGGTTTGAAGATAATGCCCGTACCATCATACCAAGCTATAGCTTTTTGATGTGACTATCTATTCATGGTCTCAGTTAGCCTTAATAATTTTTGAGGAGAAAGATATAAGCCTTCAAAAACAAGGTTTCGGGATAAACCTTGAAGAATTTCCTGAACATGACTAAGTGTTGGAAAAATTGGCTCAAGTGACCTCAGGGAAATGCCTGCCATAAATTGTGGGTTGAAGAAAATTCCCACACCATATGGGAATATTGTAGGTTGGTGTTTTTTCTACCCAAACATGGCCTCAGTTTGTCCAAAGAGACTCCGAGGAAGAAGATATGGATCTGCCAAAAGTGCTACTTAGCCTAATTTGCACCACTTCAGTAAAATGCCCACTAACGAGAGAGAAAGTAACCTCAAAGGATGAAATTGGTCTTTATGGATTCACCTTTTTGGCCTCTATCCATTGGGTGTCTCACACTTCAAATTTGATGAAAATAAAAATTTCAGCATGTTGACCTAGGGTTTGACAATTTTGTCCAAGTGTTGAATTGATAGGTTAGAAGGCCATTTTCAAATGCTCGCCAGAGGATGTGTGTATTTCAAAAAATTGTAAAAGTGACATGGATTTGTTCCTTATTGAAATGGATATCCAGCCATACTTTTATTTCTCCTCATGATGGTCATATATGTAAAGAATATATCTACCACAAATAGGAAAAATATCATTTTTCATATTAAACAGGAGAAAATTAGCTAAGTGTTTAAATCAAAAAATTGAAAAGGAATTCTGGAAAGGCCCACCAAATAGGATCCTTGCACTGATAATTTTTCCAGATGACATAGGCATACTCCTTGATGATATGGATATCCATTTTTGGTATCAGTTCCCTTCTAGGTACTCGCACGTGCGAAATATTGATCTGCCAAAATGAAGAAAAATCATATAAGTCATGTTTTAATTTAATAAACAGAAAATTAATTTTGAAGAGGCACGATGATGAAAAGGTATAAGGTCAGTTTGAAGAGTTGCAATGATTGAAGGGTGAATTATTTAATATTCACACATTTTAGAAGGAAGAAGTGAATCTTGGGTGTACAAGTTGCAGTAGCAGCAAGAACAGGCCAAGACAAATGAAATTCCAGAATTGAAGAAAATAAATCAGAAAAGGGTGTAAGGGTGGAGCTAGGGAAAGGTGTTGCATCCTGTTAAAAGGGTGTTGGTGCATCCTATCAGTTGTAGCTTTTTAAACTACCAATTCAACACTAAGACAAAATTGTCAAACCCTAGGTCAAAATGAGGAGATTTTTATTTTCATCAACTTGGAAGTATGAGGCACCAAATGGATAGAGGCCAACAAGATGATTCCATCCAGACCAGTTTCATCCTTTGAGACCTCTTTCTCTCTCCTCGATGGGAATTTTATTGTAGTGCAAATCAAGATAAGAAGCACTTTTGGCAGATCAATATCTTCTTCCTCGGAGACTCTTTGGACAAACCAATGATATAGTTGGATGCACCAAACAAAATTCTAGAGACCCATACTCTCAAAATAATTTTAGACACCAACCACAAGACATAGCAGGCATTTTACTAAGGTCACTCAGGCATTTCTACTGATTTTATACTTGGACAATTTTTGCACTTTCCTAGACTAGTCCAATATGCATGAAGCATTATTTTGGCAGATCCATAACTTCTTCCTCAGACACTTTTGGACAATATGAGACCATGGTCAAGTAGACAGCTCAACAAGGTACATCCTGACCATATAGTGCAGGCAGTTACTCTAACCCCCAAATTATTGCGGGCATTTCCCTGAGGCCACCTAGACCAATTTTCCAACACTTAGTCGTTTTCAAGAATTTACTAAGTATGTAAAAATTAGTCAAAACTGCTAAGAGAATGCTCTCCATAATTCATGGTTTGAGAAAAATTCCCACACCATCATACCGGGCTATATCTTGTCTAAGTGGATATCTATTCATGGTCTCATTTTTCCTTAATCACTTCCGAGGAGAAAGCTATAGGTCTACCAAAACAGGGTTTTCCACCAGAGGAAGTAAAATTGACTAAGTATCCTCAAGAGAATGCCCGCCATAAATCATAGGTTAAAGTAAATGCCCGCAAAATATGGTCAGGATGTACCCTTTTGATTTGTCTACCTGACCATGGTCTCATTTTTTCTTAAGCATGTATGAGGAGAAAGTTATGAGTCTTCCAAAATAGGGTTTTAGGATAAACTCTGGAGGAATTCCTGAAAAATGACTAAGTGTTGGAAAACTGGTCCAGGTAGCCTTGGGAAAATGCACTCCGTGCCTCATGGGAGAATGATAAAAATTATATGGAAGTATAATGCTCCAGCTTGTCATAGAGGCTATCTCTCCATGGTCTTAGTTTTCACAAAAGATGTTTGATGACAAAGATAACAGCCTGCCAAAACAGGGTCTGAGGATACTTTTAGAGCCAAAGTAGCAAGACTCCCCAAGTGTCCTCATAGAAATGCCCGCCATAGTTTGTGGGTTGATTAAAATGCCCACACCATATGGTAAACTTGTAGGTTGTTTTTTTGTCTACCTGACTATGCTTTCACATTGACTTGAAAGGGCTTCAGGAAGAAGTTATGGATCTGCCAAAACAGGGTCACATGTGCAAGAAATTAACCAGCCAAATTGAGAAAAAACTTGTTTTGCATATTAAGAACAAGTGAAATTAGGATAGGTGTTATAATCACAAGGTTAAGGGGCTATTTGGAAATGCCCGCCAGGAACTGTCCTTGTGGGGATAAATTCATTAGTTGACATGAACTTGTTTCTTGTTGAAGTAGCTATCCAGTGATGCTTTGAGGTTACTTCCTGATAGTCACATGTGCAATAAGTTAACCTACCAAAGTAGGAAAAATATTGTTTTTCATATTAAGAACAAGAGAAACAAAAGAGGTCCAAATTTTGAAAAATGGCTAAGTGTTGGAAAATTGGTCCAAGTGACCTGGGGAAATTGCCATCTGTACCTCATAGGAGAATGATAAAAATGATCTAAAACTATAATTCTATAGCTTGTTGAAGAGGCTATCATACCATGGTATTAGTTCTCAAAGAGGGTTTTTGATGACAAAGTTAAAGGCCTTCCAAAATAGGGTTTCAGGTTGTTTTTGCACCAATGGTAGTAAAATTGCCCAAGTGGCCTCAGGAAAATGCCCACCATACTTCATAGGTTAAGGTAAATTACCTCCCTATAGTGTCAGGCTTTAGCTTGTTGATTTTTCTACCTAACCATGGTATCTGATTGTCTTGAGAGATTCTAAAAAGGAAGTTATGGGTCTTCCAAAACAATGTTTCAGGAAGATTGCTCCAGTCTAGGAAAATGCAAAAATTGTCTGAGTATAAAATTATGGGTAGAAATTCCTGAGTGACCTCAGTAAAATGCCTGCCATTTCGCGTGGTTGATGTCTTAAAATATTTTGAGGGTATGGGTCTCTAGACTGTTGATTGGTGCATCCAAATGTATCATTGGTTTGTCCAAAGAGTCTCTGTAGGTGAAGATATTGATTTACCAAAAGTGCATCCTAGCTTGATTTGCACTGCTCCAGAAAAATGTCCACCGAGGAGAGAGAAAGAAGTCTCAAAGGATGAAATTGGCCTAGATGCAATCACCTTGTTGGCCTCTATCCATTGGGTGTCTCATACTTCCAAGTTGATGAAAATAAAAATCTCCTCATTTTGACCTAGGGTTTGACAATTTTGTCTTAGTGTTGAATTGGTAGTTTGAAAAGCTAGTGTTGATTGGATGTTTTGGCAGGCCATTATATTCTTGGACATAGACCTTTTATCGTGAATGAGTCAATGGTCAAGTGTGTAAATCCTCCACTTGAATGTGGTTGTCATTGATGTCACTTCAATAGCAGCAGTTGATGCAGTTCCATCTTTAGATTATATCAGTTGGGTGGTAAAAGTTTGGATTAACTAACTCAAGAGTAAAATGAAGGTAATTTTTTGTTTAATTATAAACAATAAATATACAAACTAAATATGCGAATATTCAATTTAAAGTAATTTTTAAAACAGGGTAATTGACGGAGCCCAAGATGTCTCCAAACAACGAGGAAGTTAATTCTTCCTCTTTAAAAATGCACAGCTTTTCTTTAATATAAATGTTTTGGATGATTTTTCATTCAAAGTTTTTTTGGAAGGGAAGTTGCCTTCTTATGGTGTATTTTTGAATTGTTTGTTTTCTTCAACTAAATTAGTGTCAATGAGAGAATCCATCTTGCATGCATGAGTCTTAATATTTACAATATAAGATTAACTAAATAAAACATGGATAGGTATTTTTATTACTATATTTTATTCAAAATAAAAATCTTTAATAAAAATTTCAATAATGAAAAGTAATTTCTTTAATAACACTTTACTATTGAAGGACATGTTCTAAAACTAAACATTTTGTGATGGTTAAAGTAAGATTTCAAAATGTCATAAAAAATTGATTTCAAGGGTAAAGATAAAATGAAATTCCAACCCTGCTTGCGTGCAATAATGAAGCCCTTGCGTGCAATCATGAATCCCAATCATGAAAAGAACCAAAATGACTTTATTGATTGTTTAATCTAAGAGTTAAGAGTTCTCAAAATATTGATTGTTTGATCTAAGAGTTAAGAGTTAGCAGATTAATTCAGGATTAATTTTCTTATAGAACCATAATGACTTTATTATATAATTAGTAATGTGCTTTAAATTTGAATAGTCAAACATACATACTATAGAATCAAATAACTGAGAAATCACAACATTACAATTAACATAATATAAAAGAATATTGCACTACATTTAAGAAACAAAATCAGAAGCCCAACAAATAGTTATTGGTCTGTTGGAGCCTAGGCCGCAGCTATGGTAAAGCTGCGAATTTTGAGGAAAAAGCACAAGTGTTGAAGGGAAAGTGCTAATTTTGAATAAGCACCAATTTTTGGGCAGAAGTAAACGATGCGCAGCACGGTGCCAGATGGATGAGCTTAGCGTAGAATACGGACCGGAATTCGCGGAGCTCGCGCACACACGTCATAGGAGAATGAATGTGGCTGAGTAGAAAGCTCAGCTACCACAATAAATGAAGCGACAGAGTAGAGGGCTCAGCTACCCTCATTTAAGGCTAAGTACAGAAGTTATGGTTGATCTGATCAAGGAAGATCAACGGACCAAAGCATTGAAGACGAAGGATAAGGAGCAGTGAACGATGAAGCGGCTCCCATACCCGCAATCTGCGCCAGAATTCACGGAACCTGCAGGAAGCGGCAACGTGACTGCAAGCGACGCCTACAGTACACCTAGCCATGTCCGTGGTTAGGGTTTTTGGGGATTACTGCTGGGAAAGGCCCACAGTTTTGTAAAGGTGCGACCGTCATGGCCACCTATATATATGTGTAACTGTAAAGGAAGAGGGTTAGACGTAGGTTAGCTGTTTGAGATAAGCTAGCTAGTTAGTGAGTCTTCTATTGTGTTGATTAGAAGACAAGAGTTAGAACGGGATAGCCATGAAGCTAATCCCTGAGTTGCAGACAGTCTGAGTCGACGTCTGAACTATTGTAATCTCTGTAGAGGAAGAGACTAGATAGAGAGAAGGGCTCCCAGCTGTGTGCATGGAGTTTCCTAGAAAGATCTAAGGCTGCAGCTGTGTGCGCAGCATATTGTGTAATTCTATCTTTGAGATTAATATAAGATACACTCCCGTGGACGTGGTTTCCCCGTCGAGGTGAACTACCTAATTCTCGTGTATAATGTTATGTTGTGTGATTGCATGTTTCAGTTCAATATCTGTGTATACATGAACGTTGCGTTGTTTTCATGAATATGTTAAGTAAGTTCTCAAAGCTTCCTTGGTAATTATAATCGTTAAGTGTCGAAGGAATCTATATAACGCTGTCGCTGCGGCGATAGAGGAATGCATTACTGTGCTGGGCGCGCAAGCAGAAACGATACATAGAGTAGCGACGCAGAGGATAATTTCTTTGTGCGCAGGAGTGGAGATACCGCGCAGTTAGGCTGTCGAGCGAGAGTTTCAGCGCAGTTGCGCTGAGAAGTCTGCGAAAGAGCAAGACATTCCGCTTTGAGGAATCATCAAGGAAGGAAGAGAAAGAGAGCAGTCTCCACGGCGCCCAGGTTAAGGAAATCTGATTCCTTAGCCCCCCCATAGCCACTTTGGGTGAGACCTCGAGCTATCGCGCAGCTCGTTGCCGAGAGAGCCAGTGCACCAAGGGGATTTGTTGCTGCGCTTCATTAAAACCCGGGTCTGTCCAAAAAGAAGCCAACAAATGGTTCCATTTCCTCATGACTTGTTACTGTGAGACTAGTTATTTCAGCGACGTGCGAGATTGACGCGCAACCTAGAGAAAGAGCGAGCCAACAAATGGTTCCATTGCCTCATGACTTGTTACTATGAGACTTGTTATTTTCGCGACGTGTGAGATTGTTGCTGAAGCCAACAAATGGTTCTGTTGCCTTGAGACTTGCTCAGCTAACAAATGTGTTACTGGAATCCTACAGCTAAAGAAATTCAAGACTGGTTTGATTTAAAGGCTAGAGAGTTCGCTGAACGAGAAAATAGAAGCTCTAGGCTTTAGATAGAAGACTGGTTGCAGAAGTATATTTATACTGACCTTCACTAAATTTTCTTTGTCACATTTGCACTTGAGTTGCATGCTTGGATAGCCAAGTTAGCAGATACTAGACCCACTGTGCATGTTGATCGACCCGTCGCTTGGACGCCTGAGCTAGTCAATATTTTGAAGCGGGTAGATAATTATGTGTCCCGCGCAGTAGACTTTTGGTTGAACAGTATGCTGGAAGGTTTCATCACTGAGTTTGCAGTAGATACAAGAAAGAGTTTCAGCGAAGCTGAGAGGAGTTTCTTCCAAGTACACAGAGTGGAAAACGGTATAAAGTAGGCATCGACCAACATTCTTTTGAGTCTAGCCCAGAAGATAGTCAAGTTCCTAGAGCAAGCCATATAGAGAGACAAGGGAGTGTTCATATCCCTTATCACCCCTTTACACCGCAAAAGCCAGACGGAGCTCAATATAACCCCGTAGTAACACCTTCTAGTAGCCTGCACGGTACTTCTAGTACCTCTGTACCACCTTTGTTTAACCATCCTGGAGGCACTGCTACAACACCTCCACCTCAACCTAGCGCAAGAAGGATGGGTGATGACATGAAGCTACCAACTTTTAGAGGAACAGGGATAGAAGGCCCTGAGCAGCACTGGTTCCTATGTGAAGCCATTTGGACAATTAAGCAAATTAATGATGATGCTGTTAAACTGGTTCAGTTAGCAACCACACTAAGAGAAAGAGCCTTAACTTGGTTCATGAAATACTCAGTAGCACAGAATAGGACGCTTGCTGATGTAAGAAATGCTATGATTAGAGAATTCAAGAAACCTAAATCAAAATCACAATGTATAAAAGAGCTCAAAGACATAAAATAGTTACCTACAAAGTCAGTATGGGACTTTGACCAGAAGTTCAAAGCCTTGATAGATCAAGTAAGCTTTGAGTTTGCACCGCAACAGCATAAGGAATGGTTCATTGTTGCGCTGCTCCCACACATTAGACTTCCTCTTATGCAACAGAATCTCACTACTCAGGAAGAAGCTCTAGAGATGGCTATGAAACTAGAAGCTTCACCAATTGCTGGAACAAGCAACGATGTTGCGCAGTTGCAGAACCAATTAGCAAACTTAACCTTGCAAGTGCATGATATTAAGAAAGGCAAGGAAGTTAAAGAAGAAATTTGGTGTACAAAATGTAAAGCGCAAGGTCATTCAAAGGACCATTGTCCCATTTTCATAGAATATATTGCAACTGGAGCACCTAACCCTTTACCACAGGCACAGGGGCCTTGGTGCGAAATATGTAGAACTAGAGGTCATAGACCACAAGAATGTCACTTACTTCAGAAATATGTACAAACTCCAAAGAATCTATATTGTAATTTCTGTAAATCAGTAGGCCATGATGAGAACAATTGCAGAGCATATGATCTTATGATGGAAAGAAAGCATGATGTTTATAAAGTATAGTCAGAGACACAAGGACCCACAGCAGGTCCACAGTATGACCAAACTCGCGATGGCCGAGGAGGAAATTATAGGGGTCGCGGACGCGCAGTAAATTTTGGTCGAGGAAGAGGACAGATCACTTGTTATAATTGTGGAGCGCAAGGTCATTTTGCAAGGGATTGCCAAAATCCTACCACCATTTGCAGATATTGTAAATCTTATGATCATATCATTGAAGAATTCCCTAAGTTGATGGCTAAGATGCAAGCAAAGACGCCACAGGTCAATCAGAATATTCAGTTGATTGGAGCAGAAAAAAGAGAACTAGACCCTACAGTTAATATAGTGACGCGCAGTGGAGCAACCACTGGTGCGCCAGAGTTGGGAACTGGAAAGCAAGCGACGCAATGGGTGCACCGCACTAATATTCAACCATCCCAACTTGACCTGCAGAAGCAGAAAGAAGCATTCAAGCAAGCCCAAGAGTATTTCTCAGATCCGAGAGCTCCAAGTTCTGTCGCAATTCCGCATAATGATATCAGACCGCAAGTGCTAAGACAAGACAACCTGGTACAAGAACAGGCCACTACATCTGGAAGGCCTGAGGAAGAGGATGCACTAGGCAGTGTCCATACTTTCCTGAGGAACTGCTTAAAGTTGTTGCATAATGAAAAATCAACTATGGAACTTCAACACCTATTAGATAAGTGTCAACAATCTGCTTCGACGAACACACCGCAGCGTGCTGTTCACCAGATTGGAAGTCATACTAGAACTGGAAAAGAGATGAGGCTCACATCGTAGGTTGGAGCATTTGAAATGGATGAAGTCATTTTAGATTTGGGCTCAGAAGTTAATGTTCTCACCATGCAAACATGGGAACAGATGGGGAGCCCTCAGCTTACAAGATCTCCTATCCAGCTAAGACTCGCGAATCAGCAACGAATCTCTCCATTGGGTAGATTACCCAATGTACCTATTGATATCGAGGGAGTAAGAAGTTCTGCAGACTTT
Organism: Larix kaempferi; assembly: GCA_027924585.1. Taxonomy (NCBI): domain Eukaryota; kingdom Viridiplantae; phylum Streptophyta; class Pinopsida; order Pinales; family Pinaceae; genus Larix; species Larix kaempferi. The sequence continues at coordinate 8,110,750 of BSBM01000063.1, read as the reverse complement.
GAAGTAATCAAAATTATGGATGATAGTATACCTTACCCAGCACTTTTAGGTATATACTGGGCATTTGATAATTTGGTTGTCATTAATTTGAAGAAAAGACAGATGACCTTTGAGGATGACCAGATTAGGGTCATTGCACCGCTTGATCCTATTCAAGGACCAAGGTATATTGAACCCATTCGGGCAGAAGAAGAAGCGCGCCACATGGAAAGTTTGTATCAGATAACTGCTAGTCAGAGTGACTATGTCAATCCCACAGCAGACGGCCATATCAGCTGGCGATGTGATAGCTCGTGCACATCAGATTCGGAAGTAGGATTGGAAAACTGGCAGAATCGTTTACATGAGGTTTCTGCGAGGCGTTGCGCCATGATGACTAAATCCATTCGATGGATTGGCACAGAATTGACTGACACTCCAATTTTTGATGGTTTAACTGAAGTAAGTAAATTTATACATACATATGAACAGCAGATTCCAGATGAGCAGCGCATACAAGCTTTGGATGTAGCACTGCGCACTACACCCGCAAGATGGTGGGGTGCGCATAAAGAGAATATTTACACATGGCAAGACTGTCGCAGATTGATACTGCGCAGATTTCAGGACACTAAAGTAGAAGTGTTGCGCAAATATGATGGACAGAGTGACCCCAGGTCACACGTTGAAGCATGTATTCAGCAATGGTCAGATATTCCGAAAGATGAGTGGGTTCACCTATTCATCCACACGTTGGATACAGTTCCAAGGAACTGGTACACTGAAACAGAATTGCACAGAGGCACTATCACTTGGCCTCTTATGATAGAAAGTTTTCAACTTACCTTCAGTTTGGAGTCAGAACATCCGAGCATCGACCACGCTTTAAAGTGTATTAAAAAGAAGGTATTTGAACAATGTCCATTACCAGAATATTCCCAACCAGATTGGGCTGTCCAGATAGAACATGCCCTGGAATGCTATAATTTCACTACTGAAGAAGAGGGAGATGATCCTCGCAACGTCAATATTCCAGAATCAGAAGGGACACGCAATGTTGAAGGTCCTCAGCTTGATATCCCTGCCATTACAGAACACATCAAGCTCAAAAAGATTAACATTGGTACAGAAGCCGAACCCAAGTTTTCTTCTATAGGAGATTATTGGGATGATGAAACTGTTGGCCATATTTTATATTTATTACATGACTACCAGGATATCTTTCTTACTAAGTTCACGGAAATGAAAGGCATCCTAGGAGACTTAGGAGTGATGCGCATACCTCTGAAAGTAGATGCCAAGCCAGTAAAACAACGCCCATACAGGTTCAATCCGCGATATAAAGAAAAGGTTAAAGAAGAAATTGATAAAATGCTCACAGCAGGTATCATTGAACCAGTAGAGGAAAGTGATTGGATTAGTCCTATGGTGGTACAAGAAAAGAAGACAAAAGGTGAAATAAGAATCTGTGTGGATTTGCGCAAGCTGAATGACGCATCAGCGCATGATCCATTTCCTACTCCCTTTACAGATGAAGTGCTTGATAATGTTGGAGAACAAGAGGCTTACTCCTTCACTGATGGCTTTTCTGGATACCATCAGATCAGAATCCATCCAGACGACCACCATAAGATGACTTTTGCGATTGAATGGGGCTCATTCCAGTATACGGTAATGCCCTTTGGTCTTAAAAACGCTCCTGCTATCTTCTCTCAAGTCGTTGTTGCTGTATTTAAAGAATTCATTCATAAGTTTCTAGAAGTCTATTTTGATGACTGGACTGTGTTTGGTTTACTAAAAAACCATATAGGGAACCTGCGCATGATGTTAGAAAAATGTAGACAGTATCAGATTTCCCTTAACTTGAAAAAATGTATCTTCTGTGCTCCTTTTGGTATTTTGTTGGGACATATTATATGCAGACAAGGACTCCTGATGGATCCTGTGAAGGTTGCCATCATTGCTAATTTACCTACGCCCAACTCAGTCAAACAATTGCGCACTACATTGGGTCATACAGGGTACTACAGAAAATTATCAAAGGTTATGCAAAGATCATAGCACCTATGGAAAGATTGTTGAAAAAGGATTCGAAATTCCAATAGACAGAAAAATGCCAATAGAGCTTGGATACACTTAAAGAAAAGATGATCACTGCGCTTATTCTAGTTTTCCCGGACTGGAGAAAACCCTTTCATGTTCATGTAGATGCTTCTTCCATAGCATTGGGGGTTGTGCTTACACAACCGGGAGAAGGAGGTATTGACCACCCGATTGCTTACTCCAGCAGAAAGCTGTCCACAGCCGAGAAAAACTACACCACTACAGAAAGAGAAGGACTAGCTATGGTGTATGCCTTACAGAAGTTCAAACACTACCTATTGGGCGCACATTTTAAAATGTATACTGACCATTCTGCTTTGAAATACTTGGTCAATAAGCCAGTGTTAGGGGGAAGAATTTGCAGATGGATACTGCTCTTCCAAGAGTATGATTTTGAGGTTATTATCAAGTCAGGTAGATTGAATGCAGGACCTGACCACTTATCTAGGCTAGAGTCAGGGGAGGAACGTACAAATATGGAGGACAATCTTCCTGATGCGCAGCTGTTTTCTGTTCAAGTAGCAGATGAATATTATTCCGATATTCTTGAGTTTCTCACTACCGAGCAAGCGCCAGTTGAGTTTACAATCTAGCAGAAGAAGCAACTTGTTGTCAAAGCCGCAGACTTCACTTTGATAGCAGGAAATCTCTACAAGCTGGGCCCCGATGAAGTCTTGCGCAGATGTATCCTACCGCATGAGAAGAACTCCATCATCGCAGAAGTGCACTCAGGAACCGTAGGAGGCCACTTCGCAGGAAAGCCGAATGCGCAGAAAATCTTAGCCACAGGTCTTTGGTGGCCAACATTGCACAAGGATACTAAGGAATTCTGCAAATGTTGCGATATGTGCCAACGAACAGGAAAACCTTCCAGAAGAGATGAAATGCTGCTAAAACCCCAGATAACACTACGTGCTTTTGATAAGTGGGCCATTGATTTTGTAGGACCTATCAACCCACCAGGAAAGAGAACTGGCACAAGATACATCATTACAGCTACTGAATACCTCACCAGATGGGTTGAGGCTAAGCCAGTTAAGAACTGCAATGCTGCCACTGCCACGCAGTTCATTTTTTAGAACATTATCACTAGGTTTGGATGTCCACTAATTCTAATGAGTGATCAGGGTACACATTTCCTGAATGAAACTATAGAGGCCCTTACTGAAGAATTCCACATTAGTCACCATAAGAGTACCCCCTACCACCCTCAAGCTAATGCTACGGTGGAGGCATTCAATAAGATTCTCGAGAATGCCCTGACGAAGATCTATAATCAACAAAGAGATGATTGGGACCTTAGAGTCATAGTTGTACTATGGGCTTAAAGAACCACATGCAAGAAACTAACAGGTCACACACCTTTCAGCTTGGTGTATGGACAACAAGCAGTTATGCCCATGGAATACATTGTTCCCAGTCTTAGAATTGTGCAAATTACAGAAATGGCAGATACTGATACTATGAGTGAAAGACTCTCACAATTGCTTGCCTTAGAAGAATACAGACTTTTAGCCGGATTCCATCAACAAGTACAGAAGGCAAGACAAAAAGCTTGGCATGACAGGCATATTAAGAATAAACACTTTGAAAAAGGAGACTTGGTACTCCTCTATGATAGTAAATTCATCAAGTTTCTAGGCAAGTTTCGTGTACATTGGTTAAGACCTTTTCGGGTCATAAAGATAACAGGAGGAGCAGTTCAGCTTGCGAAGCTTAATGGAGAATTGCTGCCTACAATGATCAATGGGAGTCGGCTCAAGCTTTATCGCGACGGCCACTCCGCCCTGTCGACTTAATACATTGCTAAAGTAGTACAGATGTCCAGTGTAGTTGAAAGAGACATCGCATTATCACAGCCTACATGGAAGTCGCGAGACACTTTTAGTCTCTGGCTTCCCGCCCAGTTCCTTGAAGCATCCGCGCATGTCAGTAAAGTTTGTTTTGAACGAGCCTATTTGCGCTCTTACGAAGTTTTTCCGGATTGTCGAACCGTCGCTCTTGCGGCGTTCTCTGTGTCAAGTTGCCGCTTGAGGAGTTCTCGTTTTTTACCCCTCTATATGCACAGTTACCTATGCTGAAATGACCCACCGAAAAATTTGAATTATAGTAGTCCTATAGCCGCTTTGAATATTAATGCAGGATAAGTTCGCCATTTAATTATATCCGCTCTGACAGAGTCGGCTTAATCTCCCTAAGATTTGCATTTATGTCATGCACCGAAAGCTTTAGCTTCTCCCGGAAGGCTGTCAGAACCCGTCTATCACAATTAATGCACCGCAGAAGCGCATCGGTAGGAGTCTTGTCAACTCATGCAGAGTCGCCTACAGCTAGTAACCCCACTTGCCCGCATTTACTGTCGCCTTTAGATATAAATACCCCACACTTATATATTTTTGGGTTACTTTTTTCGAGTTGCATAGTCCTGTTTGAGAATCTAAGTTATTGCTTTCAGATCCGAGTTGTGCAGAGTGCTTCCTTTGTTTTCAGCGTTCGTATCCTATGTTGTTCCATCATTTGTCTGTTCAAGTCCTTGTTGCCTATACCAGTTCACGACGGAGAACCTATCCACTGAAGAAATTGTTCGTCAATTTAAGCACAGAGGCTTAGATTTTGGCATGACTACCCCGGTGACGACCTCGGCTTACACGCACCCTGGTTGGACTGATCCCAGACAATCTCCTGAAATGAGGGCATCTCAGCAGTAGCAACCGAATGAGCCCATTCCAGAGCCGTTGGCCACCATGGTGAATTACATTCCGCCGCGTCCAGATGATGCACTAGAGGTGTATATTCCGAAGAATGCAAAGTATCCGATTATGTTTCCTCCATTGCCGGAAGGCGTGCGACAAGAAGGGTCCCTGCTTGGACACCTTCCACTGGTCAAGTTTTCTGATTTTAACTTGGGCAACTACAGAACATATCCTCAGTTTGCGTCAGATCGCTATTTGACGGTACTCCACAATCCCACCAGAAAGGTTGATGAATTCGTCCCCAAGGAATTCGCAGCAAATTTAGAGAAGTCTGGACTATTGAACTTGTTGAAGCTACCGCACTTCGGGCGTAGCAACAAAGTCAATGCAGTTGTTAAGGCACTGCTATCTTGCGTTCATGGTGGTTACCTTTGGATGGGGAGGCCAATTGATTTAAATGTCGACTTAATCCATCGTATTACCAGCCTATCTAAGGTTGGTAAGGACCCAAATATTCATCTTGTTGGAAAGGACAAAGACAGAAAGTTAGCTGCACAGTTGGTGCAGAAGTACAAATTGACAAGAGGAGGTCGGGCTTATGACCTCATGATCGTTGAGGATGAAGCACTTAGATTTACAGGTAGTCTGCTTGCAGGCAGACTTCTCACAAAGTGCAGACCGAAAGAAGTCACTAGAGCTGTCGTGGAGCTCGCTATCGCAGCTGCGGAGGGAGAACAGTACAATTGGTCTCTCTTCCTCCTCAATTCTTTCTTGGAAGACTGCCAGAACATCCAAGACACCCCCGGTCAGTTGTTCCATTTTTCTTGGCTTTTAATATTATGCGCCTTGGTCGGGTGGAAGGAGCCCCCGAACACTCAGTTCCTTCCGCGCCGTGCAGGAGAAGTCGCAGGAATGCGATATGTCAACCTCTGGGATTCTAGCAATCCCGCGAAGCGCAAGATGAACCACGTTGTATTTTGTGAATACTACCATCTCCTCAAAGATACCATTCAGTAAATGCCGAGGCTGAGTGAGGAGACAGCGAAAATATATGAAGGAAAGTTGGTTTTTTCTGCCAACTTGCATGAAATTTACCTTCACCCTTGCGGCATTCAAGAAGAATGGGCCGTAGGCCTTTACAAGATGACCACTGAAGATGTTGAAGAAACTATCAAGTCTTGGTCGGATGAATGGAGGGAGGCCGCTGAAATCGCACCCGCGATGCGACCTCCTGCTGCGCAAGAAAAGGATAAGGGCAAGGAAGCCCCTGAGCAAAGAAGTGATGAAGGTTCGACAGAACCAATGACCAAGAAGAAAAAGGTGTCGCATCCCCCTGAGAACATTCCCTCGGGGATCGACCAGTATTTACAGGAGCAATTTCCCAAGCTGTGGACCGCGCACACTCACATCAGAAGTGCTCTAGACCTGCAGTTCGTAGAGTTAAAAAGTCTCGCAGGAAGAGTTGCGCAGACCCATGCGCCAGCATCTACTTCGTAGGCACCACAAGCAACCACAAGTACTGAGTGAGTCGAAGTACTTGCAGAGAGGCATACTGTCGTGCACATTCCGCCTACAAGCATGACACTTCCGGATCCTTTGGCCGAACTGCAGGTAATCACAGTTGGGCCTGTTGAAATAAATTTGTCTTTGATCCCCATAGAAACTCTGTAGCTAGTGCACGAGAAAGTTTCTATTGAGTTGAGAGCTAGAGAGCTCTCTACCTTCCATGCAAACCAAAGACTGCAATCGCAGGAGATAGAGCTGAAGGCAGGCTACAAGAATATCTCCGAGAAGCTCGCACTTTATGAGGCACAAGACATTGGGATAAGAACCACAGTTGATGAAATTGCCCAGGAGTTGCCGGCCTGCGAGATTCAACCAGACCTTCCTCTGGTTGAGAAAGTTCAAATTATTGGTGGAAGGGTGAAAGCCCTAGAACAGGAAATAGTTGCTATGGCTGAAGACCATAGAACGCAGATCACCGATTTAGAAGCTCGTGTTGCAGTGCATTCTACAGATGATAGGCAGGAACAATTTGAAGCGCTACGCAGAACTTCCACGCAAATGAAGAGCAGAGCAGATGAAGCCGAGTACCTGATGACCCAAGCTATGGACGCTTGGACGGAGCTTGAGAAGCTCCCTTTCAAAGTCGGTCTTTTGGAACAGGTACAAGCCGCAGAACAGTTCCTAACTGTTCTGACTGAAGAAGCTAAGGCCTTAGAAGGCTTAGCAAAAATGAGGAAAATGAGTGAAGTGCGCAGAATCCAACAGCAACTGCACAAGCTCATAAATGAAGATGCTAAACTCACCAACAGCATTCAGCCATTTATGGATGAGTATGCTGACCTCGCTGCCCAAGTCGAGGCAAAGATCAAAGAAATTGCAGAATCTAAACAGGTAGTTGATGGCATAACTAAAGAAGAAGCCACTGCAGAAATGGTGCAGACAGCTGTGGAGTGTGTCGATGAAATGGTCTCCGCTATTGCACAGTGGAAGAAAACATTTGCGGAGACCCAAGCAAAAGCATATGCGCAAGTAAAGTGACCACACGCTAGTGCGAGTGGCTCGAGGGTGAGCCACAAGTAAGTGTTAGGGGCCTATTGGAGCCTAGGCCACGACTATGGTAAAGCTGCGAATTTTGAGGAAAAAGCACAAGTGTTGAAGGGAAAGTGCTAATTTTGAATAAGCAACAATTTTTGGGCATAAGTAAACGGTGCGCAGTACGGTGCCAGATGGATGAGCTTAGCGCAGACTACGGACCGGAATTCATGGAGCTCACGTGCACACGTCATAGGAGAATGAATGTAGCCGAGTAGAAAGCTCAGCTACCACAATAAATGAAGCGACGAAGTAGAGGGCTCAGCTACCCTCATTTAAGGCTAAGTACAGAAGTTATGGTTGCTCTGATCAAGGAAGAGCAACGGACCAAAGCATTGAAGACGAAGGACAAGGAGCAGTGAACGATGAAGCGGCGCCCATACCCGCAATCTGCGCCGGAAGTCACGGAACCTGTAGGAAGCGGCGACGTGACTGCAAGCGGCGCCTACAGTACACCTAGCCATGTCCATGGTTAGGGTTTTTGGGGATTACTGCTGGGAAAGGCCCACAGTTTTGTAAAGGTGCGACCGTCATGGCCACCTATATATATGTGTAATTGTAAAGGAAGAGGGTTAGACGTAGGTTAGCTGTTTGAGATAAGCTAGCTAGTTAGTGAGTCTTCTATTGTGTTGATTAGAAGACAAGAGTTAGAACTGGATAGCCGTGAAGCTAATCCCTGAGTTGCAGACAGTCTGAGTCGACGTCTGAACTATTGTAATCTCTGTAGAGGAAGAGACTAGATTGAGAGAAGGGCTCCCAGCTGTGTGCGTGGAGTTTCCTGGAAAGATCTAAGGCTGCAGCTGTGTGCGTAGCATATTGTGTAATTCTATCTTTGAGATTAATATAAGATACACTCCCGTGGACGTGGTTTCCCCGTGGAGGTGAACTACCTAATTCTCGTGTATAATGTTATGTTGTGTGATTGCATGTTTCAGTTCACTATCTGTGTATACATGAACATTGCGTTGTTTTCATGAATATGTTAAGTAAGTTCTCAAAGCTTCCTTGGTAATTATAATCGTTAAGTGTCGAAGGAATCTGTAGAACGCTGTCGCTGCGGCGATAAAGGAATGCATTACTGCGTTGGGCGGGCAAGCAGAAACAATACATATAGTAGCGACGCAGAGGATAATTTCTTCGTGCGCAGGAGTGGAGATACCGCGCAGTTAGGCTGTCGAGCGAGAGTTTCAGCGCAATTGCGCTGAGAGGTCTACGGAAGAGCAAGACATTCCGCTTTGAGGAATCATCAAGGAAGGAAGAGAAAGAGAGCAGTCTCCGTGTCACCCAGGTTAAGGAAATATGATTCCTTAGCCCCCCCATAGCCACTTCGGGTGAGACCTTGAGCTGTCGCGCAGCTCGTTGCCGAGAGGGCCAGTGCGCCAAGGGGTTTTGTTGCTGCGCTTCATTAAAACCCGGGTCTATCCAAAAAGCAGCCAACATGGTCTTATAGTCATTTGAATATTGAGAATTCATAATGCAATATTTCAATAGAAGTATCCATTTGTTACAAATTGGATTTCAAATAGGCTTTCTTCTTGAACCAACAACTCATGTGCAAACTATGAAACTAGTCATGCTTTACTGCTTAGCCTTTGTAGCAAAGTGAGAAGTGCAAGAAATAAGTAATCCTACAAATTACCACAAGGAAGAAGTTTAACGAAAGCGTTCTACTTGCAGGGACAAAGTGTTTTAATACTTATAGAAATAGATTTAAATTCCCAAGGAATATACACAAATATTATATCCATTGATATATCTATAATTTTTAGAAATAGATTTAAATTCCAGAGGAATATACACAAATCTTATATCCATTAATATATCTTCGTCAATATTTCCAATTACAATTGCCGATATACAACTATATACCAAATAGACCAATATTTGTTGTTGATTACATCAAATTTTATATCACTAATATGATAGAATCCTACTCCCTATAACCTCAATAACATGAGCTTCTATTTTACAAAAAGGATAATAGTGTGCATATCAAAAATTAATATAGACGGACAGAAGGGCCTTAGAAAACTAACAGAAAAAGAAACAAGTAAACCTAATCAGACAAGTAAATATCAAGAGACCGTAGCGGGTGGGACGCGTGGCTCCCTCAGCCAATCTCCATTGATTTTTCCCCTCAGGAAGGAGGCCTGTCAGCTGGAGGGGACTATTGGTCAAGGAGCCTTGGCACCTATTTGATCAGTTCGACATTGTTATTTGTGAAATTCCCGTCCATGGTATCCTCGATTGACTTCTTCAAGGAATCCATGTCCTCTTTGTCACATTTCCCGGCCAGCTTCTGCCAAATCTATTCTATCTCCTTTTCTAACTTCTCCATTCTTCGGGTGTATGCATCAGTGATGCTATTCCTTCCAACAGGGCCGCGACTGCTACCTTCCTCCATAATATAACATGGATCTAACTTTGAATAATTGTTGTAACAAATCTTCTCGTACAGGATCTTGTCACAACTAAGCAAAGCACTAGTCGGAATCCGACGCCTTCCCTTTTCTGAAACTTCAACAACCAAATGATGAGGAGGGCTAGTGGAGGTAAAAACCGCTGAAGACATATCTATTTTAGATAGCATTTTTGGAAAAAAAACCAAGGAACAGGGGCAGATCCAATTTAAAGAAACGAAAATGAACAAAAAACCTTGAACACAGATCATAAGAAATATCCACAAGCATCGAAATTAAATATCAAAGTACTTCAAAGAGGCTTATATGACATTACAAGTCAGATATCTTATGCGAGAGTCGAGACTCGAGACCTTACCCTGACTGAGACCATGTGCGAGACCTTACCCTGACCGACCTTTGAAGTGACCGATGGGAGAGATTGGCTGCTAGGGTCCGAAAATATTAATAATATATATTAGTTATTCTAAGTATAAAAATACTGGTAAAAATGGCTAACTGGCCTCAGTAAAATGGCCGCCATTTCCTATGGTTGATGTCTTAAAGTATTTTGAGGATATGGGTCTCTAGACTACTGATTGGTGCATCCAACCATATCATTGGTTTGTCCAAAAAGTCTCTGATGTACCTTGTTGAATAGGCTATCCAACCATGGTCTCATTTCTTCAAAAGAGTACTTTATGACAAATTTATAGATCTGCCAAATCAAGGGTTCAAGCAGTTTTATACATTCTCAAAAATGGCTAAGTGTTGGAAAAATGGGCCAAGTGGCTTTGCGGAAATGCCTGCAGTACCTCACAAGTGAATGATAAAAATTATCCGAAACTATCACGATATATCTTATTGAAGAGGCTATCCTACCATGGTATCAGTTATAAAAAATAATGCTTCATGACAAAGTTAAAGGTTTTCCAAAATAGGGTTTTAGACTGGTTTGCACCAGAGGGAGTAAAACTACCTAAGTGGACTCAGTAAAATCCCTGCCATTATTCATGGGCTAAAGTCAATGCTCGCACCATATGGTCAAGATGTAGCTTGTTGATTGGTCTACCTGACCATGGTCTTAGTTTTCCTTAAGCATGTATGAGGAGAAATTTATAAGTCTTCATAAATAAGGTAACGGGATAAACTTTGGAGAAATTCCTGAAAATGACTAAGTGTTGGAAAATTGGCTCAGGTGGCCTTAGGGAAATGCCCGCCATAGTTTGTGGGTAGAAGAAAATGCTCGCACCATATGGTCATCTTGTAGGTTGGTGTTTTTTCTACCTGACCATGTCCTCATCTTAACTTGAAAGTGCTCGAGGGAGAAATTATGGATATGCCAAAACAGTGTTTTAGGAAGATTGGACCAAGTCTAGGAAAGCGCAAAAATTGTCCAAGTGTAAAGTCACTAAAACTGCCTAATTCACCTCAGTAAAATGCTCGCCATCTCTTGTGGTTGATGTATTAAATCATTTTTAGAGTATGGATCTATAGAATGTTGTATGGTGCATCCAACCATATAAATGGTTTGTCCAAAGAGTTTCTGCAGGTGAAGATATTGATCTACCAAAAGTGCCTCCCAAACCAAATTGCACTACTCCAGTAAAATGCCCGCCGAGGAGAGAGAAAGAAGCTTCAGAGGATGAAATTTGTCTTGATGGAATCACCTTGTTTTCCTCTACCCATTGGGTGTGTCACACTTTAAATGTGATGAAAATAAAAATCTCATCATGTTGACGTAGGGTTTGACAATTTTTTCTAAGTATTGAATTAACAGTTTGGAAGTATATTTTCAAATGCCCACCAGATGATGTGTGTGTATCAAAAAGTTAAAAAGATGATATGGATCTGGTCCTTGTTGAGGTGGCTATCCAGCCATACTTTGAGTTTTCCTTATGATGGCCATATATGCAAAATATCAATCTGCCAAAGGTAGGAAAAATATTATTTTGCATATTAAGAACTAAAGAAAAATTGGCCAAGTGTTAAGATTAGAAAGTTGAAAACGAATTTGGAAATTCCCTCCAAAGAGTGTCCTTGTGATGATAATTTTTCCAGATGACATGGGCATGTTCCTTGGTGATCTGGCCATCTAGCTGTGGTATCAATTCTCTCCTTGGTGCTCTCACATGCGAGCTATTGATCTCCCAAAAGCAGAGAAAAAATTGATTATTTATAAAAAGGCTCAAGGGTTAAAAGCTCCATTATGCCCGTAGGGGATAAAGAAATTCCCACAAGGGATAAAAGATTCCCACAAGGGTTTATCTATGCCCACATGGGCTGAGGTTAAGCCTACAGAGGATTAGGTATGCTCACTGGGAGTGAAGTTAAGCCCACAGGATATTAAGGATGTCCGCAAGGGCTGAGGTAAAGCCCGCATGGGCTTAGGGATGCCCGCAGAGGGTGAAGTTAAGACCGTAGAGGCTAAGTTATGGTGCTATCATGATGTCAGTGTTGCAATCTAACATAATTCTAGAAAAGTATGGCAAGTTTGTGAAACTTTGGAATTTGACTAAGTATGGAAAAATTAGTCAAAACTTCTCTAAGAGAATTCCCACCATAATTCATTGTTTGAGAAAAATGGTTGCACCATCATATCAGGATATACCTTGTTGAATATGCTATCTAACCATGGTCTCATTTCTTTAAAAGAGTGTTTTATGACAAAGTTATAGATCTGGCAAAACAAGGGTTCAAGCAGTTTTAGACATTCTGAAAAATGGCTAAGTGTTGACAAATTGGTCAAAACTGCTCTAAGAGAATGCCCGCCATAATTCAAAGTTTGAATAAATGCCCGCACCATCATATCAGGATATACCTTGTTGAATAAGATATCTAACCATGGTATCATTTCTTCAAAAGAGTGCTTTATGACAAAGTTATAGATCTGCCAAAACAAGGGTTCAAGTAGTTTTAGACATTCTGAAAAATGGCTAAGTGTTGGAAAATTGGTCCAAATAGCCTTAGGGAAATGCACGTCGTACCTCATAGCTGAATGGTAAAACTTATCTGAAACTATCATGATGTAGCTTGTTGAAGGGGCTATATTACCATGGTCTCATCTCTCAAAGAGGCTATTTTATGACAAATTTAAAGGCCTGCCAAAACAGGGTTTTAGGATGTTTTGCACTAGAGGTAGTAAAACAGCCTAAGTGGCGTCAAGAAAATGCATGCCATAATTCATAGTGTTATCTCCCAAATTGACCACCGTCATTTTGGATGACAGAATGGGTAAAAATCTTTATTTCTATAAGTCATGGCCTTCAAAATTCAAAATCTCAGTTTTCGGCAGTTAACTAAGTCTGTGGAAGTTTACTTAACTGCCGAAACAGGCCAGTTTCATCAGCTAATTCGGTTTGCCAGAATGATTTTAGTTGCCGAAAATGTTTCCATGTGTAAAAGAAAAATACTACCAGCTATATTACAACAACCAGTAAAGCTAAAGGACTAAAAGCAGCAGAATTGTCAAGGAATTGGCAAAAAATAATTATTGCACAGGGCAGTGAATGGAAATTGGAGGAATATTTTTGCTGAAATCGCGTGTTCTTGCGGGGAAATTTTGACAGCCTTCCCAAACTCCAAATTCAGATCTGGAAGCACCAATGGATAGCTTATGTTCTGTAGATCAAAATCGACTATTTAAACATGCAAAACGGACATCGGACGGCTGAGAAAATCGATTTTTGCCAAAGGCAGTTTTTTTTTGGAAATCTACAGGCTTTCGGCAGCTTAGGCGGGCCACCACAGCGCTCATTAGCTGCCGAAAAGGCCAGCTTTCGGCAGCTAACACGTGAAACAGGCAGTAGGCTTAGCTGCCGAAATCCTGTTTTCACAGATTCTCTCAAATTTCGCCCACATCGCGGATTTATTAGCTGAAGTGGCGAAAGGCCAGTCAAAAGAGATGGATCATGAATTATCTTATCAATATCTTGAGGCTTTTGAGCGAGATCTAAGTCAGGGGGGCGTTTTAGCTGATTTTAAGCATCTTTTTGAGGAAACAGCTCTAAGTTCAAGTGCCACGTTAGCTAGGTCGAATCTGCATGTACCAAACTCAGCCCCACCGAGCCTTGGGATGCCAGCTTCTCTTCACCAACCACCGAGCTATGAAAGGAGATCCACATCTCATCTTTTCCATGATTTTAGGGATCATTCCCTATCTTTCTGCATTTACTGTTCTAGTTAGTCTTTTAGTGTGACAGATCCACGTTTTTGGGATCTGGGAAAAACGATTTTGTAAAGGCTATAAAGCCACAGAACCAAGACTATTAGAGGGGTTCAAGTTTGGATACATTTGGGGCTATGTACTTGACACTTTCTTGCTATATGAATCACAGTTTTCTTTGGTCATTAGATATCAGTCTGTCTACATTTTCCATTATTCTGCACCCTGTTTGAATTAGCTTAGCTTATGCTCATGATTTGAATGGAGGAACTTCTTATTGCTTAGTGTGACCCTGCGTTATGTATGTACTTGGTTGCATAAACCCTGCATGTTAATGTACTTGGTTGTCTAGGCAATATTCTTCATACCTTGATTATTTACTGTGGCTGATATTTAATTTCTCGAAGCACTGGCTTATTTAGAGGCATGTCATGTTGTCTTACTGCTTAGTCTTCTCAGTTATCCCATTGATCCACCTTTTCAGAAAACACAAAATATGATTTCTCAAGTTACCAAGCATACTTAGCCATAACCACTAAGTAGTTTCTTGGAGAGCTAACACATAGGTTAAAGTAAATGCACGCACCATATGTTTAGGTTATAGCTTGATGATGTTTCTACCTGACCATGGTCTCATTTTGTCTTGAGAGTGTCTGAGGAAAAAGTTATAGGTATGCCAAAATATGGTTTTAGGCAGTTTTGCACCAAGTTCAGTAAAATGCCCGCCTAGGGAAAATGAAGATGAGTATGAGAGTGAAATAATATTTTGTGTGTTCAGTGAAGTATACTACATCATCTAGTGGCATTGGTTTAGTATTTCGATGAAATAAAAATCCACCTTAGAAATTGCACAAATTGTCTAAGTATAAAAATACTGGTAAAAATGCCTAAGTGACCTCAGTAAAATGCCTTCCATTTCCAGTAGTTGATGGATTAAATTATTTTGAGGGTATGGGTCTCTAGAGTTTTGATTGGTGCATCCAACCATATCATTGGTTTGTCCAAAATGTCTATGTAGGAGAAGATATTGATTTTCCAAAAATGTCTCCCAGCTTAATTTGCACTGCTCCAGAAAAATGCCCGCGAGGAGAGTGAAAGAAGCTTGAGAGGATGAAAGTGGTCCTGATGGAATCACGTTGTTGGCCTCTACCCATTGGTTGTATCACACTTCAAATTGGATGAAAATAAAAATCTCATCATGTTGACTTAGGGTTTGACAATTTGTCTAAGTGTCAAATCAAGAGTTAAAAAGGTCAATTGGAAATGACTGCAAGAAGGTGTCCTTGTGCTAATAAAATTCATAGGGTGACATAGATATGTTCCTTGCTTTAAGTAGTTAACAATATTGATTCACCCCCCCCTCTTAGTATTGACCAATATTCCAACAATTGGTACAAGAGGAGGATCCTTCACTACAGTCTAAACCACTGGAAGGAAGATCCTATTAAAAACCACTATGGATCAACAAGAATATATTGCATCCCACGAGCTCTAGTACTTGATAAAGAATACTATGCATATTGGAGAGAAATATTGAGTGCATACTTACAATCATTAGGATGGGGTGCATACTTACTAATGAGTGCATACTCAATAACAATGGAGGCCATACTTGATGGACTATCTCAACCCATCAAAGAAAAGATAGGACAATGCATCTCAGTTAAGGAACTTTGGGTCAAACCGGAGAATCTTTATTCAGTCAAAGAAATAGTAAAAGCAGACCTTGCTATTTTCAAGAATGATGATGAAGAAACTTGTAGCCATAAGGAAGATCAAAAGAACAAAACTATATACAAGAAAAAATTTAGTGACAGGAATAAATTATTCTATTCCATGGAAGATAGTAAAGATGGAGAAGAGACAAAACTGACGTGATACCTAAATTACCAATGACAAGCAGAGTCCAGTAGATCTTTTTTGGTCATTGCTAATCATGCAATAATTTTGGACATATGGCTAGAGAATGTAAGTTGAGGAAGAATGCTTCAATAAAAGTCCAAGAACAAAGGAAGGGATGGAAGAATATGGAAGTTGTGAAGCAGAAAGATCAAAGATTCCTCAAATATAAAGGAAGGTTCTATGGATATTGTCACTGCTGTCACAAGTTTGGTCACAAGGATGCTAATTGCATAACCAAGGGAAAATATCAAAGTACAGAATACAAGAAACAAAGAAATTCAGTAAGCAGGGTACCTCATGGAAAGATATGGAGACTAAAAGAAGACTACAAAGAGTCAGAGGAAACACAGATTCCAAGCATCAATGAAGTACTTTCCAAATATGATGTTCAACATAATAGTGTTATAGATGAGAATGGCATCCATTATGATGGAAAGCTAGATGAAGATGTAAAATACACTGATGGAGAGAAAGATGATGAATGTCTTAATTTCTAAAGTCTGTCATGACCTAAAGAGAGAAACCCTGAAATTAACATTAGAGGGGATCATATACTACAGGAGAGTAAATATCAAAAAATTGCAGTTGGTATTTGAAAATTAATTAATATCATTTGGTAAAAATAAAAGGCTATCATCATCAAAGACAAGAAGTAGAGGTGACAAATTGAAGAAAACCATTTTGTCTGGAAAATATCTATGTGACAAGCACACTTAATGGTTGAAGTGTAACAAAATCAAAAGCGGAATTAGAGAAGATGGCAGGGAAAACTCAATAGAATACAAAGGAATGACAAAGGAAGTGATGACATGAGGTATGATGATTTGGCATGTGTGATGAGGCTGGAAATACACGTGATGGTGTTTTGGTGATATCATGAAGTCAGTGTTGCAATCTGACATCATTTTGGAAAAGTATGGCAAGTTTGTGGAACTTTGGAAATTGACTAAGTATGGAAAAATTAGTCAAAACTGCTCTAAGAGAATGCCCACCATAATTCATTGTTTGAGGAAAATGCCTGCACCATCATATCAGGACATACCTTGTTGAATAGGCTATCTAACCATGGTCTCATTTCTTCAAAAGAGTGCGTTATGACAAATTTTATATAGATCTTCCAAAATAAGGGTTCAAGCAGTTTTAGACATTCTGAAAAATGACAGTGTTGGAAAATTGGTCAAAACTGCTCTAAGAGAATGTCCACTATAATTCATGGTTTGAAGAAAATGACCACACCATCATATCAAGATATACCTTGTTGAATAGGTTATCTAACAATGGTATAGTTTCTTCAAAAGAGTGCTTTATGACAAAGTTACATATCTGCCAAAACAAGGGTTCAAGCAGTTTTAGACATTTTGAAAAATTACTGTGTTGAAAAATTGGTCAAAAATGCTCTAAGATAATGCCCGCCATAATTCATGGTTTGAAGAAAATGCCTGCACCATCATATCAGGATATACTTTGTTGAATAGGATATCTAACCATGGTCTCAGTTCTTCAAAAGAGTGCTTTATGACAAAGTTATAGATCTACCAAAACAAGGGTGCAATCAGTTTTAGACATTCTGAAAAATGGTTGTGTTGGAAAATTGGTCCAAATAGCCTTGGGGAAATGCACGCCGTACCTCATAGGTGAATGATAAAAATTATCTGAAACTATCATGCTATAGCTTGTCGAAGAGGCTATCCTACTATGGTCTAAGTTCTCAAAAAGAATGTTTGATGGCAAAGTTAAAGGTCTTCCAAAACAGGGTTTTAGGCTGTTTTGCACCAGAGGGAGTAAAACTACCTAAGTGGCCTCGATAAAATGCCTATCATTATTCATGGGTTGAAGTAAATTCCTGCACCATATGGTTAGGATGTATCTTGTTGATTGGTCTACCTGACCATGGTCTCATTTTTCCTCAAGCATGTCTGAGGAGAAATTTATAAGTTTGCCAAAATAGGGTATCAGGATAAACTTTGGAGAAATTCCTGAAAATGAATTAAGTGTTGGAAAACTGGCTCAGGTGGCCTTAGGGAAATGCACACCATAGTTTGTGGGTTGAAGAAAATACCCACACCATATGGTCATCTTGTAGGTTGGTGTTTTGTCTAGCTGACCATGTCCTCATCTTGACTTGAAAGTGCCTGAGGGAGAAGTTATGGATATGCCAAAACAATGTTTTAGGCAACTTGGACCAAGTCTAGGAAAGTGCAAAAATTGTCTAAGTGTAAAATCACTAAAACTACCTAAGTCACCTCAATAAAATTCCCGCCATCTCTTGTGGTTGATGTGTTAAATCATTTTGAGAGTATGTATCTATAGAATGTTGTATGGTGCATCCAACCATATCAATGGTTTGTCCAAAGAGTTTATGCAGGTGAAGATATTGATCTGCCAAAAGTGCCTCCCAGACTAAATTGCATTACTCCAGTAAAATGCCTGCCGAGGAGAGAGAAAGAATCTTTAGAGGATGAAATTGGTCTTGATGGAATCACCTTATTGGCCTCTACCCATTGGGTATCTCACACTTCAAATGTGATGAAAATAAAAATCTCATCATGTTGACGTAGGGTTTGACAATTTTGTCTAAGTATTGAATTAACAGTTTGGAAGTATATTTTCAAATGCCCGCAAGATGATGTGTGTATCAAAAAGTTCAAAAGGTGAAATGGATATGGTCCTTGGTTAGGTGGCTATCCATCCATACTTTCAGTTTTCCTTATGATGCTCATATATGCAAAAGATCAATCTTCCAAAAGTAGGAAAAATATTATTTTGCATATTAGGAACTAAAGAAAAATTGGCTAAGTGTTAAGATCATAAAGTTGAAAAGGCATTTGGAAATGCCCGCCAAAGAGTGTCCTTGTGTTGATAATTTTTCCAGATGACATGGGCATGTTCCTTGGTGATCTGGCCATCCAACTGTGGTATTAGTTCCCTCCTTGGTGCTCTCACGTGTGAGCTATTGGTCTCCCAAAAGCAGAGAAAAACTTGATTATTTATAAAAATGCTTAAGGGTTAAAAACTCCATTATGCCCGCAGGGGCTAAAGAATTTCCCACAAGGGATAAAAGATGCCCGCAGGGGCTGAGGTTAAGCTCACATAGGCTTAGGGATGCCCATAGGGAGTGAAGTTAAGCCCACAGGGGCTTAATTAAGGATGCCCGCAAGGGCTAAGGTAAAGCCCGAAGGGGCTGAGGGATGCCTGCAGAGGGTGAAGTTAATCCCATAAGGGCTTAAGGATTCCCGCAGGGGCTGAGATTAATTCCTAAGAGGCTTAGGGGATACCCACATGAGGTAAGGTTAAGCCCGCAAGGGCTTAAGAATGCCCGCGGGGGATAAAGTTAAAGCCACGGGAGCTTAAGCATGCCCGCAAGGGGCTTGGCTGCATATGACCACGAAGAGGCAAGGGGCTTAGGGTTGTTTCATGCATAGGGAGAGCCCAGATGGATGAAGCTCGCAAGCCTAAGAAATCCAAAGAATTTTTTTTAATTAATTAAAAATATGAAATAAACAGAATCACAAATAAAAGATTAATTATCATATTTGAAGAGGCACAATAACAAAAAGGCATGAGCATAGTTTGAAGATATGCAAGTTTTAAAAGATGAATGATATAAATAGCAAATTTGTCGAAAATTGTCTTAAAGTATGTATTTATAGATCAGCGATCGGCGATCTATCGACGCAAATGCATGAGTTGACCCACGCGTAAAAAGACAAGAGCCGTTGGAAGCTGGTATTGGTTTGGCGGGTGTGAAAAGATAGCCATAGGTCGTCGATATAGAGATGAAAGTTTGTCAAAAATTAGAAAACATCGATATTGCCACAGTTTTTCTGCCATGATAAAAAAAAATGAAAAGACATCTTAAATTTCATTGTATTAATCCACGAATGTTCAAAATGTGGAAATATTTCGTGGAAAAATCCGCACAAATGTACTAGTGTATTTTAGCTCTAATAATTATGGGGTACATATCCTATAGGGAGTCTTGTATACTAGTGAAAATCCAAGCACAAAATCAATTGTGAAATCAATATCTCTTTTTGGAGGAAGTCCTAGCACTTCATTAGAGAATAAATCACTAAAATATTGCAAAACATGATAGTCTTCAAGCTTGGGAGCTTTACCTTCCACTAAATCTAATACATGGGTGCATACAACTAGAATCCTTTATAAAGCATTTATTTAGTTGCTAGTTTGAAATCTTCCTAACATAAATTAATTTGGAATTCCCATTACTATCCTTGGGTTTCCATGTTCATTAAGACAATCAAAAGTCTTGTTGTAGCAATCAAGTTTAACTTGATATGCTCTAGTCTATTCCAATGAGTACATCATAAGAACTAAGTGGTCAAATATCCATATTTTCCCATGTGAAGTGTCTATTAAGATAAAATGGGCATATCTCCACCACTTCACTAACATTTCTCATGGTACTATTGTCTAGCTAGACTAGCCGTGACTTACTATGCTTGCACTTATTAAGAGCACAAGTTTTAATAATCTAAGAAGTAACATAAATGTGACTAGATACAAGATTAATTAAAATGGAAATATATATTGCTTATCAATCTTACAGTCAACTTCAACCACAAGTAATCAGTGATTTACTTAATGGCCTTCCAGTGCAGCATATATCCCAAGTATAATCGTTCCTACATCCTCCACAGTTGATCCTCTTGAATTTTATGAACATTCTTGACACTCCCTTTTCATTGTGGATAATTTCTGAGAAAAATGATCTTCTCCACATTCTCAACATTTAATAGGATCCCTTGGCTTCTTTCCTACCATCTTAATGCCCTCACCTTGTGCCAATTGGTTTTGTTGATTTTGTAATGGGGAGGCTTGAACCCTTTCTTTCTCTAACCAAACTTATCTCTCTTCTTTTTCTTCCATGTCTTAAGGAATTATAGATTTCTTTTATTTTTATAATGATAGTACTTACCCTTTATAATGGCCCCATCTAGAGTTTGTTGTCCATCAAACTCAATTATGCCCTTGTAAGACTGAGGTAATCCACTTCGAAAACATTGAAATTTTACCTTTTCATCCTTGATGTAGTTAATACCTTAGCAACTCCAAGAATATAATTGCATATTCATTCTTGGTCATTTTCCCCAACTTTAACTCATGGAATTCTTTAATTATATCATCATGGTATTACTCAAAGAGATGATTTTGGTACTTCTTGAACTACTTCCAAACAATATTTCTCTGACTGGTTTCCTTAAATTTCTTGAGATTCCCCCACCAAATTGATGCTTTACCATGTAAATTGAATGTGCCCACTATAGCCTTCATTTTTATAAAGTAATCATGGACTTGGAACATTTCCTCATCTCAAGAAGGAAATCCTGAACTTATTCTCCAAATTTTACTTCAACATCATATGTAGGGGGTTTTCCTTTCATAATTCTCCATGTGAGTTATCTCTAAAAGGATTCTTCCTCTTATTCTTGTGAGAATAAGATATTGAATTGCGAAATGAGTCCTTGGAGGAAGATGATTCACTAGTTGAGAATTTTGATAGTGTATATGTCCCATCTCTAGAGTTTCTTCTAGCACTATGGGACCTCTTGTGAGAATGCCTCTTAGAGATATTCCAACTTTGACCCACATTGTTTGAATTATGTCCATGATGTATTTCAATTTGTTTGTATGTCGGACTTTGAAGCATGAATGCATTCAATTGGTTTTGTTCTTCTTAAGCTTTAATTAGCCTTTCATTGCCTTCTCTGTAGTTTTGTACCTCCACCCTTAGAATTCTCATAGTCTCTACAATGTTAGAAAGATTCACTTGATTCCCATGTCCATTGGACCATGTTTATGCCTTTGTTAATTGGCTCGACCAAGACCAAGGCTTTGTTAATTTAAATATCTTGATTTGTTACCTCTAATTTTCCCTAAGATGGAACTATATCTACATAATTGTTCATACAATTACAATTGTTAGATACATTTAACCTTAAAATTTGTAGATAATTGATTTTATTACATTCTAAAAACTACCCATATTGACAATTTTTTATCAAATCATGGCTACGAGCTCCTTTATTTTTAATTCATTTACAATTTAGGATAAATTCTCCATATTATAAACCTTTGATCCTCTTCTCCTATGGTTTAATTCTCCAACAACTACACTCATGCTCAATTCTGAAGTTTAGTTATGTTACCTATAAAGTACCATTTATGCTCCACTTTTACACATTTTCTATAGGTGCAATCAATGTCATAGACTAACTTCCTTCATTTGTATAATAAAATGAAAAAAACATAAAATATTTGTAATTGGGAACATGTATAATTTATGATTGTGAGCACTAAATAGATTATATCTTAGTGATCTGACACTCTAGTCTCTTTCTACATTAATATGGAATTGTTAACATTGCATTTTTCATACTTATTCTAGACTTGGAATATATAAAAAACTATTATCTTTGAATTTTTAAGGATCCACAAAATTTTCACTAGGACCAACTTGTCCAGATTGATGAGATTATCAAATGTCAACTTTGAATTTTTTTTCCATAATTTCAATCTAGGTTCACTTTCCCTCAATTTATAGTTTCCAAAACTGCAAAAAAATTCCCTAAAATAGTGGGTTTTCCCTATTTTTCCATCTCTATGTCAAACCTCTTGGAATCTCTCCAAATTCCCAACTGGATTTTCTCATGCCTACCTCTATTCCATATTGTCAAATTTCATGATTTACAAGGTTTTTGACAGTGAGTATGCTCATGCTCTCTGGAAAATTATATTTTTCATTTTTTTTAAATTTTCGAGTCAAATTGCTATTTGACTGTCATTAGAATTCTTATAGACATAGGCACCATATACCTACATCTAAATTTTTGGAGTATGTTTTCTCAAGTTATGGCCAAAACAAGATTTTGGTTATGGACATTTTTTTAAAATAATATTTGTTTCTTATGTTGATATGTCACAAGTGTCCACCTAGATCCTATGTGTCACCACCTACACTTTCCATGTCATATTTCTTGCACATGTCATCCAAATCCTCATGACCTTTTTCCCTCTTTATTTGCACACATGCGTGCACACACACACACACACACGCGCGCGCGCGCGCGTGCGCGCACACACACATATTCGTGGGGTTAGAGGTATTTTCATACCTATGAACCCTCCATGTAGCATCAATTCCTAAGGTTGATTGGATTGTTGAGTCCCTCCTTTATCCTGCATCCCCACGATCACTAGGAAATGACCAAGATCTACTATAGAGGCCGAAGTGAAGGAACCTTAATATGACCCATGCCCTCCACAATTTGAAAATTTTCATGGACACACGGTACTTCCTTAGTGATTGTGGAGACTCAATTGCAGTTTACAAAACCACCTCTTCTTGCTTTGAAAATTAGTTACCACTCATCTCAGAAACCACCATCTTAGCCATTGCAGAGTTCCAACTCTAGTTTCTAGAACCACACATTGTGGGTCTACAATACCACTTACCATGCACCACACCATATTTTCTACCCTTGCTACGTGTGTAATGTCCCTAGTTTGACCCCATGGAATTAAACTGTAAATGATGTAATATTGTTATAAAATCATGGTGAGGAGCTCAAGGCCAAGGCCCCGCCATCGATTTAGTGATGCATATGGTTTACGTGCTAGCCAGGCACATTGAAATTGTAAATATGCATTTTAATCAATACCCACAACTAGCTATGTAATGCAACAAGAGATGCGGGCATGATTTTACAAGGAATTGGGAGGGAAAACATTCAAACCCTTGAGCCACTCAAGTCAAGCCAAGTGTCAATGAGAGAACCCATCAAACCCTCAACTACCCATGTTGACTTTTGTACCCAATCATTGATTTCTCCCAAGAGTTGATTGAGGTAGTTAATGCCTTGGGGAATGGGAGGTATGGCTGTCCAAATTCAGGTATGGGCAAACCACCCTACATGGGAGTTTGCGTTTTGCTTCTTAGGCAAGAAAAGAGCCATGAATTTCTCCCCCAAGCCATTATCCATGATCATTCCTTCTCCCTCAGGATTTTAGAGCTACCTGGGCGTTTTCCAGGCATGTTTGCTGTGTTTTCCTTCATTCTCCCAGTAGAGAAGGGCGTTTTTGTGTTGTATACTAGTGGGGAAGAAGGGGAATGGAACGGGGGTTCCATAGAGACCGCTTTTGTTGTTAAATGCTGAGAGAGTTGGGGAGAAAACGTTTTTCCTCCTTGTGGATGCATTTCCCTTCCCACAGCTCGTTTGGGTGAGCCACGATTTGGGGAAAATCTATGGCCATCTTGTTTGTGAATTCCATTGCTGGAAATGTGTATCTATGCCCAATGTTTGTGCTACTGTGTGAGAAATGAATATGTTGGGGTATGGGTATGGGTATTCATTGCTTTGGCTTGAGCTTGAGAGTAAGCATCCAGGGTTCAATTGTAGCCTGATAAACCCAGCTATGGACTGGCTTGGCTCAGATGGAATGATTAATTGGTTGTGAGAGAGTGAATGTCCCCTTTTCCTTGTAGGAATCATGCCCAGCTCTGGGGTGGTAGTTTTGTTGAGAGATTGATGAACACAATTGGCCTATGGTTGGGTGGAATGTTGCAACAACATAGCTAGTTGTTTGGGACAATTGCAAAATGGAGATAAGTGTTTTTCTATCTATGTATTTACTTCTGCAATGTATTAATTTGATGACTGTTGATATGTTGTATGCATGAGTAATGTGTGCGTATAAGTTTAATTCTGTTGTGCATACTTGATTAGTTTTACATCTACACACAAATGATTTACTCATAACATTCTAATGAATGGGCTGATAGAATGTGAAAGCCCCACATATTGTTATCATCTTCCCTCTCTTATTGGGTCAACAGGTGGGTACATTACATTTTGGTATCAGAGCTGCTGGTTGCAGCATTGGACCTCTATGGGCCAAATCAGATTACAGTCACATGGGAAGGTCCCTTCCTAATCACCATAGGTATCCGCATCGGGCCTAAATTGGCTAAGTTGGATAGTTTGCAGAGGTAAGGTTACCTTCTGCTGGGCAGCAGTCATCACAGAAAGAAGGAAAGATCTCAAATTTTTCTAAAAGTTTTTGAAAATTTTTCGAAGTGTTTGGCATCGAAAGGAAAAGTTTCGGAAGGAACTTTCAATTCTCTTCCAAAACTGCGGAAGGAATTTCCAATTCTCTTTCGAAACTGCGGAAGGAATTTCCAATTCTCTTCCGAAACTGCGGAAGGAATTTCCAAATCTCTTTCAAAACTACGGAAGGAATTTCCAATTCTCTTCCGAAACTGCGTAAGGAATTTCCAATTCTCTTTCGAAACTGCGGAAGGAATTTCCAATTCTCTTCTGAAACTGCGGAAGGAATTTCCAATTCTCCTCTGAAACTGCGGAAAGAATTTCCAAATTCTCTTCCGAAATTGCGGAAGGAATTTCCAATTCTCTTCCGAAACTACGGAAGGAATTTCCAAATTCTCTTCCGAAACTGTGGAAGAAATTTCCAATTCTCTTCCGAAACTGCGGAAGGAATTTCCAATTCTCTTTCGAAACTGCGGAAGGAATTTCCAAATTCTCTTCTGAAACTGCAGAAGGAATTTCCAATTCTCTTCCGAAACTGCGGAAGGAATTTCCAATTCTCTTCCAAAACTGCGGAAGGAATTTCCAATTCTCTTCCGAAACTGCGGAAGAACTCCAAAATTGTGGAAGAACTCCACAAGTTGCTCCGAAACAAGGAATTTTAGCCATTTTTCAGAGATATTTTTCAGGCGCCGAAAGTTGAAAAATGCCATGGAACTTCTGCGCCAGATCGTGCGAAATTGAAGGATTTACAAAAACAAAAAACAATAAAACGAGGGCGCTGCCCTCAACCCCCCTTGGGAAGCCACAAGGGGGCAAGCCCCCCTTGACCCCCGTCGTCCCCCGGAAGACAGTCGTTGAAAGTGTGAAATGCATTCTTGGGATGAGAAGCAGGAATTGCATAGAAGGTTGTGGAGAGTAATTGGCTGTAATATGAATTGTAGAAAAGCAATGGGAGCAGCAAGACAACGTTGATTAGAGGGAAACTTCTCACCTTAACTATTTTTTTTATAGCATAGGAATTTCATGCTTGAAAAGTAACAACTAATAATGTTTTACATTTGTATTAAATTGCTACTTGGTGAGAAATGACAGCTAATGATTCCTTGTGTGCTTGGTAGGGAAACCAAGAAAAGGATAAGCTATGAAGTGGAGAAGGGACCCCATGTCATGCTTGGAAAGGGATAATTCCTCAACTCCGCTATTGCTATTGTTTTGTATTTTACAAGTTTTATATGCATAGAAGCTATGGCATAGGAATGCTGGAAATGAAAAAGGGATAGATAGATGGCATATTGCACAAGTGCATGTGAAAATGTTTTTGCATGTATATGGTATTGCATATTGGTAAAAAAAAAGAAAAAAAAGTGAGGATTTACATATGCAATAAGCCACTTAAGATCAAATGATGGTGGTTGCTAATAAGTAGTTATGTTCGCATTGGTCGTAGGATCAAATACAATCGAAGCATGGATGAAGATGTGGATGATGATTGTTGCATACGACCAACAACCGTATGAGGAAGGGATGGTGCAACAAATCTATGATCATGAGGTTGGCAAAAGGACTGTGTAGCCTTGGTAAGAGGCCAACTGATCAGGTAAAATCAAGTGATGTAAATGATAGCCATGCAGGTAATGGTTATTGGTGCATAAATTGCATGAATGTTGAAAGAGGATTTGGTAAGATTTCTTCAACTATGTTTGAATTATGTTGAACGCATAGTACTCATAACTTAATGCAAGGTAGCATTGAGGAAATGTGCATTAAGATATTATGCATAATCTTGTGGTTATGCATTGAGTGAATACACATTAAAAGATTATGTGAGGGATGTAAATATGCATGCATGTGTAGGTGCACAAGTTGAAATGCATTGTGTGAATGCATGGGTGTGATATATATATGTGTCAATGCAGTTAGATAATAGATGAAATGGTGGACTATTGCTAATCCTGATACCATTTCATAAGCTGCTATGAATGTAGGAGAATGATTGAACATAGAAGTTTTAGGTAGAAAAGTCTTGCGTATGGCAATGAGGATAAGTCCATAGTAAAGACCAGGATCTACCATGTGTAGAAGCCAAAGGTTATGAGAAGGTTCTCATGGTTGTAAGTTATGCATGAAACAAATCTGAAAAATTGTCTGGTTTAAGTTATGAGAATAGTCTCATGGTTGCAAATCTAATTTCTGTAGGAAAACAGATTTACAAATTTCAGATTTGAGAATTTGCTTGCTAATGACTGTTTGGCTTATATAAAATTGTGTCAAGAGGACATGTTGTAGGTAGATGTTCATGTATGTTATCAAGGGTGAAACCACGATGGGTAGAGTGATACCACTTACAAGAGCCAAGCAATATGAGGAGGGCCTCATTGCTAAGCAAATCAATTTCTGTAGGAGACAGAATTGTAAATTCATATTGAATTTAATTATTAATGCTATTGATTGGTTATGGAACAATCATATTTGAAGCTTATTGCTAAATGTTGCTGACTATTTGGCTATTTGATAAAGTGTGCCAGGATGACACATTGCAGGAAGACCATGTGTGATGGCCTGCAGAAGCCAAACTAGATGGGAAGGATCCCATGCTTTGGAAATGGGTTTCGGGTGAAACACCATTGTAAATGTTGATAATGTCTCAGCCGAACTGAATGTTGGTAAAGCATGTGAGTGAGATAGTAAGTTATGCCAAGAAGGCATGTGTGGGTTATGTCATGTAAAAAGGATTGGGGTGGCAAACCGAAGGAATGTTGACTCAGAGAAGGGAGCCCCATTCTTCGCCATTAAAGAAAGATACATATGTGAAACGAATGAGTATTCGGTAACCCTAACTAAGGATATACATGTCTGGTTATTAGATTTAATATGCAGAGCATGTTTTATTATTTCATTATTGTTCCATACTGCTTGAGTATGACTAAGGCCTACATGGCTCACATCGAAAAGGGATGCATACCTTTCGGGTGATGGGTTATGTTAGGGTTTCAATATTGACTACACCCTAAGGGAATGGACGCATTCTTGGTGTTTCAATACTTGATAGTGAATGTTATGAAATATGGTTACAATTTTAGAGTAGCAATATTGATGAGTCTGCTTATCCTTCTTGTGTTATCAGCTTACACAGATGCAATTTGGTGTTGCACGTAAGAGGCAAAGTGAAGAAAGGGTGCTCAAGAGGACTGTATGGGCAGTGGTAACCTTTCTACGCTCACACTAAAGGACACTAGAAGAGATGGATAGGACCGAGGAGTTGTGTTGCAGAAAAGAGGTATCATCTTTGTGTAGTGTGAGTGGGTATTGTGGGGCCATGCTAGCCTGCAGTCAAGTGAGTCACCTACAAAGTTCTTGGAGGGAACCACTGGTTGCATAAGAAAAGGAGCCACGTAATCATATTATGTTGTTCATATTGCCTGATAAACCCAGTTGATGTACTGGCTTGGCAATGGTTGTTGTATGCCTGATAAACCCAGTTGGTGTACTGGCTTGGCATTGGTTATTTGGGTGTTGTGGCGAATGGTTGTTGGATGCCTGATAAACCCAGTCGGTGTACTGGCTTGGCATTGGTTATTTGCATGTTGTGGAGGTATTGGTGAAGGGTGTTATTTCCTGACAAACCTAGTCGGAGAACTGGCTTGGAAATGGTTATTGTATGCTTGATAAACCCAGTCGGTGTACTGGCTTAGCATACTGATTTTTGAAATGCTTGATAAACCCAGTCGACATACTCGCTTAGCATACTAATTTTTGAAATGCTTGATAAACCCAGTCGGCGTACTGGCTTAGCATACTGATTTTTGAAATGCTTGATAAACCCAGTCAGCGTACTGGCTTAGCATACTGATTTTTGAAATGTTTCAATAACCCAGTCAGCGTTCTGGCTTAGCATATTGATTTTTGAAATGCTTTATAAACCCAGTCAGCGTACTGGCTTAGCATACTGATTTTTGAAATACCTGATAAACCCAGTCGGCGTACTGGCTTAGCATACTGATTTTTTGGGATGCTTGATAAACCCAGTCGGCGCACTAGCTTGGCATTACCTATTCGGATGATGTTGTGGAGCAACATGTGTGATGGCCAAGCATCCACCCCACAGGTGATCCAAGGCTTGTAAAGCAGAGAAGGAAACCTGTGGACTAGCGAGGAGAAATGCACAATACATATAAGTATTCATTTTCATTTATTTCTTGTTTGGAATAATGAAGATTTCAGGTACAAGTCTTATGACAACCAAGCTAATACACTGTTGTTTCTTTGTTGGAAACCTTGGCCATTGCAGGAATTAAGGACCCTGAAAGAGCCACAAATGCTTGGTAAAACCAGAGAGTAATTGGTTGGGCGCTATAAATTTCTTGGTAGAACCAGAGAGTAACTGGTCGGGCACTATAAAATTCTTGGTAAATCCATAGAGTAACTGCTGATTGATAAATTCAGAGAATAGTTGGTGGGAACATTAACCACTTGATGTTGTGGAGCAGCCGGCATGCTGGCCAAACATTCCTTAAATAATTGATAAACCTAGTCAGCGTACTGGCCTAGCATTGCCTATTCGAATGGTTGTGGAGTAGCCTGCGTGCTGGCCCAACATTCATTATTGTATCCACAGGAAATCCAATGCTTGGAAAGCAAAGAAGGATCCTGTGGGATAAAGTAAAGACATCCAATAAAGATAAGTATTTGGTTATCTTGCAACTCTTGCTTATGAATATACGTGTGTATATGATTTAATTATGATTCCTTAAACTCTTGCTTAGAGATAAACCTCACGAAAATACACTAAGCATGTGAATTGATTCAATGCTTGAGTATAGGTACTGCTGGAAGCAAGAACTATGAAAGCATATGGAGGATGCATGTGGACATGTGACCATCCTAAAGAGAGATCAGTATGAGCAGTAATTAAAGATGGTGCTAGTGGACATGTGTGGGTCCTAGCAACCAAAGGTTCTGTAAGTAGCAACGGGGAAGGGTACCCTAGCTGAAAAGCATTAGACAGACCTTAGACACTAAGTGTCATAGCCAAGAAAGGGCAAGTCAAGCATTCACATTGAAGTGAAAGAGGCTAAGGAGCATATAACCACAAGTGATGGTGTAGCTCCGGATTGGAACAAGACTAAGAGGGGGAAACTCTTACTCTTCTCTTTCCTTATGACTGATGCATCTTAGAAACAAAATATTGTTGAGTGCATGTCATAGATGAAGTTGATTGTGTTTATTGCTTGAAATAAATTCTGAATGTTGAAATAGTTGTATTCCTGTGGAAGGATGAACATGAGTGAGTTCATGTGTATGTTAGGAAAGCATAAAATATGTGGAAGTCTCATGAGTAAAGCATGGACGTTCCAAGTCAATTGGGAAAATAATTGACTAATTTTAATATTTTGTTATGCTTGTCCTAACCGGAATTTCCATGATGAGTCTCACAGGAGAGACATTGAAAGCTATGTGTTTTGGCTAGAAGTATTCCTCAATTAGTTACGAGGACAGCAAGGAAGATGAAATCCATGAAATTCCAGACTTGTAGATCAGCTGGAAGATAAATAAACGGAAGGGATTGCTATGGAGCGATGCCCACCTACAGAACTGGAAGATCAAGCCAGCAAGAGCAACTTGTGGAAGCCAAAGGACTTGGTCCTGAAAGCTCAAAGTAAGGGGATGAAACGCAGGACAGACCTACCACCATTTGTGATTTCTGAGGCATGTGTAAAGTGGGTATTTATACCTAAGTGTTGGAACACTGAGGATGGTGTTATTCCAAGGGGAGGGGAATGTAATGTCCCCAGTTTGACCCCATGGCATTAAACTGTAAATGATGTAATATTGTTATAAAATCATGGTGAGGAGCTCAAGGCCAAGGCCCTGCCATCGATTTAGTGATGCATATGGTTTACGTGCTAGCCAGGCACATTGAAATTGTAAATATGCGTTTTAATAAATACCCACAACTAGCTATGTAATGCAACAAGAGATGGGGGCATGATTTTACAAGGAATTGGGAGGGAAAACATTCAAACCCTTGAGCCACTCAAGTCAAGCCAAGTGTCAATGAGAGAACCCATCAAACCCTCAACTACCCATGTTGACTTTTGTACCCAATCATTGATTTCTCCCAAGAGTTGATTGAGGTAGTTAATGCCTTGGGGAATGGGAGGTATGGCTATCCAAATTAGGGTATGGGCAAACCACCATGCATGGGAATTCGTGTTTTGCTTCTTGGGAAATAAAAGAGCCATGAATTTCTCCCCCAAGCCATTATCCATGATCATTCCTTCTCCCTCAAGAGTTTAGAGCTACCTGGGCGTTTTCCAGGCATGTTTGTTGTGTTTTCCTTCATTCTCCCAGTAGAGAAGGGCGTTTTTGTGTTGTATACCAGTGGGGAAGAAGGGGAATGGAACGAGGGTTCCATAGAGACCGCTTTTGTTGTTAAATGCTGAGAGAGTTGGGGAGAAAACGTTTTTCCTCCCTGTGGATGCATTTCCCTTCACACAACTAGTTTTGGGTGAGCCACGATTTGGGGAAAATCTATGGCCATCTTGTTTGTGAATTCCATTGCTAGAAATGTGTATCTATGCCCAATGTTTGTGCTACTATGTGAGAAATGAATATGTCGGGGTATGGGTATGGGTATTCATTGCTTTGGCTTGAGCTTGAGAGTAAGCATCCAGGGTTCAATTGTAGCCTGATAAACCCAGCTATGGACTGGCTTGGCTCAGATGGAATGATTAATTGGTTGTGAGAGAGTGAATGTCCCCTTTTCCTTGTAGGAATCATGCCCAGCTCTGGGGTGGCAGTTGTGTTGAGAGATTGATGAACACAACTGGCCTATGGTTGGGTGGAATGTTGCAGCAACATAGCTAGTTGTTTGGGACAATTGCAAAATGGAGATAAGTGTTTTTCTATCTATGTATTTACTTCTGCAATGTAATAATTTGATGACTGTTGATATGTTGTATGCATGAGTAATGTGTGTGGATAAGTTTAATTCCATTGTGCATACTTGATTAGTTTTACATCTGCACACAAATGATTTACTCATATCATTCTAATGAATGGGTTGATAGAATGTGAAAGCCCCACATATTTTTATCATCTTCCCTCTCTTATTGGGTCAGCAGGTGGGTACATTACAACATGTATTCCACATGTCCACTTAGCTTGACCTATCATAGGATCCACCACATAAACATTTTGTGTCCACTTAATAACCCTATGGCCACCTTGTGACCATCACCACCATATCGCCTACTCTTGTCACTATTTATTTAGAAGAAGTTTAGGCCCCTCAATTTATCTAGTTGATGACCAATTTTTGACTGCATCAATTACAACTCATCTGCCATGATAGCTTGGTAGAGGCTACAACATCAAATACTCACCAAGCTATCCTTTACTTTCTGAATACAATTTCAATACCATCACTTGTCAGTTAATATAACTAGTCATTTTACAGACTTCACAAATTGCTCATTAACCATGAAATTGAACTATGCAAATCCATGATTCACATCAACTATAGCTCCATAGACTACAAAAATGCTATGGCGACAATATTTTTTAACTATTGAAGCCATTAATATAACTATGGAAAGCTTCAACCATTTTTTTGTCTCCAATTATTCTTTATGGAACATTTTTTCAAACACCTGACATGAAACTATGAACTCATCATGTAAGTTAAATCCATCACATACAAATCCCAATGTTGTAACCAAAAGCTCTTTTAGTATTGAACCTAGAATCTATTATAATAACTCAAATTATCTACCCAAATAAAGGTCAACGTTGTAACCAAAATCTCTAATACCACAATGCAATGTCCCCTTCTAGTAATCCCAACAATAGGATGGGTAGCTATGAATAGTAACTTCCAAATTTCGACCTACAGAGGTCAAATATTGTCAATCACAACTAATTAAGCCTCCCAGGAAGGGCCAAAATTTAATAAACTTTTATGTGTAGTTATGAAAATAAAAATGCAATGGAATAACAACATAATCACGCATAGCATGCATAATGCAATGATTTTCATAACAATAATAAACATAAATTTTTCATGTTCATAGACAATGATAAAACACATATATTTTAACTAAAGAAGGTCCAATAAATTGGGTTCATAAGAGTGATTTCCCACCTCAATGTATATAACTACTACATATATCACCCTCCAGATGGGCTATGAGGGCACCAAGGAAAAGGAAGCAAGCTACATGCTTTTCTCTTTCTCAACCAAACCCATTCTCTCTCATGCTCAACCAATTTATCACAACATAGCATTATAGGATTCTCTTTTAAACATAAACAACCAAAATTATTTCTTCCACTACCCCAACACAACACAAGGAAGGACTACCCTTTCTCTACTCAATAGACCCGTAGATTACCCTTACCTTACAATGCTCTTTAATGTCTGTAGAAAGCATCCAATCTGCAATATGCTTTTTGAAACTTTCCTACAAGATCAATGCTTGGCTTCTCAAGAATCCAAAGAGTATAAAATATACAATGGGTGAAGGGTTCCTACCTTTCCTATCCTTTATGCTCACCTACAACCATCATTCTCTTGTCTAGTATTAATTCACAGTGCGGATTTGATCAAGGTCAATGCCTGACTAGTGAATGGATAGGGATGTATAATGTAAATATTTCTATATATACCATGTGGTTGACTTGTCATGCTAACTCGAAATCTATGTAAATATTATGTTTGGAAAATAATAAAATGGTCTAATATGGTTGTGTAAAGAGCACTAGAGGAGATATGATTCCACTATAGGGGAAGAGGAAAGGGGGGCTATGGGAGATTAAATCCTGTATTTCCAAATGCAAAACTTAGAACTTATCCAATTTCTTCCACATGCCTTTAATAAGCCAAATACTTAATTTAATATTAAATCCAGTCATTGAATGCATGTGTGAGGTTGGTGGGGAAATTCATCTTATGTAGTTGCAGAAGCATGGGATGAAGATACGTCTATGACAATTGTAAGGGTCCTTTATTCTATGGTTAGAATTTATGTTAGTTGTATTTTCACCATTCTCTCATATCCTTTGGAGTCTACCACTTATTCTAATGCATATTTTACACTATGTAGAATTTTTCTCTTGAGAAATGATGATACCATATTCATTCTTAAGGAAGACAAAGGAGGCTCCATGGTCATGATGAACAAAAAAATTACATAACAAAGATGCACGAACACCTTGACTTGAGTGGTTGTTAGAAGAAATGGGATAAAAATCCCATGAATAAATTCATGAAAGAATTAACCAATACCATTAAAGCTTCCTCTTTAGATGATGAAAATAAAAGAAAACTCATTCCAAATACCCCTCTCACTCCTAGAATTTATGGATTACATAAGATTCATAATACTAACATCCCCCTTAGGCCTATTGTCAATACCATTGGATCCCCCACCTACGTCTTAGAAAAATTCCTTGCTAGAAAGCTTAAATTTCTGGTGGGAAACACAAATTCGCATGTCAAATATTTGACACACTTTTTAAGTAAGATAAAGAGTATTAAGTTCAACGATGATGACATCCTATTAAGCCTTTATGTGGTATCATTATACACCATGATCCCCATCGATGAAGTAGTGACCGTAATTAAAAACTTGATAGACTCCCAAACAACCAAATTAGTAGAGCTATGCCTATGATCATCATTCTTCGGTTTCCAAGGATGCTTATATGAACAAACTTGTGGAGTCGCAATGGGATACCCCCTTTCCGCAGTAGTGGAAAATATCTACATGGAACATTTTGAGCAATTATCTATTAGGTCCTCACCTCTCAAACTAGATTTTTGGGTTAGGTTTGTTGATGATACAAATGTCAAGTGGGAGCATGGTATGGAGAACTTGAAAAAATTCGTTGAACATTTAAACAATCATTCAAAACACATTCAATTCACGATGGAATTAGAATAAAATGGTTCCATTCCTTTCTTATATGTCCGCATTTCCAAACGAAATGATGGTTCCCTAGCTCACTAAGTCTTCCGAAAAGAAACCAATTTTGAGTTATACCTCCATGATGGGTCCCATCATCACCCATACTAGAAAATAGCTGTGATCAATACCTTAGCTACTTGAGCCTTAAGAATATCAGATGACGAACATATTGAAAAAGAAAGAAAACATCTAACTGAGAGTTTCAAAAATAGGGGCTACAAATAATGGCAAGTAAAGAAGGCCTTCCACTCGGTTGGGGTGATTCCAAAAAATAAAAGTAAGACTAGGATTGAAAACAAGTTAATGATTCCTTATGTTAAAGGAACCTCAGATAAGATTGCTAGAATTCTTAGAAAGAAGAAGATTGGTGCAATATTCCAACCACCACCCACCATTAGAATCCTTCTAAAATCTGCGAAGGTCCCTATCTCTTAGATGTTACAAAAAGGTGTTTATAGCACCCCATCTTCATGTGGCCTTAAGTACATTGGTGAGACTAGGAGATCCTTCCAAGTTTGGTTGAAATAACACAAAGCGACAATTATCCACAATCATGAAAAACATTCAAACTTTAGCCCTTGCAGAGCATTCTAGAAAAAAGAAACACCATATATGCATCAACTATTCAAAGATCTTAGCTAGGGAATATCACTTAACAAGAAGTGGTGTGAGGGAGGCCATAAAGATTGTTAAAGAGATAAATTTCCTAAATAGAGATGATGTACTTAAGCTCAACAAATCATGGCTTCCCCTCCTTCGTAAATAATCCTTTTGTCCATTTTCTCCTTACATTTTCCGCCTTCTCCTCCATTACCTAATTATTAGAAGTAGACATAAAAATTACAATTAAAATTAATAATTTAAAAACAAACATGATAATAATTAATTTGTAATTACTACACCATTTTAATTTTAAATTATTAATATTACAATTAAAAAAAAAAAAAATGATTTATTAGTATTATATCATAAATAATTCATTGTTAATATGGTTAATTAATATATATTTATTGAACAAATATAAAATTAAAATTAGCATTATAAGATAAATATTATATTAATAATAATAAGTTTGAATGAATAATATATATGCATTTGCATTCATAATAATATTATTAATTTTGTTATGATCTAAGATCCTCTAATTTAAAATATGTGCATTGGGAAATGCAAAATGATCTAATAGTATTGTTAAGATGCATTGATTTGGAAGAGAGTTGCTGCGCGCGTCTAGGGTTTGTTGATGGACCTGCCGCCTGATCCGGGCCGCGCGCCCCTGGATGATCTATTCCGCCTGCTGGTTGCGTCCCAGCCCTCGTCCTCCAAGCTCGCGGGTCCTGGGGACTCCAAGTTTGTAAAAAAATCAGCCATTCCGGAAGTTAAACTCGGGTCTACTGCGTCAAAATGCAAAGCTCTCGCCCTTTCAGAAAAAGGATTGGTTGGTCACTTCACGGGGCTATGGCCAACTCCAAGGTCAATCGAAATATGGCTCAGTAAAAACTGGCGTCCTCTCATCCAAGGAGAAGTCCAGCAAATCTTCTGTGGGAGGGGTTTTTTCGTTTTCTACTTTGAAAAAAAGGAAGACAGAGATCTAATATTCAGGAATGGACCTTACTTCATGGGCCCTAGAGGAATGTACATCAACAAATGGGACCTCTCCTTCGATCCTGAAAAGGACATTCCTTCAGCTGTCCCAGTTTGGGTAAAGTTGCCCCATCTCCCGTTACATTACTGGAATGATGAAGATCTAAAGGCCATTGGCAACTCACTGGGGAAATACATTGATAAATCTGAGCCAAAACCCCCAATGTTCTCCTGTGCCCGGATTTGTGTGGAAGTCGAACTTGATAAGGGGCTCCCTGAAGCAATAAGCCTATCGATGGATGGCTGGAACCATCTGCAAACGGTAGATTACGAACAAATCCCTTTCAAATGCAAAGTTTGCCATGAATATGGTCATTTTGCAAGGTTTTGCCCTAAAAAGAAGACGCAGGAAGCAGAAGAAAATCAAGATGGAGAATGGAATGAAATAAGAAGGAAGGGTGGGAAACCTTCAAACTCCCACCCCTCTCACATATCCCCAAAAAGAAAGGAAATGGCAAACAAGCAGCAACACTCAACTAGGGAAGCAAATAAGTTCCAGCCTTTAGCTTCGGACATGGGGGAGGATGAGCAGATCCCTCCATCGGACCAGGCTCACCAGGAACAAGAGGAAACTATAGGGAATGACAGAAATGGCGAAAGAAAGGAGAAAGCCTGCCAGCAACATGAAGAAGGAGAAATAGGTACAACGTCTCCAGCACAGCAGGACGACCAAGAAGATGAGGCCCCCAAAATCTCGATGGGCTCGGTCACCAGAGCAAAAGCCAAACTATTTCATGAAGAAACTTCAGAAAGTAGGGAAGAAGAAGTAGAGCCTCAGACAAAAAAAGGAAGGAAGATGAACAAGGTCATAAGAGAACAAGAGGCAGCAAGAGACAAAGCGGCGGGTAAGCAAACCAGCCTTGACTCGCATGTAAGAATTCTTCCCAGCACCAAGCAATCCCAGGGAACTATGGAGGAAAAGAAGGAAAGAATAGGTCCTAACCTCTCCAAAAAATAATGAAGATAGTCTCCTGGAATTGCAGAGGGTTAGGAGGTAAGCAGAAGACGGAAGCTATCAGAAGGATTAAAAAGATGGAAAACCCCTCAATAATCATGCTCCAGGAGACTAAAATGCAAGAGACGGACTGTCTCAAAACTTTTTCTCAAATTTGGCCCAAAGGAGAAGGAAAATCAGTTAGTTCGGTAGGAGCCTCTGGAGGACTCATCACCTGGTGGGAAAAAGGTATGTACAATTGCAACTCCATTTTAAGTAGCAGGAACTGGCTTTTTGTTGAGCTAGAAGATTTGTCAAATAATGAGAGATTTTGGATAGGAAATGTGTATGGGCCTACGCTCCATGGCCATAAAGAACTTTTTTGGGACAATCTGATAGATCTCCACTTAGGAAGAAATTTCTCCCCCTGCATAATTGCCGGCGACTTTAATGTCACCATAAGTGCTGATGAAAGAAGAGGGGGATCAAAGGTCCGAGATCAATTTGGAGAAAGGCTGGAAGATCTGCAGGCTTCCTGGAATCTGGTGGATATTAAGCCCCTGCAAGGAAATTTCACCTGGAACAATAAGCGAATCAGGCCCGGGCACATAGCTGCTAGACTGGACAGATTTTTGCTCAGCTCTTCCTTTCTCAACAAGCCTCTTCTGCCTGACTCAAAAATTCTGGCTTCTGCTGTTTCAGACCACCGCCCTATTTCCCTTTTCTTCTCTTCCCCTGACATTCTCGGTCCTCTCCCCTTTAGATATAATCCCGAGTGGCTGAAGAACGACACCTGCCTTGAGGAAATCAAAAGTATCTGGAAGCAATTTATCCCAGGTTCTCCGGGGTATATTTGGGAAACTAAATTAAAAAACACCAAAACCTTGCTTAAAAGATGGGCAAAGCAAAGTTCGCGGGGATCTGGGGATGAAATCCACTTATTGCAAGAGGAGCTGAAATCCTTACAAGAACAAATTGAAAAGGAACAGATAACAGAAGACATGTTAATGCAGGAGAAAATGCTAGAAGAAAAAATTCAACAAGTGAATAGAAAAGAAGAGGAGGAATGGAGACTACGATCAAGATGTCTTTGGCTCAAAGCTGGGGATCGGAATACAAAATTTTTCCATGCTCAGTGCAAAGAAAGGTACAGGAAAAACAACATTATCAGCTTAACCAAAGAAAATGGAATTAAGATAGACAATCCAAATGAGATAAAGATAGAAGTCAGAAACCATTTTGAGTCTCTATATAAGAAGGAAGAGGATTTGTCTGCGGCAGATTTGGAAGGAATGTGCAGAGAAATTCCCAGCCTTGTCACTGCTGAAGAAAATAATATGCTCATGGAGAAGGTGACTGAGGAGGAAGTCAGGAAAGCGGTATGGACTCTCCATCCAGAAAAATCCCCGGGACCTGATGGATTCTCCATACACTTCTACAGAAAGTGTTGGCACTTCTTGAAAACCGACCTCCTCAGAATGATTAACTGGACCAGAAATCGTGAGAAAATTGGAGGGGGAACTAACTCCTCCTTCATTGCTCTTATTCCGAAGGAGAAAAAAGCAAACACGATAGGGAGGTTCAGGCCTATCTCGCTATGCAATTCTTCGTACAAAATCCTCACCAAGGTGTTAGCAAACAGAGTCAAGAAGATTCTTCCTAAAATAATCTCCCCAAATCAAGGAGGTTTCGTTCCAGGCAGACAAATTTATGACAATATTCTTCTAGTGCAAGAGGCTATTCATTCAAGCAGGCGAAGCAAGGACGCAGGGATGGCTATAAAACTGGACATGGCCAACGCGTTTGATAGAGTAAGACATGTTTTTATTTATGAGGTCATGAGAAAGTTCGGTTTTGATGAAAAATTTATTAATTGGATAAAAGCCTGCATTGGAGCCCCTTGGCTTGCCCCCGTTTTAAATGGAAGGCCAACCTCCTTCTTCCGTCTGTCTCGCGGTCTGAGACAAGGGTGCCCTCTCTCACCCTTTCTCTTCGTTATTATGGCTGACTCCTTAAGCAGAAAGCTCAACTCTCTCTTAGCCTCAGATTCACTGCCTGGCATCTCTTTCACCTGCAATGTTCAAGCTATCAATCACGCCCAGTTTGCTGATGACACTATTCTTCTAGGCAGTGCTTCTCCGCAGATTGCTGCCAGATTTAAAACTACCCTTGATCTCTTTCTCAGGACTTCTGGGGGAAAAACCAACGACCAAAAATGCAATTTTTATACGTGGAATTACCGTCCTGCCACCATAAGACTCATTGCAACCATTCTAGCCTTCAAGCCTTGCATGAACTGGACATCTTTCAAATATCTAGGCACCCCCATCTCTCTTAAGCACCCCCCTTCCTCTGTCTGGACTCCCATAAACACTTGGGGCTCTCGATGGTTGAATCTGGCTGGAAAAGTAACTCTGATAAAGTCATTTTTTTCCTCTCTTCCTGTTTTTACCTCTGCCATTATGCTAGCTCCGGTTAATATTCAAAAAGCTTTTAGCATGGAGATCAGAAATTTCTTATGGCAAGGTGGAAAAAACCAAAATAAAAAATTCCACTTGGTAAACTGGAAGACTGTCAAAGAAAAGAAGGAGCGGGGAGGTCTTGGAATTCGGGAGCCTGATTTAGTAAGTAAAGCGCTGGGGGCCAAGCTAGCTTGGAGGATTGTAGCTGGGAAAAAGGAATGGTGGAAGGAGGTCATAAGAAAGAAATACACCAGAAGCTCAAGGCAAAGATGCCTAGACAAGCCCTCTTCTAAAAAGGGAACAGCAATATGGGGACTCATCAACTCCTGTGCGACCTTAATCTCTGATAATCTTTACTGGATACCTGGAAATGGGAAAAGAATAAACCTCTGGACGGACAGTATAAATGGAGACACGCCGCTTGGCAAAGTGCAGGGGCTAGAGGCCATCAAAATCTGGCTGGAAAACATGGATATCAAAAAATTAAAGGACCTGGCGATCTGGAAAGATAACGGAGATTGGAAAAGTTGGAAGAGTATGGACCCTCCGACCAACCTACAAGGGGATTATGAATTACTTCTCTCACATCTACATGGAAAATCCCCGATCAGGATAAGCGAAAACGACTCCAGGGGATGGGGGAAACCTGGTTCGTATTCGGTGAAAGCAGGGTACGCGAAACTTGCCCCTCCCAGCCTCCCTGCTCACAGAAAATGGAAGCAAATATGGAATTCTGATGGCATCCCCAAAGTCATTACCTTCTTCTGGCTCTTAACTCATGGTAAGTTGCTAACTGCTGAAAATCTAAGAATAAGGGGAATCACTGGACCTACTAGATGCACTCTTTGCAAAAATGCAGAAGAAAGCTCCCTCCATA
This sequence comes from Larix kaempferi, assembly GCA_027924585.1. NCBI lineage: Eukaryota > Viridiplantae > Streptophyta > Pinopsida > Pinales > Pinaceae > Larix > Larix kaempferi. Next base: position 8,069,958 of record BSBM01000063.1, on the reverse strand, counting down.
TTTTTCTGGAGTGTCCCTTTGCTAAGGAAGTCTGGGCTAAGGTCCTGGGCAGTCAATGGAGACCAGCCATTCTCCCCTCTTCCCTCATTGATCTTTTTGATCACTGGGGGCGCGCTTATCCTTAAAAATCTAAAAACACTATGAGGAGAATCTGGACCCTGATTCCCATGAATATATGTTGGCAGATTTGGTTAAGTCGAAACAAAAGCATCTTCGAGGACAAGAAGGCGGACAGCAACAGAGCAGCCATAAAAGCTACTGCAATGATCGAAGATTCACTCTCCACAAAAAAGGTCTCTCTCCCTGCTCAAGAGCCCCTAACTCTCTCGGAACTTCAATGGTGCAACATGTTCGTGAAGGGCAGCTTCCTTCAGTCCAAAAATGACCGCTCCAACTATGCTTGGGAAATCAGAAAAGAGCCTGATACTTTTTCCAGGTGGTGGAAGGAGCAAGAAAGTCACAGCATATTCTTTGATGGGGCTTCCAAAGGGAATCCTGGGGTGGCAGGTGCGGGTGGGATTCTTTTTGATCCCGGCGGAAATAAAATCACAGACTTTGCTTGGGGACTTGGCAGGAAAACTAATAACGAGGCTGAATGGTTAGCCCTTATCTTCTCCTTAGAAATGGCCTCCAACTACAGCATAGCCAATCTCAAAATCTATGGAGACTCAAGGCATGTCATCCAAATCATGAGAAGAGGATATGCCTCGCCAGGCTCAAAAGCAGATAGATATCTGCAAAGAATTAAGACCATTTCTTTATCTTCAAAGGCCTCCTTCTTCCATATCGTACGAGAGAAAAACAGGGTGGCGGACTTAGCTGCAAATCAAGGAATCAAGCTCTCAATTGGGAAAACTAAGGACTATCAAGGAAATCTAGGTTTTCATTATATCCCCTAACTTTTTAATGTCTTGGTCCTTTGAAATTGTGATGTGGTATTTGGTTAGGGACTTGGCCTCAAGGGTCACCCCATTCCCTTTGCCAAACTTTGAACGTCCCCTCTCCTCGTCCTCACTCCCGAGCTTGTACTCCACGTATCTTTCCACCCGCTCCTCCATCTGCCCTCCCGTCCTTTCCTCCACCTGTCCCCTTGATCCTCCCCCCGGTGTCAGCTCCCACGGGGCTACCTTAACTCCCCCATCCGCCCTCCTTACTCCTTCTTTCGCGATGGTTTCTCCTTCCCATCTTCCCGACTCCCTGAGCCGTCTGTCTCTCGAGGAGTTTGCCCCTTCTGCTCCTCGTCTTTCGCAGGTGGAAAATTGGGATAGGGAGCTTGCCCCTTCTGCTCCTCGTCTTTTGCAGGTGGTTAATTTGGATACAATGCCATCTATCAGGGCGGCCATTGCTGCTCTAAGCAGAACCCTGACAGACATCAAATTTGCTGTCCGAAGAACATACGAGACAGTCTGCACCAGCGTAAACCAGAACTCGGATATGGCGTCGGTCATTAAGCATGTCTGCAATCAGTTGTCTTGCCAGGATTCCAGGATTGATGACCTGGAACGGAACATCATAGAATTAATGGGAAAAGTTGACAGAATTCAGGAAGATTTGGTTGTTTACTTCAAAGCGACACAGGGTAGCTGGATTCATGAGAATACAACAGTGAATCAGGAAATTCAATAGCTGAGGGCGGACGACTCGTCTGTCAAGTCCAGGAAGAAAGGCTAATTTAGCCCAGGTTTCTCACAATTTTTGTTCTGGTTTATGTATTTTTGTAAACTTCTCTGCAGTCAGTTTGTTAAGGTGTATACCAGCTCTATGCTGGACATTTTCAGGAAGACTAAACTTAGAGGCTACAATGTAATGCAGTTAGTATTGGTAGTGTTAGCTAGGCCTATTATCTCAGCACTGTTAAAAACTTGGTTTGCAAGCTTGTAATGTATAGCTGTGCACAGCTTTATAAATACTATCTTTTTTCCTGTTACTGTTAAAAAAAAAATAATATTATTAATTTTATAATTATATATATATATTTTATACTAATTAAATAATTTTTGTGTTTTGATGTTCAACTTTCTAACCTTATATTTTATATTAAAATGAATTATTTTTAAAAACTAACCAACTTTCAAATTATTACCAACAACAACACTAATATTAATCAATTGTTTAGGCATCTCTTGGCAATTTACACTCTTCTTACCTATTCTGAATATGGACTGTGTACACAGGTCTGAAACGTCGATAAACCCTTCCTAGACACAGTGAATCCGTAAACCATGAAGAAAAAACTTGTTATTAGTAAATCTCCCCTCTTTAGCCATATTTATGGATGAGGACGTGATAAATTTCCTATAAACTTCATTCTTCATGAATATATATTTTATTTTGGACTTTGACTTTAACAAAATTTGACCTTAAAACTTCTTCAGTTTTATATTGGTCTACTAAGACCTATTTTTCCAGACAATCAACTAGAAAGTATTCCCAAAGTATTTGTACTTTCAATCTGTCTACCTTTTCTAGAGTCAAATTTATATGTTATACCATATTTTCTTTCATTCGTAACCAAACAATCAACATCTTGTACTAGGTTCTTCAAAAGCTTTCTACCAATTGCCTCAAGTTTACTCTTCTATTTCACTTGGGACTGCTTAAGGTTTCCATTAATTTCCACAATTAAACCCTTCAAGAATGTAGTTCCAAAGTTATGTGACTATCTTATTGTGCCTTAATTTACTTCTGAAATGGGTTTGATAGGATTGTTCTTTAATTTTAGGTGTCTTTATGGTTAGTGAGAGCTTCAATTCTACTTCAGATTTTTTTGTATTTTCCTCATGAGCATCCCTTACGATATTTGATGCTCCCAATGTGTTTGTTCCAATATATGGTGTGAAGAGAATTATACGAGGAACAATTGTGCAAGAGTGGTTCTGTTGGCCAGCAATACATGGCCTTAAGCAATTATTGAAGAGGATTCAAATTTTAAAAATGTATCATGCTAGCCAACAGAAGCACTTGGAACAACAAAACCAAGCACTACAGGAAGAATTGAGCAAATCTCAAGAGAGGTTGGCACAAATAGACCGACAGATCCTACAATTGGAAACTACCCTGGACACTACTTCCAAAATTTATGAATAAATCTTTGGGTGTAGGCCCCCATCTAGGATTTATACCATGTATCTCAGAGAAAAATGGTGTCATTTTCAACTGCATAGACTAAAAAAATAATTTACCATTGGAAATAGTCACCCCAAAATATTTTGTGGACACTTCACTAGATAGCACAAAGATTGAAAAGGAACAACTATGCGAATTTTTCCTCCACAACTTGGCCATGCCCCATTCACCTAAATAGTCACCAAATCCATATGTTGGTGATTTCCAGCTAACGGCACTTTGCTCTTGGATCAACCATGAAATCAAAATATCACAATATGCTCATCTATAACAGTCAGAGGAATGGGTAAATGCATTATGGGTAAGAGCATAAGCCACGCACCCAGAGAAAGTGATCCAAGATCATAATACCATAACCCCTGATGAGGAACTAATTATTATCCTTGAGGAAAAGCAATAGGAATCCATTGAGCACTTTGAAAAAACCATACAGAACACCCTTGGGGTAGTAGTACAAGAGGTAATAATGGATAGATGGAATATAATTTCAGGAGACCTGAAAAGGAGAGAGCCACATTCCCCCCATAGGTTGGATGTCTCTCTGATCAAGGAAAAAATGTACAAAGAATATTTGTTGAAGAATAAGCTCAAATTGATTGGAATGAAGTTGAGCCCACCGTTCTGGATTCCCCTATTAGTCAAGGAAAGCATCGATGAGGAAGAAGAAAGGAGGTCTTGTACCAAACAAGAACATAATCAAGGGTACTACCGATAGACGGGGACACCTCGAGTCGTTGCATGGGACATCAGAGAAGCAGTTGAACAACAGGATAGGTTACACAAGGATGTGTAACATCTTCAAGTTTGGGGGAAATGATTGGTCCACAATAGAGGTATCAAGTGCATTCCTTTTTACCATTACGGATTAAGAAACTAAGCAAAAATCACCCCTTTTTGTAGGCTAGGATGTGATTTGATTGACTATGGAATAATGTTGGTTAAGTAGTAATATTTTTTTTTGTTTAGCGTGTTTTTAATCACCTAATCAAGTGGATGAGCACCATGTGAGAATAAGTGCAGGTTTAAAGACAACTATGAAGACCGACATGCCAAGTTCCAATTAATATGATAAATAAGTAGAAGAAGGACTCGATGTCACTCTATTAGTTTTTCCTAATTTCTAGGGACAAATCTAAAGTAGATTGATCTCATGATTCCCAATGACGGGACTTGGTTGAAACTCTGTAATAAGTAGAGGCGCGTGGATAGCATGAAACCTACTCATGCATTTTTTTATTTTAAGTTTTTCAGACATTTTTACACAGCACTCAAGTTTTATGATATGGATTTTATACCAGCTTAATGAAGAAACAACGTTTTACATCATCCATGGGTTTATAAGTTTAAACTAAATTTTGTGATACGCTTTGAGGAGCGCCCCCTCATTGTGTAGAACAAGAGTTATACATTGTATTTACATTTTGATTCATGCATTATGTGGTTTATGATCACACAAGTACTTGTGAACTATTCAAAGAATTATTTACTACATAGAACTCAATTATGGGAATGATTGTTTTATCCGTAGCTCTGTGCAACAATGTCTGTAGTTTTGATATATGGCGTATGTAGTCCTATACGTGCATTCCGTAAAGGAAGTCTTACAGATTCACATTCTTATGGACTAAACAATTTTCATAATATTTGCATTTTAGGTTTGATTCATATCGATTTCTCTTGGGAATTTATAGATTAGCACATTTCCGTTTGCATCAATAGTTATTTCTCTTAGGTCAGTTTTCCAAAGAATTTCATTAGAATAGATTTATGATTTTAGTAAATAGATGTATGCTTTTTCTTTCATTAGAATAGAGTTATCCTTTCAGTAAATAGATGTATGCGTTTGCTTTCATTGGAATAGATTCATGCTTTCATCCCTTATATGTATGCTTTCATAAAAATAGGTTAATGCTTTCATAACACAAAAGATTCATATACTTCATTTTTTTTCATTCCCAAATTGTATCATTCCATGTTAGGATTCTCTTAGCAGTGCACATACAATGCAGAGTACCTTTGAATTTTATACGATCCCTAGTCGATATTTAAAGTTAGGTTCTTGAATTGAGACCTATAAAAAGGTAATCATTTCAGGAAGCCAGCAAGAGCTCAGAATAAAGAACATTGAGGACAGTGTAAAGAATAAGACGGGGAGAAATGCAATACCCCAAAATATTATTATTTATTTTTGAATTATTAATTGTCACAATTAATTTTATGTAAGAGTTATTTAAAACTCAAAAACAAAAAGTGACACTTTGCACAACAAAATATTTTTTTTATTAAATGAAAGAAAAAGGAACCTAGAGAGATCAGCTAAATGAGGGGACACCACCATGGCACAAAGAACATGTGTAAGCAAGTAAGCAAGATTTTACCAATCAAATCTAATCTAAAACTCAACTGCTAGAAAAGATCCTAAATCATAGGGATTGATGGATTGATTGAAGATTTGATTGGGATGACGCAAGACCTAAGAAAAACTATAGATGAAAGTGCACTAAGATAGCATGGGACATTGTGTTGTGCATAGATGAACTATGTTGAGTGTTATTTATTTTCATAAGTCCATCATTGCTTGTTACGGACTCTGAGAGAGACAGTGCCGTAGGGAAGTGTTGCTTTGAATTATAGTGCATGGTGGTGATCCAACTCGAGGGTGGAGCTGAGAAAACAATTGAGTTGCTCTCTCCTATGGTTGGAAGGAGCTGATTCTCCAAGGATTTTTCCCCATTTTTCTTATCAAGTAAGAATATACTATTGTATAATCATGAATGTCCTTCACAATGTTTTGAATTAACTATTGTTGATTGTTTTTTTTATATATATATCTTGGAATCCATGGAGGCATTGGTATATTTTTATAAATCCTATTATTTATCAGAGATAAATTACGACTTTGATGAAACATTATGAAATCAACCTATTACCATGTATATAATGAAATCTGTAGTCAAACTGAATTGGGAACAAGTCAATATGTTTTTGTATGGATGAATTGTTCTAATCTATCAAATGAATCGAAATCTCTTTTACTATTTTATCTAAATTTATTGTAGTCAATTCTTTTTAACCCTGTAAAAATAAGAAGAGAATGGATTCTGACCAAATCGTATAACTAAACTGAAACTTTGTTGAAAACATAGAACCTGGTGTTTTCCTTTTGATGAGATATGTATTTATTGTAACAAATAATTTAAGTCTTTCATAGACTTGTTTATATCAAAGTGAATGAAGGACTGGTTCAATCCCTTGGTATTGCAACCTAAATTAAATTGTGTGTATATCGAAATTCCTTCCTTTATTTGTATTATAAGTTGTTTATTGGTAATGAAATGCATGATGAGATAGGATTTCCTCTGTTTTGGTAACTATAAAAAAAAATGTCTCTCTGTTTTTATTAAAAACATTTTAGTTTAGGATTAACCTCGGATTATGCTTAATGAAATTGTTAGTACAGGCAATTGCGATGGATGAATAACGCAAATATCGAAGCCCTATTAATGTTGGTGAAATTTTATTTTATTTTATTTTGGGAAATACCGCCACTTAAGTACATATCACGTATGAGGAATGATTTGGTTACTCTCTGTCATTATAGCCTAACCGAATAGATTGTTTCTATTTCCAGCATGCTAAGCTGTATGAATTTAAAGTTCTAGAGCTAAAGGTATCTGATTAAGCAAAATGTAATTTGCTTAATGGGAATGGTTTCCATTGATAGTTGGTAACTCTATACTAGCATAAGTACGATATAAAATCGAATGAGAATATGTATATATTGGTTTTAGGTTGACAATCAGTCCATGTTGAGGTTTAATCCATTGTCTGGTTGATTGAAGCTATTTATTTTTATTCGACCCTGAGATATGAGATTTTAGGTGTTTTCGAGGTTCGAACAACTAGCTTGTTCCGATCACTGTGTTAATTAATTTCTATACCTTGGGGAGAGTTGAATCTGTTACTGGCGTGATTTATCAAGTGGTGTGTTTCATGGTGTTCATATTACTCACCATAGAGGTTGTCACTCTTTTCTTCATCTCTGAGTCGATCTCTCTCTTGAGAGATCCGCCCTTAGCTAGGCGAAGCTAGTAGTTTATTGTCTGCTATTCTCTATCGAAGTATCATATGGCATATAAGTTCATGTACAAATTTTTTTTATCCTTTTATTTTGATTGTTTGTTATGTGCGACAATTCTATCTTTGTTTAAAATGTTCCCATGTTTAAACAACTTTTATGAGTTCGATTTGTGAGATACGCTCATAAATTGAAATTCCACTAGGTGGATGGTCGCAGTCATCATTGGGTCAATGCCTTAATGCTTGTTAAACCCGTATTGATTTGTCGGTTATGTCCTTGTTGACTTCTATTTCGGAATAGAATCATCACTATCCTTTTTTTCAAGAGATGTGTATGGTGTTCACGTTTTGTCTACTTTCATATCCCAATCTAGTCATGAAAAGGTTTTTATTTGAACTCTGTTAAATATTTAACTCTGTTGTATCAGAGTGTATTGTTGTGTAGACCGAGCCTTTACCCTTTCTTCTTCCTTGTTGTAGTGGCTTCCCTACTTGGAAATGCATGGGTGTTTTTACGCTAAGTTCTGAGTCTCAATTTGCTGGTTGCCCAAGTTGATTTCCTTAGTATCCTTGTTGACTTTTGTCTAGCGTAAAATCTGAGTTTTTTTTGCTATCTTCCATCTGTGGATGATGGCATGACATAGTTGTGTTTTAATTTGAAAAGCATGTGACACCTACTGGGTGTCAAGTAAGGATCCAAGTTATGATACACTATTGGATATCATGTCTGAGTGTCAGGGTTTCAATTATGATCTATGCCTTAGTTCCTAATGTTAAGTACTTAAAAATCGATATAATTTATATCTTATATTGATTATGGTTAAATAGAGATGTTATATATACGAGGTGTCAATATATATGTATATTCACTTGTTTAAAAAAAAATACAAATAAAGAAAGGGTTGGCATAAAATGAAGTGCAAAGTCCTAACTATATATATGTTCTAAAAGCATCCCTCATGGGAGTTAATACAACCTACGGGTGAGATCATATATATATATATCACTTTAATTTGTATCTTAATGTCTATAGGGAATTATATATATCATGGAATCAATATGAAAATTAGTTAAAACATATATCTGGATGTAAAGGATAGGAAGAAATACGTCTTGATCTTGAATAAAAGTATGCATTGTTATTTTGTAGGAATGCATCATATCTACATATTGAATAAAAAACATTATAAGGGGATATGTGTATGTGGGATTACCTACAAGGAGCATTTGTGTTTATTTTTGTTATGTTGGAGTGTGGAGAAATCAGTGCTGCAAAGTTTTTTGTAGGTTATGTATTGAGACATCCACACTGGAGAGATTTCTTTAGGTTGTGTAGTGCAAACACCTATACTATGGGGAGTTGTCATACCCCCATTTTGATCCTTAGGATATTTTGGGCTATAATGTAAATATTGTATGCATATTATGTATGATTCCTAGAGTGGAGCTCAAGGCCAAGGCCCCGCTAGTGAACGCTCGACCTTGAAGAGGCAAGTATTGGATATTATGCTACCCATGTGCTAGTGAACCATGGGAATTGTAAATATGCATTTTAATATAAATGCCCACAAATAGCTATGCAATGCAACAAGAGATGGGGGCATGATGTTTACAAGGAATTGGGAGGGAAATATTCAAATCCTTGAGCCAATCAAGTCAAGCCAAGTGTCAATGAGAGAACCCATGAACCCTCATGTAATGTCCCCACCTATCTATCTCATGCAAGGGAGGGAACATGGCACTAAGATCTGGGATTTTAGAACAACTTAGCCAAATTCATCATGAATAAAGGTTATGGCATTACAATAAAATGCATATGGGTGCAAATGAAAATCAATTGAATATACAAAGTGGATTTAAACATCATCCACACACATTTCATACTCATCCAACATATCAAAATAACCACCAATTTAAACATTGCAGGAGTAAAACACAATAAAATACTCATCTTGATGTAATGTTGTCCCAAACAACTAGCTATGTCGCCGCAATGTTCCACCCAACCATAGGTCTCTGCCTAGCCTGTATTCTTTCAGCACTCAGAGACCACCCCCGAGCTGGGCATGATATCTACAAGGAAAAGGGAACCCTCAAGCACAACACAAACCAAAGCAATAGATACCCATCTCAACCCTAGCACTCTCTTGTACACAAAACGCAGATATGGGCTTGGGAACACACTTTCAGCAATGGGGCTTAGAAACTAGATGGACATGGATTTTCCCAAAAACATGGGCACACCAAAAATGGATGGTGGGGAGAGGGAATCAACCCCAAGGAAGAAAACCGATTTCCCCCACAGATGTATGAGCATTAAGTGGGCCAAAACGGCCTCAATAAAACCCAAAATTGTTTCCCCTTCTTCCCCACTGTTAGCCACAACAAAAATTCCCTTCCCAGCTAGGAAAATGAAGGAACACACAGGAAATCAATGGAGGAAAACGCCCAGGTATCTCCAAACTCGTGAGAGAGCAAAACATATGGATGAATAATGGCTTGGGGAGCAATTTCGTGGCCCTTTTCTTTCCCAAGAAGCCCAAACACAAATCTCTAGGAAGGGTGGGTTGCCCATACTCGAATTTGGACAACCATACCTCTCCATTCGCCAAGGCATTAACTACCTCAACCAACTCTTGGGAGAAATGAATGGTTGGGTACAAAAGTCAACATGGGTAGTTGAGGGTTCATGGGTTCTCTCATTGACACTTGGCTTGACTTAATTGGCTCAAGGGTTTTAATATTTCCCTCCCAATTTCCTTGTAATATCATGCCCCCATCTCTTGTTGCATTGCATAGCTAGTTGTGGGCATTTATATTAAGATGCATATTTACAATTCCCATGGTTCACTAGCACATGGGTAGCATAATTTCAAATACTTGCCTCTTCTAGGTTGAGCATTCACTAGTGGGGCCTTGGCCTTGAGCTCCACGCTAGGAATCATAGATAATATGCATACAATATTTACATTATAGCCCAAAATATTACAAGGGTCAAAATGGGGGACGTTACATTCCCCTCCCCTTGGAATAACACCGTCCTTGGTGTTCCAATACCTAGGAATACATACACGCTATATACATGTCCAAAATTCACAAAATGTGGCAGGTCTGTCTTACATTTCACCCTTTACTTGGGTTTTCAAGATCAAGTCCTTTGGCCTTCACAAACTGCTCCTACGGGCTGGAACCTTCTAGCTCTGCATGAGGGCACTGTTTCAAAACAATCCCTTCCCTTTCTTTACCTTCCCGCTGATATACAAGTATGGAAAATTTATGGTGGCTACCCTCTTGATGCTCTGTTGTTGGGCAGTCATAGAGGCAATGATTTCCTCCACATCCCCAACATTTCATTGCTGGCTTTACCTTTTCCTGCTTAGTTTCCTTTAAGTCTTCCCACCTGGAACGTTTCTTAATCGGCCGATTGGATGAATGCTTCTTCATGGATCCACTTTCCTTTCCCTTACTGATTGCTCCCAGAATGTTTTTTACCTCTTTTTGCAGGTGAATAGAGTCCTGCAAAAACCTTGTTGTTCATCTCATTCTATTGCCTCTATAGCTTGAGCATCTCTCCAAGATTTTCTTGGGTCCTGGCAATTGTTTGAAGAATAATTTCAAACAACTCTAATAGCCCTCGGTCTCCTGCCATGGTCAATGGGAACAACTAACCACACTTTGATTACTAGCAACACTTTCTTGTGCCGGTTGCAGCCAATTGTTTCTCTTTCTTACCCGTGAAATTCATCATGGAAATCCTTTGTTAGGGAAAGCATACATAAACATTAAAATTAGTCAATTATTTTCCCAATTGATATGGAATGTCCATGCTTTATTCATGGGACTTCCACACTTTTCATGATTTCCCAACATACACATGAACTCATTCATGTTCATCCTTTCACAGGAAATTTACTATTTCAACATTCACAATTCATTTCAAGAAATTAAACACAATCTATTTTCACCCATGACATGCACTCAACAATATTTTGTTTTATAAATGAATCAATCAAAAGGAAAGAGAAGAGTAGGAGTTTCTCCCTCTTAGTCTTGTTTTATTATGGAGCTACACCATCGATGTGGGTTCATGCTCCATAGTCTCTTTCACTTCAATGTGAATGCTTTGACTTTCCTTTCTTGGCTATGACACTTAGTGTCTGAGGTCTATCTAAGGATTTTCAACTAAGGAACCCTTCTCCATTGTGGCCTACAGACCTTTGGCTACTAGGACCCACTCATCTCCACTAGCACCATCTTTCATTACTGCTCATATTGAGCTCTTTAGGATGGTCACATGTCCATATGCATCCCTATGATGCCTTTCTAGTCCTTGCTTCCAACAATACCTACACTCAAACATTGAATCAATTCAAATGTTTAGTTTATTTTCATAGGGTTTATCCCTAAACAAGAGTTTAGGAAATCATAACCAAATCAGATACACACGTGTATTCATAAGCAAGAAGCTGCAAGGTAACTGAATACTTATCTGTATTGGATGTATTCACTTTATTCCATGGGATCCTTCTTTGCTTTACGAGCCTTGGATTTCCTGTAGACACAATTATGAATGTTGGGCCAACATGTAGGCTACTCCACAATCATTTGAACAGACAATGCCAAGCCAGTACGCCGACTGGGTTTTATCAATTGTTTTGGGAATGTTGGGCCAGCGTACACGCTGCTTCACAATATCAAGTAGTTAATGCCCAACCAGTTACTCTCTGGATTTCTCAATAATTTATATCGCCCACTCATTTACTCTCTGGATTTTACCAGTAATTATATAGTTCTTTCAGGGTCTTGATTTCCTGCAATGACCAAGGTTTCCAATAGAGAAACAATAGTGTATCAGCTTAGCTATTAGAAGACTTATAACTGAAATCCTCATTATTCCAAACAAGACATAAATGAAAACGAATACTTATTTGTATTGTGTGTTTCCCCTCTGGTCCACAGGGTCCTGCTTCGGTTTGCAAGCCTTCGAATTGCCTATGGACTTGGATGTAGTTAATTCTTAACCAATACACCTTCACGCCGACTGGATTTACCAAGCATTTGGTGGTGCCCAACTAGTCCCATACCTGGTTGGCCCTCTCTAGTGCCGAGCCAGCACATTCATCTGGGTCATCGACCAATGGAAGGAAACTGCGCCATCGACCATTATAGGTCAAGGCTCTACTATGGAGCCATAGGCATCTCAGGTTTTCAGTCAGTCTTAGCACCCCCTCTTACTGCTGACCCAATAGAGATTTTATGCCTTCACCAATGTCACCACACCTTCTCGCACCACAACCCTTCACACACACATCAACTCTTCATTCATATAAGGATGCCACTCCTTTTCTTGGGGAAATCGGTGGTTCCTTTGTAGGAACTTTATAGGTGAATTTATTGACTGTAGGTTAGCATGGCCCCACTCACACAAGGATGATACCCCCTTTTCACTACACAACTTCTTGGGTCTGTCCATCCCTTCTAGTATTATTTAGTGTGAGCATAGAAAGGTTACCAATTCCTATACAGTCCTTCTACGTACCCTTCTTCACTTTGCCTCTTAATATGTAGTATCAATTAGCATCTGTGTAGGCTGTCAACACAAGAAGGATAAGCAGGCTTATCAGTATTGCTTCTCAAAATTGTAACTGCATTCCATACATTCACTATCAAGTATTGAAACACCGGGAATGTGTCCATTCCCTTAGGGTGTAGTCAATATTGACAACCCTATCATGACCCGGCACCAAAAAGGTGTGCACCCCCTTTCTGATGTGAGCCATGTAGGCCCTAATCATACTCAAGAAGTCTGAAATGATATAAATAAAATAGAGCATGGTCTGCATATTGACCCTACTAATTTAGATATGCATGTTCTTATCTAGGGTCACAGAATACTCATTCATTTTGCAGATGTATCTTTTCTTCATTTGCGAAGAATGGGGGCTCCCTTCTCTGAGTCAACAGTTCATTGGTTTGCCATCCCAATATTTCCACGTTCCATAATCCACACATGCCTTCTTGGCATAGATTTACCATCTCACTCTCATGGTTTTCCAACATATAGCTCAGCTGAGATGTCATCCTTAAAATATGCAATGGTGTTTCATTTGAAACCCATTTCCAAAACATGGGGTCCTTCCCATGGAGTTTGGCTTCTGTAGGTCATCACACATGGTCTTCTTGCAATGTGTCTTCCTGGCACATTTATCAAATAGCCAAACAGTTAGCAACATTTAATAATAAAATTCAAATATGATTTACCTAATCATTTAATGGCATTAATAATTAAATTCAAGTATGAATTTGGAATTATGTCCTCTACAGAAATTGATTTTCTTAGCCATGAGTTTGTTCTTATATCGTTTGGCTCTTGCTCATGGTAGATTCCAATCTTCATCATGGACTTACCCACATTGCCATGCCAAAAAAAATCTACCTGAAACCTGAAACTTCAGTAGCCAAACGCTTTGTAAGTCTCTATGCATATAATATTTCATTGTTGTCACAGTCACTGAAGCATTCTCAAAATTATAACACTCCATAATTCAAACATTTCCAGTTGTTAACATCTTAATATCACCAGAAAATCGTTTACTTCATGTGAATCATTACTATACTAGAGTTGCATGGTTTAGCTACATCATTTTATGCAATCATTACTTCACAGCCATATCATTTTATGCAACTCTATCCTTTCAACAGAGCACTCTTGGTAGTCCATCAACATGTCTACCTTCTTCATGCAATCATTCTCTTGCATTCACAGCAGCTTATGAAATGCTCTTAGGATTGAAAATAGTTCACCATTTCATCTTTTAACACAATCATGCATTCACACAATGCATCTCAACATGTGCGCCTATACCTATGCATGCACATTCACATCACTCTCATAAAATTTTAATGTGCACTTGCTCAATGCATAACCACAAGATTGTACATAATATTTTAATGCACATCTCCTCTATGCAACCCTACATTAATTTATGAATACCATGCATTCAACATATTATGGCCTAACCATGATTACCACACATAGCATGCACTACCATGACAGGGCCATAAGTCCTCACTTCCCTTGGTTATTTAAACTTATAATCCAGCATACACAAATGGCATGTTATAATTTCATGTGAATGCATTGAGGTTTCTAAGCAATTATATGGTGTAAGGATCCTTTCCCTTACTACCACATACCTTGATGGATTAATATTCACATTCATGCATTCAACATACCATACGTACCAATTTATGATTAAATTTTTCTCAAGGGATTCTTACCCAATCCCCTTCAACATTTATGCAATTAAGCACCAATAACTATTACCTGTATGGTTGTCTTTAACATCGCTTGATGTTACCTGATCAATTGGCCTCTTACCAAGGCTTCACAGTCCTTTTTCCAACCTCATGGTCATAGATTTGTTGCACCATCCTTTCTTCATAAGGTTGTTGGTCATATGCAACAACATCATCCACATCCTTAGTCATTCTTAGGTTGTCTTTGGTCCTATAACCAATGCGAACATGACTAATTATTAGAAACTGCCATAATCGTTTTAAGTGGCTCATTGCATATGCAAAACCTCACTATTTTACCAATATGAAATATCATATACATGCATGAATATTTTCACAGGCACTGTCCAATGTTTCTTAATATTCCATCTAGTGCATATTCATTTCATCTATCTAATGTATTGCATTTTCAATCATGCTTCTATGGCCTGATTCCCACAACCATTATCAACAACATTAATTGTCATCAACCATGGACAATACCATTAATGGGCTATTGCATGTGTAACTTCACTACCTTTTTACCCATATGCAACCTCATGCTCATGCATAAACACATTTATATGCACTATGCAATATCTATTAATGTGCCAACTAGTGCACAGTTACTTCATCTATATGATCCTTTGCATTTTCAACATTCCTATGCCATAGTTTTTTATGCATATAAAACTTGTAAAATACAAAATCAATAGTAAGAGAGGAGTTAAGGAATTCCCCCTTTCCAATTTCCTCATTGTGGCATAGAGTTTCCTCTTCCACATCATAGCTGATCCAATTTCATGGGCTTTCCTACCAAGCACACAATCATTAGCTATGATCTTCTCACGAATTAACAATTCAATATATACATACGTGTATAACATTCATTCTTACTATTTTTCAAACACGCAATACTTATGTTATAAATAGAAATATTTTAAGGTGAGAGATTTCCCTTTCATCACGTTGCCTTACTGCTCCCATTGCTCTTTTGCAATGCATATTAAATCCAATTACTTTTAATAAGGCCTCCACAACCTTCTATGCAATCCCTGCTCCTCATCCCAAGCATAGAGAATGCACTTCACACTTTCAGCGACTGTCTCATTTTTTCAACTTTTGACGCCTGAAATTCATTCTAGAAAATAGCTGAAATTCTTTGTTTCGGAGGACTTATCGTTTCTCCTCTGGCCCATGTAGAACCAACTCACCGAGTTCTTCCGACCTGTTGCAGAGCAACTCGCTGATTTCTTCTGACTTGTTGTGGAGCAACTCGCCGAGTTCTTCCGACCTGTTGCAGAGCAACTCACCGAGCTCTTCTGGTCGGCAGACTCATCCGTCTCTTCTGACTCATTACGGAACAACTCACCGAGTTCTTCTGGTCGTCTAATTTAGCTTTTCCTTCCGATACGTTTCGGCAAAAACTCGCCAACTTTTTCCGCCGTTTCGGCAAAAACTCGCCAACTTTTTTCGCCGTTTCAGCAAAATCTCGCCAACTTTTCGCTGAAATTTTACTTCCTTTTTCGGCTAACTCATTGATTTTCTGCCGAATCGTTGCGGAACAACTCGCCAAGTTTTTTCGGAAACTTCGGCGCAACTCAGCGAGATTCGCTGAAACACATCGGCTCAACTCCATGAGACTCACTGAAATAGTTAGGCAAAATACGTAGAAATTTTTTGAATTTTTGAAAATTTTCTTAATGGTCTGTGCGGAACATGAAGCATACTTACCTCTGCATGTTGCCTGATTTGTCCCATTAGGCCAAAAGCTGCAACCATCGCTCTGATACCAAATGTAATGTCCCCACCTATCTATCCCATGCAAGGGAAGGAACATGGCACTAAGATTTGGGATTTTAGAACAACTTAGCCAAATTCATCCTGAATAAAGGTTATGGCATTACACTAAAATGCCTATGGGTGCAGATGCAAATCAATTGAATATACACAGTGGATTTAAACATCATCCACGCACATTTCATACTCATCCAACATATCAAAATAACCACCAATTTAAACATTGCATAAGTAAAACACAATAAAATACTCATCTTGATGTAATGCTCTCCCAAACAACTAGCTATGTCGCTGCAATGTTCCACCCAACCATAGGTCTCTGCCCAGCTTGTATTCTTTCAGCACTCAGAGACCACCCCCGAGTTGGGCATGATATCTACAAGGAAAAGGGAACCCTCAAGCACAGCACAAACCAAAGCAATGGATACCCAGCACTCTCTTGTACACAAAACTCAGATATGGGCTTGGGAACACACTTTCAGCAATGGGGCTTAGAAACTAGATGGACATGGATTTTCCCCAATACGTGGGCACACCAAAAATGGATGGTGGAGAGAGGGAATCAACCCCAGGGAAGAAAACCGATTTCCCCCACATATGTATGAGCATTCAGTGGGCCAAAACAACCTCAATAAAACCCCAAATTGTTTCCCCTTCTTCCCCACTATTAGCCACAACAAAAATGCCCTTCCCAGCTAGGAAAATGAAGGAACACACAGGAAATCAATGGAGGAAAACACCCAGGTAGCTCCAAACTCGTGAGAGAGCAAAAAATATGGATGAATAATGGCTTGGGG
The DNA here is from genome assembly GCA_027924585.1 of Larix kaempferi. Classification (NCBI taxonomy): domain Eukaryota; kingdom Viridiplantae; phylum Streptophyta; class Pinopsida; order Pinales; family Pinaceae; genus Larix; species Larix kaempferi. The sequence goes on along the minus strand of BSBM01000063.1, from coordinate 8,052,877 downwards.
AGCAATTTTGTGGCCCTTTTCTTGCCCAAGAAGCCCAAACACGAATCTCTAAGAAGGGTGGCTTGCCCATACTCGAATTTGGACAGCCATACCTCTCCATTCCCCAAGGCATTAACTACCTCAACCAACTCTTGGGAGAAATGAATGGTTGGGTACAAAAGTCAACATGGGTAGTTGAGGGTTCATGGGTTCTCTCATTGACACTTGGCTTGACCTGATTTGCTCAAGGGTTTGAATATTTCCCTCCCAATTTCCTTGTAACATCATGCCCCCATCTCTTGTTGCATTGCATAGCTAGTTGTGGGAATTTATATTAAGATGCATATTTACAATTCCCATGGTTCACTAGCACATGAGTAGCATAATTTCAAATACTTGCCTCTTCTAGGTCGAGTGTTCACTAGCGGAGCCTTGGCCTTGAGCTCCATGCTAAGAATCATACATAATATGCATACAATATTTACATTATAGCCCAAAATATTACAAGGGTCAAAATGGGGGACGTTACACCTCAACTACCCATGTTGACTTTTGTGCCCAATCATTCATTTCTCCCAAGAGTTGGTTGAGGTAATTAATGCCTTGGGAATGGAGGGTATGTCTATCCAAATTCGGGTATGGGCAATCCACCCTTCATGGGAATTCGTGTTTGGATTCTTGGGAAAGAAAAGAGCCACGAAATTGCTTCCCAAGCCATTATTCACCCATCAGTTTTGCTCTCTCACGCGTTGGGAGTCAAGTGGGCATTTTCCTCCATGGTTTTTCTGTGTTTTCCTTCATTTTTCTAGCTAGGAAGGGCATTTTTGTTTTGGTTATCAATGGGAAAGAGAGAAAATCGATTTGTGGGTTTTAAAGAGGTCGTTTTGGCCCACAGAATGCTCATACATCTATGGGAGAAATCGGTTTTCTTCCCCGGGGTTGATTCCCTCTTCCCATAATCCGTTTTGGGTGTGCCATAATTTGGGGAAAACCCATGGACCCTAATTTTTAAAATCCATTGTTGAAAATGTGTATCCATGCCCAATTTTTGAGTTTGCTGTGTGTAAAAGAATGTTGGGGTTGAGATGGGTATCCATTGCTTTGGGCTATGCTAAGCTTGAGAGTCCCCTTTTCCTTGTAGATATCATGCCCAGCTCGGGGGTGGTCTCTGAGTGTTGAAATAATACAGGTTGGGCAGAGACCTAAGGTTGGGTAGAATGTTACAGTGACATAGCTAGTTGCTTGGGACAACATTACAGTAAGATGAGTATTTTATTTTTACTTTTTTTACTTCTTCACTGTTTTAATTAATGGATGGTTGTTCTTGATATGATGGATGCATGTGAAAGGTGTGTGGATGATGTTTTATTCCATTGTGCACATTTGATTTGATTTACATCCACACCCATATGCATTTTATTGTAATGCCACTTGTTTTATTCATGATGAATGGGGATAAGTTTTGTTTAAATTCCCAGATCTTAGTGGCACGATCCCTTCCTTGTGTTGGATCAACGGGAGGGGACGTGACAGATTGGTATCGGAGCAAAGGTTGAAACATTTGGGAATTCATGAGATACCTATTACAGTTGTAGAGGTAAGTATGCTTCCTGTTCAACACTGATCAATAAGAAAATCTCAAAATTTCAAGTTTTTTCTAAGTGTTTTTCAAAAATTTATCTAAGACTGTGTCGGTGGAAATTAAGCTATTTTGCTGCAACACGGTCGACGGAAATTAGCTATTTTGTTACGACATGGTTGGTGGAAATTAAGCTATTTTACTGCGACACGGTTGACGAAAATTAGCTATTTTGCTGCGACGCAGTCGGTGGAAATTAAGTTATTTTGCTGCGACACGGTCGGTGGAAATTAAGCTATTTTGCTGTGACATTGTCGGTGAAAATTAGCTATTTTGTTGCGACACGGTCGACGAAAATTAAGCTATTTTGCTACGACACGGTCGACAAAAATTAGCTATTTTGCTGTGACACGGTCGGCGAAAATTAGCCATTTTTGCTGCAACATGGCTGACAGAAATTAGCCGTTTTGATGCGACACGGTCGACGAAAATTAAGCCATTTTGCTATGACACGGTTGGCAGAAATTAGCCATTTTTGCTGCGACACGGTCGGCGGAAATTAGCCATTTTTGTTGCGACATGGTCGGTGGAAATTAGCCATTTTTGATGTGACATGGTCGGCGGAAATTAGCCATTTTTGCTGCGACACGGTTGGAGGAAATTAGCCATTTTGCTGCGACACGGTCAGCGATGAAGAGCTTAAAATCACCGAAATGGTCGAAGGAAAAACAATAAGTCCGCCGAAATAGGAACTTTGAACAATTTTCCAGGATGAATTTCAGGTGCCAAAAAAATGAAAAATGACCTTGAACTTATGCGCCAGATTGCGCAAAATCGAAGGACAGTCGTTGAATGTATGAAACACATTCTCTATGCTTGGAAGATGCACTATGAATTGTATAAAGGGATTGCAGAATGTCAGTAAGGGTAAGTGGTTGTAATATCCATTATGGAGGATGAAAGGGAAATCTCTCACCTTAAACTATTTATGTTTATAACATAATAATTGTATGCTTGGAAAGTATCATGAATGAATGTTATACACGTGCATACATATATTGAATTTCTACTTGGTGAGAAGGTCATAGCTAATGATTGCTTGTATGCTTTGTAGGGAAGCCAAGAAAAGGATCAACTGTGATGTGGATGAGGGGCTCCATGTCATGATGGGAAATTGGAAGGGAGAATCCCTCCACTACCCTCTTGATATTGTATTTGTAATTATGAAGTTGTCGTGCATATAAATTATGGAAAAGAATGTTGGAAATGCGAGAGAGTAGTAGATTAAATGCAAATGAATTAGCGGGCATGATTAAAGAGTCATTGCATAGTGCATGTGAATTGATTATGCATGAGGATGATGTTGCATAGGGGTAAAGGTAGCGAAGTTACACATGTAGTGGACCATTAATGGTATTGTCTATGGTTGATGACAATTAATGTTGTTGATAATGGTTGTATGAATCGGACCATAGAAGCATGACTGAAAATGCAAGAGATTAGATAGATGATATGACTATGCACTAGATGGCATATTAAGAAACATTGCACAGTGCATGTGAAAATGTTTGTGCATATATATGATATTGCATATTGGTAAAAAAGTGAGGTTTTACATACGCAATGAGCCACTTAAGATAATTATAGTGGTTTCTAATAATTAGTTGTGTTCACATTGGTTGTAGGACCAAAGACAACCAAAGCATGGCTAAAGACATTGATGACGTTGTTGCATGTGACTAACAACCTTATGAAGAAAGGTTGGGGCAACAAATCTATGTTCAAAAGGTTGGAAAAGGACTGTGTAGCCTTGGTAAGAGGCCGACTAATCATGTAACATCAAGCAATGTTAATGACAACCATGCAGGTAATGGTTATTTGTGCTTCATTGCATGAATGCTGAAAGAGGATTTGGTAAGATCCCTTCAACTATGTTTAAACTATGTTGATTTGGTTTACGTGTGGTGTTGAGTGCTTGAATGTTAATGTCATCCTACAGAGTATGGTGAGGTGTGGGTAAGTGAAGGCAGGGAGCCTTACACCCTATAGTTGCTTAGAAACCTCAATGCATTCATATGAAATTATAGCATGCCATTTGTGTATATTGGTTGTGAGTTTAAAAACCAAAGCAAGTAAGGAACTATAGCCATGTTATGGTAGTGCATGCCATATGAGACAGTCATGGTAAAATGAATGACATGACATGGTGGTATTCATGAGTGCACATCAAAATATTATGTAAATATTGTGAATGTGCATGCATATGTGTGGGTGCACATGTTGAGATGCATTGTATGAATGCATGGTTGTGATATATATGTTTCGATGCAATTAGATGATAGGTGAAATGGTGAACTATTGTTAATGAGTGGCTATGAATACATGAGAATGATTGCATGAAGAAGGTAGACATGTTGATGGGCTACCAAGAGTGCTATGTTGAAAGGACAGAGTAGTATAAATCATATGGCTATGAAGTAATGAGTATCTAAAGCTTCATTTAAATTGCATAAATGATGTGACTGTGTCTTGCAATTTTATTATGATAATGATGCATATCTATCTATATATATATATATATATATATATATATATATATATATATATATATCATTGCATTTAAAATGTTAACAGCTAAGAGTGTTTGAGTTATTGAGTGTTATAATTCTTAGATCACTTCAATGATTGTTGCAGCAATGAAATATTATATGCATAAAGACTTACAAAGTGTTTGGCTGATTGAAGTTTCAGATTTCAAATAGATTGTTTTGGGCATGGAAATGTGGGTAAGTCCATGATGAAGATTGGAATCTAGCATGTGCAGGAGCCAAACCTCATGAGAAGGGTTTCATGGTTGTAAAAATAGTTTATGTGCAGGACATGTTGTTAATTTTGGACTTGTAGATTTTATATTCGATGATTTGCTTATAATTGCTAATCACCGTTGGCTTGCATAGAACTGTGTCAGGAGGACGTGTTGCAAGTGGATGTTCATGTTATAGTAGAAAGAATAAAACCCTAATGGGAAGAGGGGTGCCACTTACAAGGGACAAGCAATATGAGGATAACCTCATGACTAAGCAAGTCAATTTCTATAGCAGACAGAATTGCAAATTCATGGTTGAATTTAATTCTTAATGCCAATGATTGGCTATGAGACAATCAAATTTGAATTTTATTGTTAAATGTTGTTGATTGTTTGGTTATTTGATAAGTATTCCAAGAAGACACATTGCAGGAAGACCATGTGTGATGTCCTGCGGAAGCCAAACTCCATGGGAAGGACCCCATGCTTTGGAAATGGGTTTTGGGTGAAACGCCATAGTAAATTTTGACAATATCCCAACTGCATTGCATGTTGGAAATCCATGTGAGTGATATGGTGAAATTATGCCAAGAAGGCATGTGTGGATTATGGAACGTGAAAATATTGGGGTGGTAAACCGAAGGACTGTTGACTCAGAGAAGGGAGCCCCCATTCTTCGCAAACGAAGAAAAGATACATCCTCAAAACAGATGAGTATTCTATAACCCCAACTAAGGATATACATGTCTAGTTATTAGATTTAATATGCAAAGCATGTTTTATTATTTCATTATTATTCCAGACTGCTTGAGTATGACTAAGGCCTAAATGGCTCACATCAGAAAGGGATGTATACCTTTCAGGTGTCAGGTTATATTAGGGTTGTCAATATCGACTACATCCTAAGGGAATGGACGCATTCCTGGTGTTTCAATACTTGATAGTGAATGTTATGAAATATGGTTACAATTTTAGAGCAACAATACTGATGAGCCTGCTTATCTTTCTTGTGCTATCAACTTACACAGATGCAATTTGATGTTTCACATTAAACGAAAAAGTGAAGAAAGGGTACTCAAGAGGACTGTATGAGTAGTGGTAACCTTTGTGCAGTGTGAGTGGGTATCGTGGGGCCATGCTAGCCTGCAGTCAATAAAGTCACCTAAAGAGTTCCTAACAAGAACCGATGGTTTGCATAGGAGAAGGAGTGCCATCCTTTTGTGGGTGAAGAATTGTTATGTGCATGAAGGGTTGTGACACATGTGAAAGGATGATGCAAGTCTAAGGCAGAGTAGTAGAGCCTTGACCTATAATGGTTGGTGGCGCAGTTTCCTTCCATTGGCTAATGCCCCTGACGGATGTGCTGGCTAGGAAATGGAGAGGGACAACTAAATATGGCACTGGTTGGGCACCACCAAATGCTTGGTAAATCCAGTCGGCGTGAAGGTGTACTGGTTGGGCATTAAATACTTGATGTTGAGGAGCAGCATGCGTGCTCACCAAACATCCAAGTCCATAGGCAATCCCAAGCCTTGCAAAGTGAAGCAGGACCCTGTAATGAAGATTTCAGGTATAAGTCTTCTAATAGCTAAGCTGATACACTATTTTTTCTTGGTTGGAAACCTTGGTCATTGCAGGAAGCAAGGACCCTAAATGAACTACAAATTCTTGGTAAATCCAGAGAGTAACTAGTTGAGCACTGTAAAATTCTTGGTAAATCCAAAGAGTAACTAGTTGGGCGCTATAAAATTCTTGGTAAATCCAGAGAGTAATTGGTTGGGCATTTCCTATTCGAATGGTTTTGGGGTAGCCTACATACTGGACCAACATTCATTATTGTATCCAAGGGTAATCCAAGGCTTGTGAAGCAAAGAAGGAGCATGTGGAATAAAGTGAAGACATCCAATACAGATAAGTATTTGGTTATTTTGCAGCTTCTTGCTTATGAATATACATGTGTATATGATTTGGTTATGATCTTTCAAACTCTCGTTTAGAGATGAACCCTATGAAAATAAACTAAACACGTGGATTGATTCAATGTTTGAGTGTAGGTATTGCTGGAGGAAAGAACTATGAAAGCATCATGGGGATGCATATGGTAGGTGACTGTCCTAAAGAGCTCAGTATGAGCAGTAATGAAAGATGGTGCTAGTGAAATTGTGTGGGTCCTAGCAACCAAAGGTTCTGTTCGCAACAATGGGGAAGGGTTCCCTAGTTGACAAACCTTAGATAGACTTTAGACACTAAGTGTCATAGCGAAGAAAGGGCATGTCAAACATTCACATTAAAGTGAAAGAGGCTAAGGAGTATAGAACCACACTGATGGTGTGGCTCCGAATTAAAACAAGACTAAGAAGGGGAAACTCTTACTCTTCTCTTTCCTTTTATTGATGCATTTAGAAAACAGAAAATTATTGAATGCATGTTATGACTGAAAGTAGAGTGTGTTATTTGCTTGAAATAAATTGTGAATGCTGAAATAGTTAACTCCCTGTGAAAGGATGAACATGAATGAGTTCATATGTATGCTGGGAAAGCATGAAAAGTGTGGAAGTCTTATGAATAAATCATGGATATTCCATGTCAATTGGGAAAATAATTGAATGATTTTAATGTTTATGTTATGCTTGGCCTAACAAAGAATTGCCATGATGAATTTCACAGGTAAGAAATTGAAGTGATTGGTTGCAGTTGATACAAGCAAGTGTTGCTAGTAAGAAAAGTGTGTTCAGCTGTGCACATTGACCATGGAAGCAGACCAAGGGCTACTATATATGGATGAAAGTCTTCTTCAAACAATTGCCAAGACCCAAGAAAGTCTTGGAGAGATGCTCAAGATACAAAGGAAACGGAATGAGATGAACCACAAGGTTTTGCAGGACTCTATTTGTCTACAAAGGGAGGTAAAAAGCATTCTGGTAACAATCAATAAGGGAAAGGGAAGTGGATCAATGAAGAAGCATTCATCCAATCGGCCCATTAAGAAATGCTCAAGGCTGGAAGACTCCACGAAAGTGGAGCAGGTAAAGAAAAAGGAACCACTGGAATGCTGGGAATGTGGAGGAAATCATTTACTCCATAACTGCCCAACAAAGAACAACAAGAAATATAGTATCCGCAAAGTTTCTAGACTTGCAGATCAGCTGGAAGTAAAAGAGAAGGAGAGGATTGTTGTGGAGCGATTCCCACCTGTAGAGTTGGAAGGTCCCAGCCAGCAGGAGAAGTTTGTGAAGGCCAAAGGACTTGGTCCTGGAAACCCAAGTAAAAGGTGAAATGCAGGATAGACCTGCCACATTTTTGTGAATTTTGGACATGTGTAAACCGTGTAAGTATTCCTAAGTATTGGAACACCGAGGACGGTGTTATACTAAGGGGGAGGGGATTGTCATACCCCCATTTTGATCCTTAGGATATTTTGGGCTATAATGTAAATATTGTATGCATATTATGTATGATTCCTAGCATGGAGCTCAAGGCCAAGGCCCCGCTAGTGAATGCTCGACCTTGAAGAGGCAAGTATTGGATATTATGCTACCCATGTGCTAGTGAACCATGGGAATTGTAAATATGCATTTTAATATAAATATCCACAACTAGCTATGCAATGCAACAAGAGATGGGGGCATGATGTTTACAAGGAATTGGGAGGGAAATATTCAAATCCTTGAGCTAATCAAGTCGAGCCAAGTGTCAATGAAATAACCCATGAACCCTCAACTACCCATGTTGACTTTTGTGCCCAATCATTCATTCCTCCCAAGAGTTGGTTGAGGTAGTTAATGCCTTGGGAATGGAGAGGTATGGTTGTCCAAATTCGGGTATGGGCAAGCCACCCTTCATGGGAATTCGTGTTTGGCTTCTTGGGCAAGAAAACACCCACGAAATTGCTTCCCAAGCCATTATTCACCCATCCGTTTTCCTCTCTCACGAGTTGGGAGTCACCTGGGCATTTTCCTCCATTGTTTTTCTGTGTTTTCTTTCGTTTTTCTAGCTGGGAAGGGTGTTTTTGTTTTGGTTATCAGTGGGGAAGAGAGCAAATCGATTTGGGGGTTTTAAAGAGGCTGTTTTGGCCCACGGAATGCTCATACATCTGTGGGATAAATCAGTTTTCTTCCCTGGGGTTGATTCCCTCTTTCCACAATCCGTTTTGGGTGTGCCACGATTTGGAGAAAACCAATGGACCCTAATTTGTAAAATCCATTGTTGAAAATGTGTATCCATACCCAGTTTTTGAGTTTGTCGTGTGTAAAAGAATGTTGGGGTTGAGATGAGTATCCATTGCTTTGGGCTATCCTGAGCTTGAGAGTTCCCTTTTCCTTGTAGATATCATGCCCAACTCGGGGGTGGTCTCTGAGTGATAAAATAATACAGGCTGGGCAGAGACCTAAGGTTGGGTGGAACGTTGCAACGACATAGCTAGTTGCTTGGGACAACATTACAGCAAGATGAGTATTTTATTTTATTGTGTTTTACTTCTGCATTGTTTTAGTTAATGGATGGTTTTTCTTGATATGATGGATGCATGTGAAAGGTGTGTGGATGATGTTTTATTCCGCTGTGCACAATTGATTTGATTTACATCTACACAAATATGCATTTTATTGTAATGCCATTTGTTTTATTCATGATGAATGGGGCTAAGTTTTGTTTAAAAGCCTAGATCTTAGTGTCATGATCCCTTCCTTGTTTTGGATCGACGGGAGGGGATGTGACATGAGTTATGTAGGTTTTGTAATGATATATCTACACTAAATATAGGTATGTATCTTTTGTAGTGGAGACGCTCATACTAAAGAGAGTTATGTAGGTTATGTAATGGAGACACTCATGTTGTATAAGGTTCTAGAGTAGAGAAATCTACAATGCAGAGAGTTATGTAGTGGAGGGTTCTACACTGTAGAAGGTTCTATAGTGGAGATATCTACAATATGCAAAACGTTTTGGAAAATTTACAGCAATAGGATTTTCTATAGTGTAACATCCCCATCCATCAATCCAACTAATGAAGAGGTTATTTACGAACTATGGGATTCTAAATTTTGCCCCATGGCCATATTACAAATTTATAAGCATTTGAAATGCTTGTGCATATGCATAAATATAAACAAAATAGAAATAAAATCTACCCACCCAAGCACATTCTGCATATACATCATATTCATCTCAAGCATAATATAAAATCATTGCACATTCAAATACAAAGAGAATACTTATCTTTAAACAAAGAAGATCCAAGCAACTAGTTGTGTAAGAGAAATTTTCCACCCAATTGTAGGCACTTTGTCCAACATATACTCTTTTTGTGAGAGTGTGAGATTTTAGATTGCCTAGATCTAGATTCAATATGACAACTTCACTTGGAATATTTCTAAGAGTAAGAGAATAAGAATAGAGAAGATATATTGAGAAAAACTCATTGTATATTATCCATCAGTATGTTTACAATATATAATACATCCTCGAGAGAGAAAATAGAATTCCTTAAAGGCAAGGTGTAAAGCACGAAAGGATAAGGCTTACTAAAGGAAAAAAAACCCCTAGGTGTAAAAGCACCTTCCAAATTAGTCAAGAGGCTCACGAATTAGATAAATATGGTATGGAAGCTAATGAGTGATGGAAATGGAATGCGATGATAACTTTTGGGGAGAAGAAAGAGGTGGAATTCGAATTGGGAAAGTGGAGACGGTTTCCTAGTCAACTAGCCACTACCTTATCCACTAGAAAGTAGAAAAAATGGGATAAAGTTTTCTAAATCAGGAAAGCACCTTCTAATTCAGGAATGGAAAGAAATCAGACATAACCCAATGAAATCTTATCCATAATTTCCTTAAGTGAACCCTAGTGACTTGGGATGGAAAGTGGTCCACTAAAAGACAAAATTAGGCCAATTTGCCTAGTCAACACTTAGGAAATTAATGAAAAATGATTAATAAAGTATATCCTAAGTCTAAAGTTGTACGAATGGGTTCTTAATATTCCAAAACCCCCCATTAAGCCTGACTTTATGTGGTAAATATCAGAAATATCATAAATATAGGGCCCAAGCAACAAGGCTTATGGTCACCCCAATACAAAAATTATTAATCCATGCAAAATGAGGAAACATGGAAAACCTCATCAGAACAACACCATCCCTAAAAAATAGACATGCACGAATGTCTTCGTGTTGTCTTGTTCTTCATTTGGATGATTTTAATGAACTGCTTCTCAGTAACACACTTGATGAAGAGGTTGTGGATACCATGATCATGCATTAATGCATAAATGTAGTGTAGGCAAAAACTATGTGTAGAGACCCCATGAAACTCATCATCTGATGATGGAGGAGAATCATATGAATGATTCTTGTTGTTACAACATGCATGAGATGATATTGATACATAATCAATAATGGAAAAAGAGATCTGTGTAAACTCCTTCCCAAATAGCATCAATGGACTCAACATGATCAACTTCTTATGCAGCGACAATATGGTGAATCAAACCTTGTACCTTCTTCTGAAACTGATGTAGAGCCTTTCTGATATTGTAGAGGATCTGATGCAGCTCTGAAATATCAGAATATTATTCATATGGATCAGCAAACAACAAGGGTGTAGTGTCTCCATGATCGGATAGGGTTTCAGTAGGAGGAGAGTGAGCAACTAGATCACTCTGATAGTTGAGTGAGTCTAGAGGATTTGAGGACTTGAAATTTGAACCATGAGTGATGGGATCAAATCCAAACATGTGGAACAACAGTCCAATGATGGCCAAAGACATGTTTTTATAACCAATGAAATATATGGCAGACATAAGAACAACAAAGACAAGTGACACAATGCAGGAAACCATGGAATTGTGTGGTTTCTTAACTGGAGAACATGGGGGTTGTAGGGTATTTTGTGCATCCAATGGTTTGTAAAATGATGTGTAAGGTGTCATGACCTGCATATCAGATTGCATATCATCTTCAAAATCATAATATGAAATACTTGAATGGAGGTGGGTGGACCTTTTAGAAGACAAGTCAAAAACTAGTGAAAAAAGACTAGGTTTGGGAGAAGACTTTAGTGAAATGATTGGAGATTGTACTAAGAAAAAGGTGAAGGTTTCTGATTATGATATGTCAAAACGTGAATTAAAATCAGAGATATGAGAAATATTTTTGGCTCTATCACTTAAATCATAAAGATGATTACCTTTGTGAGTAGCTTGGAGACATTGTTCTTGTTCTACAGAAAGCATGCCTTGTTCTTTTCTTGCAAAATCAGAAACATCAATATTATTTTCTTCAAGCATCTTGGTCATGATGTCCAATTTCTTCCTAAAACAAGATTTCTCAGGATGGGTACCTTTGAATCAATAAGAACACTTGTATTTCTCCTTCTTATTCTTCATCTTCTTGTCTTTGGAATCTTCATCAGAGTCTTGTTCATCTGACAACATCTTTTGTTTTCCTTTGAATGTGACATTCTTGGAATTTTTATCCATGAGAAACAAGTGCAAGGTCCTTTGAGGGTGTTATATCCTTCATTTGAACTAGCTTGTTCTTATCCTTAGTAAGCAATTCAATGAATGCATCCAAGGTTGGCATCTTCCAGTTGGGAACTGCAAGTTTTGCAGCATGAAAAGTAGACATAAACACTAAGTATTTAGAACTCAGTTTTGATAGAATGGTAAGGATTAGCTACTCATCCTTCTTATCTATGCCACATTGATTGAGTTGAAGCACTAGGTTCTTGAATCTTGAGATGAATTATTCCACTGAATCGAAATTTCTTGGACTAAGTGAGATCAACTCAATCTCCAATAGATCACCTCTGATCTTGTTATGTGGAATTCTGCCCTACGGATAAGTCAAAACTCCCTTAGGCTAAAGTAGGATCTAACTAACTCTAGGCTAAGAACAGACAAAACAAATGCAACCTTGAATCCCTAGATCTAACATACATTTCAGTATTAAAATGCTGAAGAGAGCAAAAGGATTTTAACTGACCTTATGTCCAAGTGCTCTGTCTTTGGTATTTGCTCCAAGCTCCAAGTCTTCACTAATGAACCTGTCAAAGAGTAACCAAAATACAAGTATGCACTATTCTCTAGCAATCTGAAACATGAGTCAGGATCTAAATCTGTGAAAGATACAAATCATATGATTAAAACAAGATTAACACAAATGATTTGGGAAAACAAGACAAGTTATTCCATTATAACTTGAAGATTACTTACAAAGGGTGCTTGATGTCCAAGCCAAACCTTCAACTCCAAGTATCTTCTCCTCTAGCTATCTCCACAATGCTGCAAGACCATAAGTTTTGTGCTCTCAAGAGTCCTCTCCCTTTCCAATGGCATGCCTCTCTTTTATAGTGAGTGGTGAGGTTAACCAACAAGAGAGATAGGTGGATCTAAGGAGGGATAAGTGGATCAGGGTTTCTAATCGAAGGAGATGAGTTGGGATCGAATCAAGGAACCCAATCTTCCATCATCTTTGAAAATCCAAGATCCCACAAGCCAAGGGCAAAAACTATTAAAAGGGTGCCGCGCTTTGCAAATGCTACAGGGCGCGGCACTGTGCCGCGTTTTGTCAAGCTGGCAGAACGCGGTAGTGTGTGGAAATAAAGTCCAAGGTGGGTCAAAACTTGCCAGGGTGGATTTACCTTCAAGGTTGACTCATCATCTGTCTCTTCTGTATGGTTCAAAACAGTAGGGAAAGTGTCGTCGAGATGTGTTGTGATGGGGATGCGACACTGTGAAACATAGAGGTATAACAGATGCCCCCTAAAGTGTGAGGTTAGAAGGGACTGATGGCCGAAAGACTTTACGAATAAAATGTGCAGAGATAGCATCGAGGAGAGCGACACGGAGCTGAAATGGAAACAAAGTGTTAGATATACCACCGAGGCGGGCATTCCCATGCTCGGAAACAAACGACTCAAAGCATGGCTGCCGACCAATACATTGCAGATCCATGAGTACTGAGATAATGTAAACTGTGGACAGATCATGGCTACTATGAACAATCGTAGATCCATGAGACAGTAACGACACAGCCACGACCAATACAATAAGTGGATCTGTGTGACAATACAAGAGGCATCTCCATCGCAGCCTGGGCGCAGTCAAGATACAGTGATGCACCCAGGGTCTTCTACCCAATCGCATAAAGATACGAATCTAACCATGTGATTACAAGATGTTGAAGTCGAACATGGAAGAAACCATTTGATTACCGGTCAATGATGTGGACCGTTAACAAATGCGAGGGAGATCACCAATAACGACAATGATTCCCAAGGTATCAATAGTACATCTCAACGAAATGCGAATGAATGAGTTGATGTCGAGCATCCGAGAGATTGCTTGATCAGAGGTCAATGAGGTGAACCTGCTGTCAAACACGAGGAAACCTGCCATTGAGGCATGCAGGTACCAAGGTACTAATGGTTGATTTCTAAGTCCAATTCCTGGATAGTGATTTGGTGTCGACAGGAATAGACTCGTCGAAGGTGGGCCATGATGATTCCCACATCATCGACACGAAATCGGCACATGTGATAGGATGATGAAGTAATGGGATATGTACTGACACAGCGGAGGCCTGACACAGTGAATGACTCGATACAATGCAACCCTTTGAACATGTAACGGCATGTAACAAGACTTGGCAGCAAGAATTATTGATAAATAGAGGATAGACGTCAGATGAGTGGACTCGTGGCCAGGGAGACGACCCATGATGATGACTATGACTCAATGAAAAACGGACACCCAAATATAGACAAGAGATGGACACATGCCATGTTCAAAGGTAACGACTGACAAGCTGCCATAGATAAACTTGACTTGTTCCCCCATATTTCCCCGACATGATGGACGAGTACCTTTTGTTGTAGAAATTTCTCCCTACGGATAGGTAGAAACTCTCTTAGGATAAAGCAGGATGTACTGACTCTATACTAAGACAAAAAAGAAACAAATGCTACCTTGAATCCCTAGATCTAACAAATGTCTCAAGATTAAAATGCTAGAAAGGGTAGAAGAAGTTTGACTGACCTTCTATCCAAACGCTCGTTTTTGGTATTTGCTCCAAGCTCCAAGCCCTCACAAGTGAACCTGTCAAAATGGAACCAAGACACAAGAATGCACTATTCTCTAGCAACCTGAAACATGAGTTAGGATCTAAATCTATGAAAGATACAAATCATATCATTAAAACAAAATTAACACACATGATTTGGGAAAACAAGACAAGTTATTCCATTACCAACTTGAAGTCATATACAATAGTTGCTTGATGTCCAAGCCAACTTCCAGCTCCAAGTGCTTCCTCTAGCTATCTCCACAAGGCTGCAAGATCATAGGTTTGATGCCCCAAAAGTCCTCCCTTTGGCTCATGGAAAGCTTCTCTCTTATAGCACATGGGAAGGCTAACCAACAAGAGAGAAGTGTGGATCTATGGAGGGTTTAGTGGATCAGGCCAGCTAAACAAAGAAGGAGTTAGGATCGAACCAAAGGTGGTAATCCCAACAAAATCTCCTCGAAGGTCGAAATCCCAAAATCCAAGGCAAAAAGGCTAATTTCAGACTACCGCGCCCCTATAACTGAGCATAACGCGGTAGTACCGCGCCCCATAGAAGGAGCAACGCGCGGTAGTGCTAACTACCGTGCCCTTGTAGATGTGCAAGGAGCGGCAGTGCTCACAAACAGGGCTAAGTTGGGCTGGTAGATGGAAGAAAAAGGTTTTGCTTTCAGTATTCAGTCAATGGTTTTCACTCTGGATATTCAGATGATCTTTAAGGGAAACTGCCGTTTAGGTCGCTAGTACAAGGATGCGACACTAATGCATAATGTGTAATATTGAGGTATAACAGATGCCCCCTAAAGTGTGAGGTCAGAAGAGACTGATGGCCGAAAGACTTTACAAATATGGTTCGGAGATAGCATCGAGGAGAGCAACAAGGAGCTGAAAAATAAACAAAATGTCAGATATACCACCGAGGCGGGCATTCCCATGCTCGGAAACAAACGACTCAAAGCATGGCTGCCGACCAATACATTGCAGATCCATGAGTACTGAGATGATATAGACTGTAGACAAATCATGGCTACTATGAACAAGCGTAGATCCATGAGACAATAATGACACAGCCACGACCAATACAAAAGTGGATCTGTGTGACAATACAGAGGAAATTTCCATTGCAACCTGGACGTAATCAAAATACAAAAGGGTGTCCAGGGTCTTCCACCCGATCGCAAACGATACGAATCTAGCCATGTGATTACAAGGTGTTGAAGTCGAACATGGTAGAAACCAGTTGATTACCGGTCAATGATGTGAACCGTTAACAAATGCGAGGGAAATCACCAATGATGACGATGATCCCCAAGGTATCTATAGTACATCTCAACGAAATGCTAATAAACGAGTTGATGTCGAGCATTCGAGAGATCATTCAATCAGAGGTCATTGATGAAAACCTACTGTTGAATACGAGGAAACCTGCCATTGAGGCATGCAGGTACCAAGGTACTAGTGGTTGACTCCTAAGCCTAATTCCTGGATAGTGATTTGGTGTCGACAGGAATAGACTCGTCGAAGGTGGGCCATAATGATTCCCACATCATCGACACGAAATCAGAACGAGAGATAGTATGGACCGATGAAACAATAGAATATGTACTGACACAAAGGGAAGGTTTGACATGAAGTGGAGGTGGACTCAAGGTAATAACCCTTTGAACATATAACGGCATGAAACAGAGCTTGGCAGCAGGGATTACTTGAATAGACAGAACCACAGAAAGTGTGAACTCATAGCAATAATGAGGACGCATGATCATAATGATGACACTATCAACGAGACTGACTACCCAAAATAGACAAGGTGAGGATGCATGCCATGTTCAAAGGTGATGACTCACAAGCTGCCAACAAGGTAAACTTGACTCATTTTCCCATTTTTCCCCCGACATGATGGACGAGTACCTCTTTGTTTTTTAACGAGCTTGAGGAGGATAACAGATGCTCGATATAGCTCATCTCATAGATGAGTCCAATCTCACATGTTTTTCGAACCTGAGAAAGGAGGGGTTCGTCCCAAAGTGGGTCCTTCGATGTTTGATTTTACGAGTCCAAGGAAGGAAAACTCGGTTGTCATTTCATGTTTAGAGAGTCTGAAAATAACTAAAGAAGACTCCAACGGTCCTTTTTCGTAAGGTTAGCCTCATCGCCCGAAAAAAGGGTAAAACAACGCGGGAGAGGACTCTTCCAGTCATGATTTGGCTGGAGTATTCCTTTTTCGTAAGTAGTGCCCCCTAGTCCGAAAAAGGGGTAAACTATCACTAGGGAGACAATCATTCAAATCCTTTTACAAGCGTGAATGAATCAATTTCACTTGGCAATCTTTTCAATTTTAGGGAGTCTGAAAAGAGCTTAACTATGGACTCCATGTACAACTTTGTCATGGTTGATGACCGAGTACGACAAAGGAAAAGTAAACTCGGCACAGTTCCTTTTCCGTAAATAGTCTAGCGAGGCCGGATAAAGTGATAAACCTATACTCGTTAGACACACCTTTTTACTCCAATTTGTTTAACGAGCACGATAATGGTATCAAAAGCACTCGGAATCTTTTTCATGTTTGGATCCAGAGCACGAAAAAGGAAAAAGTAAGCTCAAACCACTTTTCATGTTTTAACCAGAGCACGAAAAAAGTGAAAAGTAAGCTCAAACACCATCTTACTGTTTTTAACGAGCTCGAAGATAGGTTGGAAGAATGCTCATGATGTCTGCTTCATTTTTTAATGAGCTTGTAACAAAAAATGAACTATGCTCAGGAAAATTTTCATGGTTTAATGAGCTCGAAACCTAAAAGGAAAGTATGCTCGAAAATGTTCCCAATGGTGAACTTCTTCCCGTCATGAAATCCAAAGGTTGGTTCATGCCCCCCAGCATGATTGCTAGAAGTAAGTGACTTAGCTCCAACGTGATGTGGAGAGGTGATCGAGTTGACTTCAACGCAACTTTTAGAGGTTGAATACATGCCCCCAAGCTTCATTTCATTCGCCTAAGGTATAGGCAAGTGAAAAGAAGGTTCATTTACTAAGTCTACGACGAGACTCGACTCAAAGGGAAAGGATATGTTTCATTTTTTAACGAGCTTGACACAGGAGTAGAACTTTGCTCAGACTACTGATTTCATTTTTTAACGAGCTTGAAGCCAAAGGTAAACTCTGCTCACGATTAAGGCCCATTGATGGGTTCCCTCCCAACATGATGATCAGAGGTTGGTAAATGCCCCCAGCATGATTGCTAACGGCTAAACATGCCCCCCAAGCTTCGTTTCGTCTGACTACTCTTCTTCATTACCCAAAAATCCTGGCTACTAATCCAAATGTGTTCACCAGGGGGGGTAGGGAGAACCAGGACCAAGTGACCCAGGCAGATGAAATGAAGGTTCAAATCCTAACTCTAGCGAGAGACTCGAACAAATGGAAGGGAGATCTATTTCATTTTTACACAAGCTTGAAATAGATAATAACAATGCTTGAAAGGGTCCTTTTTATTTTTTAAGGAGCTTAAAACAGAAAGAAATTATGCTCGAAGGTAATTTCATTTTTACGCAAGCTTGAAACTGAACGTAAACTATGCTTGGGATTTGGTTTCGTTTTTACACAAGCTTAAAACCAAAAGTAAACTGTGCTTGAGGGTAGTTTCATTTTTACGCAAGCTTGAAACCGAACGTAAACTATGCTTGGGATTGGTTTTGTTTTTACACAAGCTCAAAACCAACGGTAAACTGTGCTTGAGGGTCGGTTTCATTTTTTAACGAGCTTGAAGCAAAGAATAAACTATGCTCGTGGGAATCTATTTCATTTTTTAACGAGCTTGACATAGAAAGGGAACTATGCTCATAGTGATGGTTGGTTTCATTTTTACACAAGCTTAAAACCAAGAGTAAACTATGCTTGGGATGATGGTTGGTTTCATTTTTACACAAGCTTAAAACCAAAGGTAAACTATGCTTGAGAAAATGGTTTCATTTTTTAACGAGCTTGACACCAGAATGGAACTTTGCTCCAAAAGTCCCCCCCCCTAGGGGGAAGAAACCACTAAAACATGTGGAATGTTTAGGGAAGTCTGGTGACTAGGAGTCATGCGATGAGTGGGAGTCACAAAGGAAAGCTGATCGATGGTCACAACATTCCCATGATGGGGAAAATACATCACTCGGAAGAGTGAGGACACTACAGCCTTCATGGCATGGACGTAATCGCGTCCAAGGAGTAGATTAAAATCTAAGGGACCTTGGATGACCATGACATCAATACAGACAGTTTTCCCTCCCAAAGTGATAGGTAACTGAGGAAGGGACCCTAAAGGTCCAGTAGGCCTTCTGTTGAAAGCCAGTATCTGATCAGTGACGGGCACAAGCCGAGGAGAACCTAAGGCTTGCCAAGCAGTTGAGGATAGAATACTAACAGAAGCTCCTTCATCAACTATCGTACGAAAAATTTCTTTATCGGAAACTCCTACAGATATTTGAAAAGGAACACTCGAAGGAAGACGAGATTCTGTTAGACCATTCCAATCAAAGGAAATAACCTCAGTGCTTGGAGGGGGTCTCGCGGAAACGGACAGGGTTTCCCCTTGCCGAGGACGTTCTGAATCGATAATGAAAACATCAGTGGTTTCCAATTCACTCTCTTTTGGAAGATAAGAATGAGACGAAGGTTGTGTCAAGGTGACTGCTTCAGTCTGGACTTTCTCCAATGAAAGAGCGGGATCGAGTGGGGATGACAGCGACTCGATCACTTCACTCTCGGGAGGGAGAGTGGGATCAATTGCAGATGAAACTGAATTGATCACTTGGTCAACCAGCGGGGGGTCGAGGGACAATTTACCATGGTCTGTTGGAGGTACCAGTTGAGAACTAGTAATATCTTCCAACCACCGCGAGGCTTCATCCATGCTCGGACAAAGGAAAGTACGGTGCATACCCTTGCATATCAAACAGGGATATAGGACTTTACCCTTACGACCCTTCACCAAGGGGTCACTGGTTGAGGGGGTGTCATCGACATGATGGTCAGAGGTCGACGATACGATTGGTTTGGGGTTTTTAGACCACACTTCTGACACACGGGAAAGATCAGGACAATCCTTGAGAAGGTGATCACCCTTACAAAGTTTGCAAGGGAACTTGGGCTTACGGGGTGTTTTCGTAGAACGAGTGCCATTAGGGGCAACTGGTTTACGCTTGGTCTCTTCTTTATCCTTCTTCTTCTTAACTTTCCTTTTCTTCTTCTTCTTATCCACCTGATTACTAACACTATTGCTTTGGTCAGGCGAGGAAGAAGGAACGGAAGAAGATTCATCCGACGAAGAAGGGGAAGGATTAGTTTGGGATTGACTCTCTCGTGGTGGAGAGTTAACATTCGAAACATTGGGCGCAATCGGAATTACCGGATTGAATAACCATACCGGTAATCCTATGGTTAATCCAGGAAGATTTAACGTGGCAATAAAGGGAGGACCAATATCTCCAACTGGAGGAAAAGTAAAAGGTACCCCTTGAAAAGGGGTCTCCAGATTGGTAGTCCCAGAAGGAGCATGGGTGCATGGAGGTAGATTCTCCATGAAACAAAACTAAGTGATGTGGACGAAGTCTTGTTAAAAAGAACTCAAAAACCCTCAGGCAACCGAGCGTGCGAAAGGGGAGCTAGGAAAAGACAAGGCTCACAGGCCAAAAAAGCAAGCTCAAAAAACTATACTGAGGCCGCTGCCAAAGTAAGCGAGCTGTACAACAAAACGGCCAGAATGCCAACAAGCAGCCCTACAAAGAAAAAGACCTTCTACAAGATAGCAAGCAAAACCTCCTAACTAAGAGCTGGAGACCTCAACAAATTGTATCCTTCGCAAGGTGATGAAATCCAAGTCGAACAATACAACATGAGAGACCGATATAAGAAGGATATCCCTCTACCGAAAGGGATCCTGGGTAAAAGAACCCTAGTAGAATAGATACTAAGCTACCTCGTTCATGACACGTCGGAAAAGGTTTTGGGCACTTCAGCCTTCCGAAGAAGACAGCGATCGATGTTGCCTTAGGGCTAAGTGGAGTGCGGTATTCCACAGAGTCCGTCCGGTTCTCAATCTCGCGGCCGTTTAACCCCTGAAAGTTGGAAACAGTCAGGAGGCCCCTCCACAAACTAGCTGTGACCGTGTCAATAAGTACTAGAGGATTTTAGTTCCCTAAAGACAACGACTATGTCTCAGATGAAAATGACAAGGGGGAATTATTTTGATGCCTATCCCCGGTGTCCTACCTAACTACCAAATTCTTTTGATTTCCTCAAGTGAGGTTAAAGTTGGTTTAATTAGGGTGATTAATTTTAGTGGCTGTCTTACTCAATCGGGTAGTGGACGTGAAACTTGATGGTGTTATGACGACTCAAACCATGCAAATGAAGATGAATCGAAATGAGCCTTTCTCTTCGATGAACACTAGCTAAAGTAAGGAAGAATTCTTTCCGTTCCCAATATGCACAACCCAATGCACATGCAATTTTATTTCTTTTCAAAATGATAGAAAGAAGTAAAATATGTACCCAAAACTAACCCAAAGTAATGAAAAATTTCTTCATATGAACACCAAACGTAATGATTCTAATCCATTTCCTATCTTTTCACACTTGAAAAAGACACATCCAAGCTACGGAAAGAAAGATTCTACAAATGCTTCCAATCAAATGCAAGACAAAGAGAAGAACCTAATGATATTGTCTAACTCAAATGCACATAAATATGAAACAAGCATTTCTTCTTCTTATGAATGTAATACCAAAAATGTCAAATGATTAAATTAAAGCAAGAAGAGTACCTATGTGTTTCAATTTCATGAATATGGTAAAATAACGACAAAATCAAGCTTCTCTTTGAACTAAAGTGGAGGCAAGGAATCAATCTTTTCAAACAATCATTAGATAGGATGTAAAGAAAATAAGATGCCAAGCAATCCAGACACGCCAAACACACCAAAGCAACAATGATCCCAAAACCTTAATATGGGTCAAAACGACTAAAGGATGCACGATTCAAAAATAGAACCCATTTCGCTTAAAAATGCAAGCAAAACACTAGTATTTATTCAAAGGGCCAACATGGATCCAAATCTCGAAAAGACCCAAAAAATAACCAAACAAACCAAATAAATACACTTTCCAGGAACTGCCGCGGGCCCGTGGGCCACCTGGGCGCGGTACTGCACGACTACCGCGCTGTAGACAGCGCTTAAAGGGCGGTACTGCAAGACTACCGCGCTCTGGAAGTGGTGAAGGCGCGGTACTGCAAGACTACCGCGCTCTGGAAGTGGTGAAGGCGCGGTACTACCGCTCTGTAGGCAGTTACGGGGGCGCGGCACTGTGTGAACAGGGAAAGAGGCGGAAATTTGAGAAAAGATTTTGACTTTTCAAGGGTTCGCCAACCCAGAGGACTTACTGATCTGTAACAGAAGTCTAATGCAGAGAACAGGGAAGTGAATGAAGGTGAAAGAACCCAATCCTTACAATCAATGAGTGAAATTGAAAGCAAACTTCACAAGCAAAGAAAATGGATTCAAATCCCCAGCGGAGTCGCCAGTTTTTGTTGTAGAAATTTCTCCCTACGGATAGGTAGAAACTCTCTTAGGATAAAGCAGGATGTACTGACTCTATACTAAGACAAAAAAGAAACAAATGCTACCTTGAATCCCTAGATCTAACAAATGTCTCAAGATTAAAATGCTAGAAAGGGTAGAAGAAGTTTGACTGACCTTCTATCCAAACGCTCGTTTTTGGTATTTGCTCCAAGCTCCAAGCCCTCACAAGTGAACCTGTCAAAATGGAACCAAGACACAAGAATGCACTATTCTCTAGCAACCTGAAACATGAGTTAGGATCTAAATCTATGAAAGATACAAATCATATCATTAAAACAAAATTAACACACATGATTTGGGAAAACAAAAC
The DNA here is from genome assembly GCA_027924585.1 of Larix kaempferi. Classification (NCBI taxonomy): domain Eukaryota; kingdom Viridiplantae; phylum Streptophyta; class Pinopsida; order Pinales; family Pinaceae; genus Larix; species Larix kaempferi. The sequence goes on along the minus strand of BSBM01000063.1, from coordinate 8,030,519 downwards.
AAGTTATTCCATTACCAACTTGAAGTCATATACAATAGTTGCTTGATGTCCAAGCCAACTTCCAGCTCCAAGTGCTTCCTCTAGCTATCTCCACAAGGCTGCAAGATCATAGGTTTGATGCCCCAAAAGTCCTCCCTTTGGCTCATGGAAAGCTTCTCTCTTATAGCACATGGGAAGGCTAACCAACAAGAGAGAAGTGTGGATCTATGGAGGGTTTAGTGGATCAGGCCAGCTAAACAAAGAAGGAGTTAGGATCGAACCAAAGGTGGTAATCCCAACAAAATCTCCTCGAAGGTCGAAATCCCAAAATCCAAGGCAAAAAGGCTAATTTCAGACTACCGCGCCCCTATAACTGAGCATAACGCGGTAGTACCCGCGCCCCAGAGAAGGAGCAACGCGCGGTAGTGCTAACTACCGCGCCCTTGTAGATGTGCAAGGAGCGGCAGTGCTCACAAACAGGGCTAAGTTGGGCTGGTAGATGGAAGAAAAAGGTTTTGCTTTCAGTATTCAGTCAATGGTTTTCACTCTGGATATTCAGATGATCTTTAAGGGAAACTGCCGTTTAGGTCGCTAGTACAAGGATGCGACACTAATGCATAATGTGTAATATTGAGGTATAACAGATCTCATCATGCTTTCCAAAGAGAGACTCTAGATTTTTCCATACTTGATTTGGAGTGGTTAGAGTATCAATATGGAATAGAATATCTGAAGAGATAGAGAGACAAAGCAAACTGTGATCTTCATCAAGACTATTGAACAATTTAGATTTTAGTTCAAGAGCTCCTGTCTTAGTTTCAAGCACCATAGTGACTCTATAAAGTCCTTTACTTCGAAGTTGGATTATCACATGTGCCTTCCAGTCAAAGTAGTTGAAGGGAGTGAGAATCATAGATTTAGATTGATTTTTATCCATGCTGGTTCGCTCCTGGTGATGGAAATATCCTGCAAAAAACACTCTAGAAATTGCGATGAATCAGTCTAGCTCTGATACCATGTGAGATTTTAGATTGCCTAGATCTAGATTCAATATCACAACTTCACTTAGAATATTTCTGAGAGTAAGAGAAGAAGAATAGAGAAGATATCTTGAGAAAAACTCATTGTATATTATTCATCAGTATGTTTACAATATATAATACATCGTGAAGAGAGAAAATAGAATTCCTTAAAGGCAAGTTGTAAAGTACAAAAAGATAAGGATTACTAGAGGAAAATAAACCCCTCGGTGTCAAAAGCACCTTCGAAATCAATAAAGAGGTTCACGAATTAGATAAATATGGTATGTCAGCTAATGAGTAATGAAAATTGAATGTGATGATGACTTTTGGATAGAAGAAAGAGGTGGAGTTCGAATTGGCCAAGTGGAGACAATTTCTTAGTCAACTAGCTTTACCTTATCCACTAGAAAGTAAAAAAAATAAGATAAAGTTGTCTAAATCAGGAAAGCACCTTCTAATTCAGGAATGGAAAGAAATCAGACATAATCCAATGAAATCTTATCTAGAATCTCCTTAAGTGCACCCTAGTGACTTAGGATGGAAAATGGTCCACTAAAAGACAAAACTAGGCCAATTTACCTAGTCAACACTTAGGAAATTAATGAAAATGATTAATAAATTATATCCTAAGTCTAAAGTGGTTTGAATGGGTTTTTAATATTCCAACAGAGAGGACACCCCTAAGCTGGGATATGAGGCCACCGGTGTGTGAAGGAAAATCCTACAGGCTTCTCTCTCTCATCCCAAAACCCATTATGCTCTCTATGCTTGGCCAAAATCTCATTCAGAGTTCTATATGAATCTTACTTAGCCATCACAACCTTGGATCCAACAAAACCTACCCTACACAACACCCTAATGGGATTAGGCATCCCATTCATTGGTCCACATTTCTCTTGGTAAATCCATCATGCTAGGCTCTTCATGTGTGTGCATAGGAGTTCAGTCTGATATATAATGTTGGAGAACCACATGTAGCCTTAATTCATGGCATCTCAAGCATGAAAAATTAATAGAACTCAAAGGGGAAATTTCCTTAGCTTGGCCAACTTCTATGCTCACCTACAACCATCCATTTTTCTTAAAAGATGTAGGTCTATCACCAAAGTCGAATTTATGGGTTATGCACAGTCGGGAAATGGTAATGAACAACAAAATGACAATTTACTATAATGTCTAAAAACTGCTAGTAAAAATATGCATAATGAATGATGGACAATAGATTTCAAATATGAGAGAATGGTGGAAAAGGAAACTAGCATAACTACTGAACATGGGATTCAGGACTCTTACGAAAATCATAAAAGTAGATTCATCACATGCTTCAATAGATACATGAGAAGACTTTTCCCACCAACCTCACACATGCATTCAATGATTGGGTGAATCAATTAAAAAAAGGTAATTGCCTTGTTTAAATAACATGGAATAAAGTGGATGAGTTCTAAGTTTGACACATGGAAATAGAGAATTTAATCTCACATATCCCCTCTTTACTCTCCCCCTCTAGTGGAATCATATCCCCTCTTTACTCTTCCCCTCTAGTGGAATCATAGCCCCTCTAGTGCTCTTTACACAACCATATTAGACCATTAAATAATTTTCCAACATAATATTTACATAGCATTTTGAATTGGCATGATAATCCCATCACACAATCCATAATTAAATATTTACATCATACATGCCTAGATATTCACTAGTTGGGCCTTGTCCTTGAGATCTGCACTAGGAATCCATACTAGCATATTTACATCATTTACATAACCTGATTGAATATATTCCAATTCAAAACTCGGGGTATTACATATAGTGATCTGCAAAAACTATTTATGTGGTATCAAATTTGTATCAAATCAAGACATGAACCGTTCTCTTATTTTCTAGTGTCTAATTGTGCATGAAAGGAAGTTTTCACAATTAGATGATTTTGTTTTCTAGCTATTGTTGGAAATACTGAGAGTGGGGGTGAATCAGTATTGAGCACTTTGTCATGTACCCACCCTTGGAACCAATGCAAGGCAGGGAACATGCTACCAATCTATGGGGCTTTGCATAAAGCCCAGCCCATTCCTTTAGAGGCATACAGTTAAAACAAAGTGTGCATATGTAAATCAAACAAATATGAACAGCGGAAACAAATTCATCCACACACATCTATTCATATGCACCCAGTATATCAATATCAGTCATCAATTATTTAAACAATGCAGAAGTAAATACATAGACTTAAAAACACTTATCTTCATTTTGCAACTGCCCAAGCAACTAGCTATGTCGCTGCAACGTTCCACCCAGCCATAGGATCTTCGACATCTTATAATGAGTCCATCCGAAGGCCACCCCCGAGCTGGGCATGATTCTCACAAGGAAAGGGGACATTCCAACTCAACCACAGCCCAGTAACCATTTTATCTCAGCCAAGCCAGTCCAACTGGGTTTGTCAGGCTACAAGGGAACAATGGATGCTCATTCTCAAGCTCAAGCCAGAACAATGGATTACCCATTACCCATACCCCAACATACTCTTTCTTCTCACAGCAAAATGATTATTGACAGGGTTACACATTTACAACAGAGGTGTTCACAAAACAGGGTCCACATTGGTTCTCCCAACTCGTGGTTCACCCAAACGAACTGTGGAATTTCGATTTCAACCCCAGGGAGCAAAACCGATTTCTCTCCACTTGTTAGGATCCTTTCCAATGGCCTAAACAACCTCCAGGAAGACCCAAAAATGTTCTGCCCTCTTCCCCCACTGGTAACCAACACAAAAACGCCCCTTCCCAGCTAAAAGATGAAGGGAAACACAGAAAAACGAGGGAGGAAAACGCCCAGGCAGCTAGAGCTGCGTGAGAGAGCAAGGCCATGGTGAATAATGGCTTAGGGAGAAATTTCGTGGCTCTATTCTTGCCCCAAGGAGACCAACATGATTTTCCATGAAGGGTGGCTTGCCCATACCCAATTTTGGACAGCCATACCTCCCCATTCCCAAGGCATTAACTTCCCCAACCAACTCTTGGGAGAAATCAATGGTTGGGTACAAAAGTCAACATGGGTAGTTGAGGGTTTGATGGGTTCTCTCATTGACACTTGGCTTGACTCTAGTGGATCAAGGGTTTGAATGTCCCCCCCCCCCCCAATCCCTTGTGAAATCATGCCCCCATCTCTTTGTTGCATTGCATAGCTAGTTGTGGGTATTTTTATTAAAATGCATATTACATGATATTTGAATTTTCAATGTGCATTGCTAGCATTCAAACCATATGCATCACGAAATCGATGGCGGGGCCTTGGCCTTGAGCTTCTCACCATGATTTCATAACAAGATTACATCATTTATAATGTTAATGCCATGGGGCCAAACTGTGGACATTACATTCCCCTCCCCTTGGAATAACACCGTCCTCGATGTTTCAACACTTCGGACTATATACCCACTTTACACATGATTCATAATTCAAAGATGGTGGCAGGTTTGTCCTGCAATTCGTCTCTTTACTGTGACCTTTCACGATCAAGTCCTTTGGCTTCCACAAGCTGCTCCTGCTAGCTTTGGTCTTCCAGCTCCACAAGTGGGTATTGCTCCCGAGCAATCCCTTCCGTCTGTTTATCTTCCAGCTGATCTACAAGTCTGGAATTTCATGGATGCCATCTTTCTTGTTGTCCCGGCAACTATCTGTGAGACTTATCATGGCAATTCCTGGTAGGACAAGCATAACACAATAATAAAATTAGTCAATTATTTTCCTAATTGACTTAGAACGTCCATGCTTTACTCATGAGACTTCCACACATTTCATGCTTTCCCACACACACATGAACTCATTCATGTTCATTCTTTCACAAGAAAATAACTATTTCAGCATTCACAATTCATTTCAAGCAATGAAACACAATTTGTTTTCATTTATGGCATGCACTCAACAATCCTTTGTTTCTAAGATGCATCAGTCAAAAGAAAAAGAAGAGTAAGAGTTTTCCCCCTCTTAGTCTTGTTCCAATCTGGAGCCACACCATCACTGGTGGTTCTATGCTCCTTGGCCTTTTTCACTTCAATGTGAATGCTTGACTTGCCCTTTCTTGGCTATGACACTCGGTGTCTAAGGTCTGTTTAAGGCTTTTCAACTTGGGTATCCCTTCCCATTCTGCTTATAGAACCTTTGGCTACTATGACCCACCCATGTCCACTAGCACCATCTTTCATTACTGCTCATACTGAGCTCTTTAGGACAGTCATATGTCCACATGCATCCTCCAGATACTTTCAAAGTCCTTGCTTCCAGCAGTACCTACACTCAAACATTGAATCAATTCACATGCTTAGTGTATTTTTTATAAGGTTTATCTCCAAATGAGAATTTAAGAAATCATAATTAAATCATATACACATGTATATTCATAAGAAAGAGTTGCAAGATAACCAAATACTTATCTTTATTGGATGTCTTCACTTTACTTCACAGGATCCTTCTTTGCTTTCCAAGCATTGGATTTCCCGTGGATACAGTAATGAATGTTGGGCCAGCACGCAGGCTACTCCACAACCATTCGAACAGGCAATGCCAAGCCAGTACGCTGACTGGTTTTATCAATTGTTTAAGGGAATGTTGGGCCAGCATACACGCTGCTCTACCATATCAAGTATTTAATGCCCAACTAGTCACTCTCTGGACTTATCAAGAACTTTATAGTGTTTAACCAGCTACTCCCTGGATTTCTTAATAATTTATATCGCCCACTTCATTTACTCTCTGGATTTACCAGCAATTTATATCGTCCACTCATTTACTCTCTGGATTTACCGACAATTTATAGTCTTTCAGGGTCTTGCCTTCCTGCAACGACCAAGGTTTCCAACAAAGAAACAATAGTGTATCAGCTTAGCTGTTAAAAGATTTATACCTGTAATCTTCATTATTCCAAACAAGACGTAAATGAAAATGAATACTTATCTGTACTGTGAGTTTCCCCTCTGGTCCACAGGATCCTGCTTCGCTTTGCAAGCCTTGGGATCGCCTATGGACTTGGATATAGTTAATGCTTAGCCAGTACACCTCCCCATCGGCTGGATTTACCAAGCATTTGGTGGTGCCCAACCAGTCCCATACCTGGTTGGCCCTCTCCAGTGTCGAGCCAGCACATTCGTCTGGGTCATCGACCAATGGAAGAAAACTGCGCCACTTGACCAGTCAAGGCTCTACTATGGAGCCATAGGTATCTCAGGGTTTTCAGTCAGTCCTCGACGCCCTCCCTCCCACTGCTATCCCAATAAGAATCTCATGGTTTTCAGTCAGTCCTCGGCGCCCGCCCTCCCACTGCTGTCCCAATAGAGATTTCAGGGTTTTCAGTTAGTCCTCGGCGCCCGCCCTCCCACTGCTGTCCCAATAGAGATTTTAGGGTTTTCAATCAGTCCTCGGTGCCCGCCCTCCCACTGCTGTCCCAATGGAGATTTCAGGGTTTTCAGTCAGTCCTCGGCGCCCGCCCCTCCCATTGCTGACCCAATAGGCATCTCAGGGTTTTCAGTCAGTCTTCGGCGCCCGCCCTCCCACTGCTGTGCCAACAGAGATTTCATGCCTTTACCAATGTCACCACACCTCTTTCACTGTAACTCTTCACACACATCAACTCTTGGTTTATACAAAGGACGCCACTCCTTCTCTTGTGAAAATCGGTGGTTCCTTTTAGGAAATTTATAGGTGACTTTCTTGACTGCAAGTTAACATGACCCCTACTCACACAAGGATGATACCTTCTCTTATTACACATCTCTTCGGGCCTATCCATCCCATCTGGTAATATTTCACGTGAGTATAGAAAGGTTTCCAATTCCCATACAGTCCCTTTGCGTACCCTTCTTCACTTTTCCCTTTAATGTGCAGTATCAATCTGCATCTGTGTAGGCTGACAACACAAGAAGGATAATCAAACTCATCAGTATTGCTGTTCAATTTTTAACCACATTCCATATCATTCACTACCAAGTATTGAAACACCAGGAATGCGTCCATTCCCTTAGGGTGTAGTCAATATTGAAAACCCTATCATGACCCAGCACCAGAAAAGGTGTGCACCCCCTTTCCGATGTGCGCCATGTAGGCCCTAATCATACTTAAGCAATCTGCAATGATATAATATAAGATAGAGCATGCTCTGCATATTAACCCTAATAATTTAGACATGCATGTTCTTGTCTAGGGTCACAGAATACTCATTCATTTTGCAGGTGTGTCTCACATGCCTTCTGGGCATAGCTTTATCATCTCACTTTCATGGTTTACCGACATGTGGTTTGGCTGAGACAATGGCGTTTCACCCGAAACCCATTTCCCAAGCATGGGGTCCTTCCCATCTAGTTTGGCTTCTGCAGGCCATCACACATGGTCTTCCTGCAATGTGTCATCCTAGCACACTTTATCAAATAGCCAAACAGTCAGCAACATTTATCAATAAGCTTTAAATATGATTGTTTCATAACCAATCAATGTCATTAATAATTAAATTCAATATGAATTTATAATTCTGTCTCCTACAGAAATTGATTTGCTTAGCAATGAGGCTATCCTCATATTGTTTGGCTCTTGTAGGTGGTATCACTCTGCCCATTATGGTTTCACCCTTGCTACCATACCTGAACACCCTCCTACAACATGTCCTCCTGACACAGTTCTATATAAGCCAAACAGTCATTAGCAATTATAAGCAAATTCTCAAATCTGAAATTTGTAAATCTGTTTTCCTATAGAAATCGGATTTGCAACTATGAGACTATTTTCATAACCTTCGGCTTCTGCACATGGTAGATCTCGGTCTTTACTATGGGCTTATCCTCATTGCCATACGCAAGACTTTTCTACCTGAAAACTGAATCCTCAATCAGCAAAACACGTTGTGAGTATCTATGCACATAATCATTCATTGCCATAACGGTCACTGAAGTGATCTCAGAATTATAATACTCAATAATTCAAACACCTTCAGCTGCTTAACATTTGAAATGCAATGAAATATATACATTTCTATATATGCATCATTATCACAATAGAATTTCAAGACATAGTCACACTATCCATGCAACTTAAATAAATCGTATATACTCATTATTTCACAGTCATATCATTCATACAACTCTGTCCTTCCATCGACCATTCTAGCAGCCCATCGATCATGATTTGGCTCTTCATGTACTTACTATTCTGCACTCATAACAGCCCATGAAATTATCCTAGAATTATTATCAATTCATCATTTCATTCATTATTTACTTTGCAATAACATATGCATCATCCCTCTGCATTCATACAATGCATCACGAGATTTATAAAATCTCTTCATGCACATCTACTCAATGTTACCTTGCATTGTTTCATGAGTACTATGCATTCAAGCATATTATGATCGAAACATGATTGTCTCATATAATTTGCATTATCATAATCAGGACCACCAGTCCTCACTTGCTTTGGTTATTAAGCACATAACCGACATACACATGGCATGATATAAATTCATGTGAATGCATTGAGATTTCTAAACAATCATAAGGTGTAAGGATCATTTCCTTCACTTACCCACACCTCACCAAGCTTGATAGGTTAACAGTCCCAATCGGTATTCAATATCACATGCAACTAACTCAATCATAGCTCAAACATAGTTGAAGAGATCTTACCAACTCCTCCTTCAACATTCATGCAATTTGGCACCAATAGTCATTACCTGCATGGTTACCATTAACATCGCCTGATGTTACCTGGTCCGTTGACCTCTTACCAAGGTTGCTCGATCCTTTTTCCAACTTTATGATCATAGATTTGCTGCACCATCCTTTCTGCATAAGGTTGTTGGCTTCATGCAACAACATCCTCAGCACAGTTAGCCATGCTCTTTGTTATCTTTGGTCCTACAACCAATACCAACATCAATAGTGATTATTAACCACAATATTCTCCATTAGCGGTTCATTGCAAATGCAGACTTCATTATTCTACCAATATGCAATATCTCATTTATGCACAAGCATTTCCATATGTACTATGCAATGTTTGTTAAGATGCCATCTAGTGCATATACATCTATGTAATCCCTCACATTTTTTTTTAACATTTTTATGCTATATGACAATTTCATAATTATAAGTATGATAACAATCAGGGGTTTAAGGAATCCTTCCCTTTTCGATCCCTCATCGTATCATGGAATTCCTCTTCCATATCATGCAATTGTAGAAATTGCCCATATTGACAACAAAATTTGCTTGTCAAAATAACCGCTGGCACTCTTCTGCACTAAATATCTATGATATATGTAGACCTCATTCAAACTCTGGTCATGCATCATTGTTCCCTGCTGGAAAAGCTTTCCAATGCCTGTCTTCATGCTCCATTCCGACATCGGTTGCGGAAACTGCATCTCTTTAAAAATGACAACTTTCACTTCAATTCTGCACATTTTACACAGTTGCATTTTGGTCCATAATGCCAACTTTAGCCACCTGTGGAAGAAAATCTATGAGGAATCACAAAAACTTATCTATCGGGTGAAGTTAGTCCCTATAACAAGGAACACTCAGCAATTCACGGATTTCAATTCCGATGCACCATTCATCTTTTATGAATTTCTGGGTTTCACTACTTCTCACTTTTCACATTTTTCCAAAATTCCAAAATTTGGGCCAAAAATGGCTATCTCCCAAACGGTGCATTTCTGGAAAATCTTCGTCTAACGGAAACTGTCCATCTTAATGAGAATATGAAATGTCTAATTCAACAAAATTTTTGATTCCCACATCTAGGGTCACTTTTACTGCCCACGAGCTTTTCAAAATCCCGAAAAAGTGGCCCGGAACAGTGCTTTTTGGCCTTCTTGCTCACCCCGACTCCACATCCTTTGGAGTTTGGATCCAAGATTCTGAACTTAACATCGTGCCTGCTTCATGGCCGCGCCTGTTCAATTTAAGCTCAAACTGACCCTCCGTCAAGCTCCGGGACTCCATCCTTCAAAAGTCACTATTATCCATTTTCTGTCAAATCGGAGTGTAATGGGCTTGGGGTCTTCACTGGTTCTTTCATGGAATTCGTCAATGGCCTTCGAGCCCCGCAGGAATCATTCCATTCTGAGTTCGGATGCTCCTGCTATCCAAAAATCAAGTTTTTTTTTTTTTTTTTTCGTTCGCGCGCCGCCGTTGTGGGCCGGTTCTCCGAACGCTTCCGCAATTGCGGAGCAATTCGCCGAACGCTTCCGCAATGGCGGGGAGATTCGCTGAATGCTCCCGCAACTGCGGAGCCATTCGGCGAATGCTCCCACAACTGCGAAGCCATTCGGCGAAGGCTTCCGTTGCGGAGCCATTCGGCGAATGCTCCCGCAATTGCGGAGCCATTCGACGAATGCTCCCGCAACTGTGGAGCCATTCGGCGAAGGCTTCCGTTGCGGAGGCATTCGGCGAATGATCCTGCAATTGTGGAGCCATTCGGCGAATGCTCCCGCAATTGCGAAGCCATTCGGCGCTTCCACCGTTTCGGAGCCGTTCGCGGAATGCTTCCGCCGTTGCGTGGAATGCTTCCCTGGTTTCGGGCGGTTTTGCGGAAAGCTTCCGAAATTGCGGAACGATTCGCCGAGGTCTTCCGCAGTTGCGGAACGATTCGCCAAAGTCTTCCGCAATTTCGGAACGACTCGCCGAACTCTTCCGCATTGCGGAACGATTCGCGGAATCCTTCCGCAATTTCGGAAGAGAATTCCTTCCGAAATTTTACTTTCGACGCCAAATACTTAGAAAATTTTCTTCTTTTTCGGAGCATTTCGCCGAATTTTTCCGCGTTGCGGGACAACTCGCGGAATCCTTCCGCAAATTTCGGAAGGGAATTCCTTCCGCAATTTTTCGGAAGAGAATTCCTTTCGCAATTTTCGGGGCGACTTCCCAAACTTCTCCGCGTTGCGGAAAAACTCGCGGAATGCTTCCGCAGTTTCGGAGCAATTCGCCGAATGCTTCTGCAGTTTCGGAAGACATTCGGGAATTCTCTCCGAAACAGACTTAAACGAATTTTTCAAAACAGACTTAGGAAAAAAATTTGAAAACTTTCTTTCTTTCAAAGATGACTGTAATTGGATTTGGCCCATAGAGGCTCAATGCTGCAACCAGCAGCTCTGATACCAACTGTCATGTACCCACCCTTGGAACCAATGCAAGGCAGGGAACATGCTACCAATCTATGGGGCTTTGCATAAAGCCCAGCCCATTCATTTAGAGGCATACAGTTAAAACAAAGTGTGCAGATGTAAATCAAACAAATATGCACAGCGGAAACAAATTCATCCACACACATCTATTCATATGCACCCAGTATATCAATATCAGTCATCAATTAATTAAAACAATGCAAAAGTAAATACATAGACTTAAAAACACTTATCTTCATTTTGCAACTTCCCAAGCAACTAGCTATGTCGCTGCAACGTTCCACCCAGCCATAGGCTGTTCGACAGCTTATACTGAGTCCATCCAAAGGCCACCCCCGAGCTGGGCATGATTCTCACAAGAAAAGGGGACATTCCACCTCAACCATAGCCCAGTAACCATTTTATCTCAGCCAAGCCAGTCCAACTGGGTTTGTCAGGCTACAAAGGAACAATGGATGCTCATTCTCAAGCTCAAGCCAGAACAATGGATTACCCATTACCCATACCCCAACATACTCTTTCTTCTCACAACAAAACGATTATTGACAGGGTTACACATTTACAACAGAGGTGTTCACAAAACAGGGTCCACATTGGTTCTCCCAACTCGTGGTTCACCCAAACGAACTGTGGAATTTCGATTTCAACCCCAGGGAGCAAAACCAATTTCTCTCCACTGGTTAGGATCATTTCCAATGGCCTAAACGACCTCCAGGAAGACCCAAAAACGTTCTGCCCTCTTCCCCCACTGGTAACCAACACAAAAACGCCCCTTCCCAGCTAAAAGATGAAGGGAAACAAAGAAAAACGAGGGAGGAAAACGCCTTGGCAGCTAGAGCTGCGTGAGAGAGCAAGGCCATGGTGAATAATGGCTTAGGGAGAAATTTCGTGGCTCTATTCTTGCCCCAAGGAGACCAACATGATTTTCCATGAAGGGTGGCTTGCCCATACCCGATTTTGGACAGGCATACCTCCCCATTCCCAAGGCATTAACTTCCCCAACCAACTCTTGGGAGAAATCAATGGTTGGGTACAAAAGTCAACATGGGTAGTTGAGGGTTTGATGGGTTCTCTCATTGACACTTGGCTTGACTCTAGTGGCTCAAGGGTTTGAATGTTTCCCCCCCCCAATCCCTTGTGAAATCATGCCCCCATCTCTTTGTTGCATTCCATAGCTAGTTGTGGGTATTTTTATTAAAATGCATATTACATGATATTTGAATTTCCAATGTGCATTGCTAGCATGCAAACCATATGCATCACGAAATCGATGGCGGGGCCTTGGCCTTGAGCTCCTCACCATGATTTCATAACAAGATTACATCATTTATAATGTTAATGCCATGGGGCCAAACTGGGGACATTACACACTTTATACCATTTCAAACATTAATTATATCATGTAAACATTAACCATTAACAATACCATTCATCATCACATAAACTATACACAGTGCACATGTTAGGAACCCATGTCTTTACTTTGTTAGTATGTTGTTGTTGGACGCATATGCTTTGTAAGTCGTCCCGTAGTATTTGTTGATCAATAGTTTGTGTTATTGTTATTGGCGCATATGCTTTGTAAGTCGCTCGTAGTATTGTGATCCATAGTTTGTAACGGCCCATGGTTTCGACCCATAGTATTGGCGCCTAGAATTAGTATATAAGTGTGTGTTGAGACCTATGAAGTCACGGTGAAGTTATTTGTATTGAGCTTGCTCAAAGGAGGTTGCCCCCTCGAAATGGCCTGTGATCAATACAAAAGTGATTCTGAGTTCTGTCATTTCTGCTATTTCACGTATTCTTGTTAATTAATTGTTGCAGGTGCCTCACATCTGGTATCAGAGCACTTTCTTGGGCTCGCTGGGTGAAATTTCTGCCAAATTTTTTTTTTCGCATCTGTTGCAGGTTCGGATTTGGGAATAATCCCTATCCGCTTAACTGTGGGAAGTACTTGGGCATAAGCCCTAAAACTCATTGTGAGGAGTACCACAGGAACCCCGAAGTAGCTGGCCCATTGAGAGGACCTACCAGCAAAAAGGGCAACGACCCCTACCTGATTGACTAGTTCCCACCTGTGAGGTAAACCAAGAGCTGTCGTTTGTGGAAAAGTGGTTATCAGTTTTACTTGAGCCGTGGAGTGAGGGGTATTGCCTCAATATGCAAGCCGTCAGACAGCAATGGTGGCCGAGTGAAACCCCTGAACTGTTAGGAAGCCGCACATACCTGGGGTCCATATCTACTTTCAGCTGAACTATTGTCGATCACTGCTGCGCCGTTTCAGATCTATTTTGCAAGCCGTTCCAAATTCAGCCATTTTCAATCCACTCGGCGCTGTTCCAGATCTCTTTCTCCATATCTTCCTTATTTTCACTCTTTTTCCCTTGAAATTTTTGGGGAACCCCTGTCATCCCATTCTGCATATTTCAGTCCTGAGGACCCTATCCCCAATTCCCCTTCCCAAAGCCCGAAATCCCACATTTGTCTATTTTTAGGGTTTTCCATAACTTCCTCAGATTTCACCCAATCATCTTCAAATTTTACCACAGAGTTCCTTTCTGAATTCTGCTTCTTTGTTCCCCTCTGCCAAATTTTCCGATTCTTTCACCCCGCTTCTAAAATCCTCATTTTTGCTTCCCTGTCTATCCAACAGTGTCCAAAACCTAGTCAAACCCCAATTACCCTTCTGATTTTTTCCCAAATCCAAATTTTTCCTTACTGAAGTAGTTCCTGTTTTTGTTTTCCTACCCAGTCAGATAAAAAAAAAAAAAAAAAATCCTGGTTATGGTTGTCACCCATGCAGGAGCAAAAACCATGGAGGAAGCACTTGCAGCCATCCAAGCCAAACTCCAGGATCTGGATGAAAAATTTCTCGGTCTCCATCTTGAACATTCAGCTATGAACAACAAACGGCAGTCTGAGTCTTCAGTAGACAATGGGTTCTCTTCTTCTAGCAATTTCCGTGGTCCAAAGCTTGATTTTCCTCGCTTCAATGGTACCGATCCAACTGGATGGATCTATCGTGCAGAACAGTATTTCAGTATGCATAATACTTTTGATGTCAACAAAGTTCCGTTGGCATCCTTTCATTTGGAACAGGAAGCTCTTCAATGGTACCGTTGGTACATCAAGGCTCATCCAGAGCCCAACTGGCTAGACTTTTTCGAGCTCCTTTTGCAACGATTTGGTCCTAGTGCTTTTGATGACTTCACAGGAGCCCTCACTAAACTTTGCCAAACTGGCACTGTGAGAGAGTATCAAACCGAATTTGAGAATCTAGCCAACCACACCAAAGGATTGTCTGATGAATTTTACCGGAGTTGTTTTATCAGTGGTCTAAAGGATGCCATTCGCTCTGAGGTCAAAATGTTCTGTCCCAACACAATGATGGAAGCACTCGGGTTGGCTAATTTGGTAGAAGACAAGATTGTAGCCCAACAACGCTCCAAGCCCACTTTTGTTCCCTTCCGAAATATGGGTTCTCAGTGACCACCTATACCGCAGGCTCCTCGACCGACTCCTATCAAGCGTTTGTCTGAAACAGAGATGCAAGCACGCAGAGAAAAGGGGCTTTGCTATAATTGTGATGAGAAATTCACTCGGGGACATAGATGTGTTCAACAAAAGCTCTATCTCCTGGATGTGGAGTCTCTGCCTGCCTCTGAAATGGGTGACGAAGATCCAGAAACACTGGATGCTCCGGTCGACATTCAGGAACCGCCTATTGACCCTCCATCTCAGGATGACCAGCCAGAGATATCTCTACATGCTTTAGCTGGAATCACCACCCCCCAAACAATGCGGGTCAGGGGTTACTTCAAGAATCTTCCTCTTACAATCCTCATTGATTCAGGTAGCACTCATAATTTCATTGACCCTCGGATCGCCAAACAAGCTGATTGTTTTATCCATCCTTGCTCCAACTTTGAAGTCATGATTGTCAATGGGGGCACCTTACCTTGCAAAGGGAAGTGTCGAAATGTGCGTATCACTATGGGAGATTATACCTTGCGCTCTGACATGTTTGCCTTGCCCTTAGGCGGATGTGATGTGGTTTTGGGCGCTCAATGGCTACGCACACTCGGCCCTATCTTATGGGATTTTGCCGAACTTTGGATGCAGTTTTCCGAGAATGGACACAAACACACATTGACAGGATTACAACCAGGTTCTCTCAGCATCATCAGTTCACATCGCATGGAAAAACTCCTTAAGAAGAATTCACATGGTGTCATCGCTTAGATCCATTCCATCCAGATGCAACCATCAGCGGTCTCCACTACTCCTTTGGATCTACAAAAAATTCTGGATCGATATACAGGTGTCTTTGCTGAACCAGTGGGATTACCACCTTCCAGGCTAGAAGACCATCATATTCAGCTCCTTCCTGGTAGCGTTCCTCCCAACATCAGGCCCTATCTCTACCCATTTCATCAAAAAACAGAGATTGAAATGCTCGTTCGGGACTTATTGAAGCAAGGTATTATTCGCCCAAGCACTAGTTCCTTTTCTTCTCCAGTTATTCTTGTCCGCAAAAAAGATGGGTCATGGCGCCTCTGCATTGACTTCCGAGCACTTAATCACCTCACCATCAAGGATAAGTTTCCAATTCCTGTTGTTGATGAGCTTCTTGATGAGCTTCATGGGGCTCACTTTTTCTCCAAGTTGGATCTTCGTTCTGGGTATCATCAAATTCGGGTTCATGAGGATGATATTCCTAAAACAGCTTTCCGCACACATGATGGCCATTATGAGTTTTTGGTCATGCCCTTTGGCCTCACTAATGCTCCTTCCACATTCCAGGCCTTAATGAATAAAATATTTCGACCCTACTTGCGGAAATTCATTCTGGTATTCTTTGATGATATCCTCATCTACAGTAAAACATGGGATGAACATCTCCAGTATCTGGATCTTGTCATGCAACTTTTCTCTGACCATCATCTCCATGCCAAGCAGTCTAAATGTGTTTTTGGACAAAAGGAAGTTGAGTATCTCGGGCACATTATCTCAGCACAAGGGGTTCGCGTGGATCCTGCCAAAATCGAGGCCATGAACAATTGGCCACATCCTCAGACACTCAAGAGCCTTCGTGGTTTTTTGGGGTTGACTGGCTACTACCGCAAGTTTGTCAAGGATTATGGGAAGATTGCAGCTCCATTAACTTCTCTATTGAAAAAAGATGCTTTTACATGGACACCTGCTGCTCAGTGTGCATTTGACAAACTAAAACAAGCTATGTGTACTACACCGGTACTAGCTATGCCTGATTTTTCCAAGCCCTTCACTATTGAGAGTGATGCTTGCGGCAATGGACTTGGTGTCGTTCTCCTTCAAGATGAACACCCCATTGCGTTCACCAGCAAAGCCCTTTCAGGTAGGAATTTAGCTGCCTCTACCTATGAGAAGGAAATGATGGCTATTTTGCATGCAGTACAGAAGTGGCGTCCATACCTATTAGGGAATCATTTATGCATCAAGACCGATCACCAGAGTCTGAAATATTTCTTGGACCAGCGTGTCTCCTCCCCGGCACAACAGAAATGGGTTAGCAAACTCATGGGTTATGACTACGAGATCACTTACAAGAAGGGTAAAGACAATATTGTGGCAGATGCTCTTTCTCGCACATTTGATGCCCAAGGTTCTCTTTCAGCTATTTCTATGCCTGTTCCAAATTGGTTGCAATCTGTTCAACAGGGTTATGTCAATGACTCTTCCTTATCTCAGATCATCCAACGCTTGACCAACAATCCTTCTGCGCTCCCACATTACTCTTGGGATGGGTCTTCTCTGCGATACAAGGGTCATCTGGTGCTTCCCCAGAGCACAGATCTTCAACAGGCTGTCTTCTATGAACTCCATGCTTCTCCATCAACCGGGCACTCTGGGTTCCTCAAAACATATGAACGAGCACGGTGTAACTTCTTTTTGCAGGGCATGAAAAGTACAATTCAACAGATGGTGGCCGAATGTGATACCTGCCAGCGCAATAAAGGTGAAACAACACTCCTTCCAGGATTGCTTGAACCCTTGCCCATACCTACACAGATTTGGACAGATATTTCTATGGATTTCATTGAAGGGCTCCCTAAATATGGAGTAAAGATAGTGATTCTCGTTGTGGTTGATCGTCTCTCCAAATATAGTCATTTTTGTGCTCTCAGCCATCCCTATACAGCCTCCTTCGTCGCTCAAATTTTTTTGGACCAGATCTTTCATCTTCATGGCATCCCTTCTTCCATTGTCTCGGATCGTGATGCGACTTTCACTAGTCATTTTTGGACAGAACTATTTCACCACACTGGCACCAAACTGAAGATGAGTTCAGGGTATCACCCACAAACAGATGGTCACACTGAAATTGTCAATAAATGCTTGGAAACTTATCTTCGTTGCTTCACCTCGGAACAACAACATCAGTGGGCAAAGTGGCTCCCTCTCGCTGAATGGTGTTACAATACCTCTTACCACACTGCCTCTAAAATGACCCCATATGAAGCAGTCTATGGTCAGGCACCTCCAGCTCTTCTTCCATACACTCCCACCAGTTCACCAGTTCAGGAAGTTGACACGATCCTTCGCAACCGCGATCAGATTCTTCGTATTTTGCGGGACAATCTTCACATGGCAAGAAATTGCATGAAGCAACAAACTGATCAGCACCGTTCGGAGCGCACTTTTCAAGTCGGCGATATGGTTTTTCTTCGTCTCCAACCGTACAAACAATCCTCCTTGAAACTCAAAGGGCGTCATAAGCTCGCTCCAAAGTTCTATGGGCCATATCGGATTCTTCAGAAGATTGGGTCCGTTGCTTATAAATTGGAACTTCCTCCTTCTTCCCGCATTCATCCAGTCTTTCATGTCTCTTGTCTAAAGAAAGTTCTTGGCACCAACATCAGCGGCCAAACGATTTTACCTGAACTGGATAATGAAGGATCCATCCTTTTGGAGCTAGAGGCCATCATCAATCGGCGCATGCGTCAGCTTCACTCTTGCTCTATCACAGAGGTCTTAATTCAGTGGCACGTCATGCAACCAGAGGATGCTACATGGGAACCACTCCTTCAGATTCAACAACAATTTCCACATCTAAAGCTTTGAGGAAAAAGCTTTTTTTAAGGGGGAGGGGATGTTAGGAACTCATGTCTTTACTTTGTTAGTATGTTGTTGTTGGACGCATATGCTTTGTAAGTCGTCCCGTAGTATTTGTTGATCAATAGTTTGTATTATTGTTATTGGCGCATATGCTTTGTAAGTCGCCCGTAGTATTGTGATCCATAGTTTGTAACGGCCCATGGTTTCGACCCATAGTATTGGCGCCTAGAATTAGTATATAAGTGTGTGTTGAGACCTATGAAGGCACGATGAAGTTATTTGTATTGAGCTTGCTCAAAGGAGGTTGCCCCCTCGAAGTGGCCTGTGATCAATACAAAAGTGATTCTGAGTTCTGTCATTTCTGCTATTTCACGTATTCTTGTTAATTAATTGTTGCAGGTGCCTCACAGCACAAGAGATTTAACATGGAAACCCAAATGAGAGAAAAAACATGGAATGTTTTTCATGTATATTCAAGATTACATTCAATTTATTTGCCAGCACCAACTAGAAGGAAGCACCAAATCCCTGATTTTCTAGCACCAACTAGAAGGAGTCCCCAACCCCTTGATTTACAAGCACCAACCTGAAGGAAGCTCCAACTCCTTGATTTTCTAGCACAAACTAGAAGGAGGCTCCAACCCCTTTATTTGCAAGCACCAACATGAGGGAAGATCCAACTCCCTTATTTACCGACACCAACTGGAAGGACGCTCCAACCCCATGAGATCACATCCTCCAACCTATCCTTACCCCATCCTGCTACCCTTATATGAATAAGAAGAACAATATCCCATTGTCATTGTATCACTATCACGACCTATACCTGTATCATTGTCTCTGTCAATATGTACCCATATCACTTTCTCCATCAACCTGTACATGTATCACTATCCCTGCCAATCTGTACCTATATCACTGTCTTTGTCAATATGTACCTATGTCACTTCCTCGGTCAACATGTACCATTGTGCCAATGCCTCTGCCAACCTTTCACAACCACTATCTCTGTCGCAATACACCAATCATTATCTCTGCAACATGTATATCTATCTCTATCAACTTGTACCTCTATCTCTACCTCTGTACCTATATCAATGAAACTATCACAATAATTGTACTTTAAAATACTATTAAAAATATATATATGAAAAAAATACATTTTAATTTATTCAATAAAAAGAATATGCAAAAACATCAAATTAAAAAAACACTTATTTTAAAGTTTAAAATTGTTTAGTTGTTAGATAAAATTGTTTAGTTATTATTAAATAAATATTGATTATCTATATATAACTACTTATAGAATGGAACTATACCTACTTGTGGTCGACATGAATCCAACATTGCCCACAAAGGAATGGAACTATGGTGTTCAGATCGAGTGGAATCCTCTCTATGACATTCTATCCATGCATGTATGCAGACATTTAGAAGAGTATATTTTCAGCATAGAGATTATTTATCCTGCACAAAGTTTAAAATCATCCTAGTTTCTCTTTTATAGTGTTTCTATTAATCTATGCAAAGTTACTGAATCGATACTAAGCATGATTTGTTCCATAAACAAAGTGCTTTTATAAACCAAATTGGTATTTAGTTATCTTAAAAGTATTAATAGTATTATATAAAAATCAAATGCGAAAATTTTAAAAACAATTATTTATAATTTAAAATTGCTTAGTTGTTGTTGAATAAATCTTAACTTCAATTATCTTGACACCTTAACACCCATCAAGATGATGGGTTTTATATTTATATCAAAACCCAATCTCTAAAAATTGAATCTTTAAACCATAATAATTAATATAATATACAATTTAGCAAAACTTAAAAAAGTTGTTATTAACCAAAAAAAATGCAAAAATTAAAATTCAAAAACAAAATTTTTAAATACAAGGTAAAGATTTGAAAAATATAAGAAAAACCTAAACCATTAATTCCCTTAACATTTCAAATCAAAACAAAACAACAAATTTAAAATTTAGATTTCTACTCTATAAGAAAAACCTAAACCATTCATTTCCCTAACATCTCAAAACAAAATTAAAATTTAGATTCCTACTCTATAAATATGAAGTGCTACCTACTTTTTTCAAGTTCATGGAAATTTAAATTTAAAAGCCAAAAGGCACCTCTAACATGACATGTCTTCTAGTACAAAAAATAACTGCTAGATAACCAGCTTCACAACAGCAATACTTGGTAGTAGCTCCATGTAATTGAGTTTCGGACTCGTTTTTTCAGCATTTCCATTTCCTCGATTCTACAGGTAGTTTTCCTTCAATTGAATATCGCCTATTTCTCTGAGAAAGAAGAGGGATTGCATCATCCTTGAACACATGTTCTAAAAGGATCTGTAGACATATGTCTTCGAGAAAGAAGAGGGATTGTATCTTTCCCAGACTTCGGTCCTAGAATTGATCCGTAGACATCTATCTCCGAGAATGTGGGGATTGTATCTTCCCTGGATTTCGGTCCCAGAATTGATCTGTAGGCATCTGTCTCCGAGAATGTGGGGATTGTATCTTGCCCGGACTTCGGTCCCATAAATGATCCATAGACATCTGTCTCCGAGAATGTGGGGATTGTATCCTCCCCGAACTTCGGTACTAGAATTGATCCATAGACATCTGTCTTAGAAAATTGATGATAGGAATGCATCATCCCTGATCTTTTAGTTCAAAATGTACGTGGTAAATCCTAGATCTGATCTAGGTCACATCTAGTATGAAAAAGGACTGGCACTGTGGTCAGGATTGCATCGTCCCTAGACATGAGATTTGTCTTAAAAGGATCATGGACTGCATCGTCCCTAGACATGAGATTTGTCTTAAAAGGATCAGGATTGATCATCCTGTAAGTAAGATCTGGATTGTATCATCCATAGACATGAGAGATGTCTTAAAGTGAGTAGGATTGATCATCCTGGAATTGGATCGTGTGTATTGCAGATGATGCTATAGATTGAGATGATCTAGATGCTGTAGATTGAGATGATCCAGATGTTGTAGATCGAGATGATCTAGATAATGTTGATCGAGATGATCGAGATGATGATCTTGATCGAGAGGATCTAGTTGATGACGATGCTGTAGCTGATCGAGTGCTGCAGAAGATGAAGACTCAATACTGACGATGCTGATACTCCAGTATTGAAGACCTGAAGATATTCCAATAACTAGTTGAGTTATTGATGATGTTGAGAAAGCTTCCAATGATTTATAGATGTATCATGTATGATGTTGATGACTCCTTACTCTTCTAGTGTTGTTATAATATCCTTCTCGTTAAGGGGGAGTGTTGAAATATTGTAACTTCAAAGAATATTATATTTGTATTTCTGGAGATGGTACATTCCTCCAATGTGACCTTATTGTATATCCAGAGATGTTTATTCCTCCGAGAGAATGTGGTAACTAGGGTTATTAGATCTCCCACGTGAGGTCGGCCCTGAGTTTATTATTTGAGGGTTATTAGACTCTCCAGGGAGAGGTCAGCCCCATTAGGGTGAAAGGTCAGTCGGGAGATGAGTATAAGTAGAGGAGGATGTTCCTCACTATCTCATTCATTCACTCACTTAGGAGTAGCGCACAAGTGAGAGAGAGGTCTGCATAGGAGGAGGAGGAGCTTTGGTTTGGTTCCTACATCTTGTATTTCCTACATCTTGTATTTGGTTGATCATCTATATTGAGGAAATATTTGCTGGGTTTTCTACCCCATGAGGGTTTCCCAGGGTAAATCTTTGTATATCTTGTGATTGTGTTTCTTTCAGTGATCTTGCTAGTCAAATTAGTATAAACTTAACATGGGTGAATCAATAAAAAAAAAGTAATTGCCTCATTTAAATAACATGGAAGAAAATGGATGAGTTCTAAGTTTGACACATCGAAATAGAGAATTTAATCTCACATATCCGCTCTTTACTCTTCCCCTCTAGTGGAATCAGATCCCATCTAGTGCTCTTTACACAACCATATTAGACCATTAAATTATTTTCCAACATAATATTTACATAGCATTTTGAATTGGCATGATAATCCCATCACAAATTCCATAATTAAATATTTACATCATACATGCCTAGATATTCACTAGTTGGGCCTTGTCCTTGAGCTCTACGCTAGGACTCCACACTAGCATATTTACATCATTTACATTACCTGATTGAATATATTTTAATTCAAAACTCGGGGTATTACATATAGTGATCTGCAAAAACTATCTATGTGGTATCAAATTTGTATCAAATCAAGACATGAACCGTTCTCTTATTTTCTAGTGTCTAATTGTGCATGAAAGGAAGTTTTCACAATTAGATGATTTTGTTTTCTAGCTATTGTTGGAAATACTGAGAGTGGGGGTGAATCAGTATTGAGCACTTTATACCGTTTCAAACATTAATTATATCATGTAAACATTAACCATTAACAATACCATTCATCATCACATAAACCATACATGGTGCACAAGAGATTTAACATGGAAACCCAAATGAGAGAAAAAGGATGGAATGCTTTTCATGTATATTCAAGATTACATTCAATTTATTTGCCAGCACCAACTGGAAGGAAGCACCAGATACCTGATTTTCTAGCACCAACTAGAAGGAGGCCCCAACCCCCTGATTTACAAGCACCAACCTGAAGGAAGATCCAACTCCTTGATTTTCTAGCACAAACTAGAAGGAGGCTCCAACCCCTTGATTTGCAAGCACCAACATGAGGGAAGCTCCAATTCCCTTATTTACCGACACCAACTGGAAGGACACTCCAACCCCATGAGATTACATCCTCCAACCTATCATTGCCCCATCCTGCTACCCTTATATGAATAAGATGAACAATATCCCATTGTCATTGTATCATTATCACGACCTATACCTGTATCATTGTCTCTGTCAATATGTACCCATATCACTTTCTCCATCAACCTGTACATGTATCACTATCCCTGCCAATCTGTACCTATATCACTATATTTGTCAATATGTACCTATGTCACTTCCTCGGTCAACATGTACCATTGTGCCAATGCCTCTGCCAACCTTTCACAACCACTATCTCTATCGCAATACACCAATCATTGTCTCTGCAACATGTATAACTACCTCTATCAAGTTGTACCTCTATCTCTACCTCTGTACCTATATCAATGAACCTATCACAATAATTGTACTTTAAAATACTATTAAAAATATATATATGAAAAAAATACATTTTAATTTATTCAATAGAAAGAATATGCAAAAACATCAAATTAAAAAAACACTTATTTTAAAGTTTAAAATTGATTAGTTGTTAGATAAAATTGTTTAGTTATTATTAAATAAATCTTGATTATCTATATATACCTACTTATAGAATGGAACTATACCTTTGGTCCTCCTTTGATCAAGTCAACATCCATGTCCTCCTATAATAATGCTAAGCTTCAGGCTATGTCAGACCAACTCAGTAAGCAAGCAATAGCCGAGGATAAAGCCAAAGCTTCTGTAAATCCATCTGATTCTGTAAATACATCTTTTAGGCATCTGTGAGATTTATCATTCATACATTAAAGTGAATTGCAAATATTACCAGAAAACGTTTGCAATAAATGAAAACTTGATCACCAATTGGCTCTGATACCAACTGCACCAGGATCAATTTTCTCTTCTTTATATCAGCAACACAGACTCTACAGACACAAGTGGATCGACCTCGGTTTGCGAAGTTCGTCACCACATTCACTCGACTGAGCGCCTGAACACAATGTCTTGGGTCCTTTTAGCTTTCAGAATTTCCCGAAGGCATAAACTTACTTGCAGGCTCCTGGGGCTCCCAAGATATGTCCACTAGCACACCTCGCACAGACTCTATCAATATACAGAGGCAGGCTTCAGCGTTCTGATGCTATGTTATACCTGAACATGCAACTAGCAGAGCATAATTGCTTCGGCTCTCACACAGAGCTTCCAACTACTGGAACAGCTCGACACTCTACTTGCAGAGCTCTTAACCAGCTCAATGCACCCTAAGACTCGATGATCCAAATGAGCTCCAGGACCTTGTATTTATAACTTTGGAGAAGGTCATCCGGTGAACTCAAACTCACACCAACCAGTGGAAAAGCAAGATTCCAAGGACATGGTGGGACAGCACCACGTTTATCTTTTCCATATGAGGCAGCGCCATGAGGGGACTTGGAACCGACAAAGACTTACCCATACACTAAAAGTAGATTCGATGGCCGACAAGATTTAGGCCCACACTTATTCTATCACAAAAGTAAAGATACCGGCCGACATACATGGCCCATTACAAACCATCGGGGAAAAGCATCCCGAGAAAAGACATAAGGCCAAAAGACAAGGCCGACAATACAAAGTGGAGCTATTAAACTGGCCCACTACGGCTTCCAAAAGCAAAGTTATATACAAAGTATTTCGGACCATCAGCTTCATTCCCGGAAAAGGATTCTGGCACTAGTCGTCTCCAGAACGGCATACGCAGAAAAGTTCTTCATTGCCAGGTGGTCCAACGGCTTGACCACCACAAGCGCAGTCAAGGACACCTTCATCAAAGAGATTCTCTTCAATCTCTCTTTTAGCCAAGTCATCTTCCCAATTATATGGTTGCTGCGAGGAATCATAAGGGTAGAACTGATCCTCTGGATACTCTGGTTTAGGATAAAGCAGTTCTCCAAAACACTGCTCGATGTCAGAACCTTGAAGTGCTTCATTCTTATCAAACAAAAATTCTAAAGCAAACATTGATTCAACACGATAATTCAATGGCAGGGTTCTTCTATGGATCTGGGTATCTAACCTGTTGCCTTGAGCATCCATTTTAATAAACTTCTGAGTAATATTCACACAATGCTCTAATGGTGTATACCTTCCACCATGGTGTCTCAATAAAAACTTAAACTAGAGATTATGTTGATCTGCCGCTTTCATATCAGCTTCCAGATGGAGTATGAAATTGGCTCTTCTGTTAAGCCAATCAATTCGAGGACAGAATTTATCCAAAAATACCTCGATCCAACCAGACCATTTCTTATTGCGCATATTTCCAGGGTCTGCGCAAATGACTATAGCTGTTTGTTCTCTGCAAAATTGGAGAATTAGATTATATGAGGTCCATGTGAGGTTTCCCTCACCTATATCAACATACCAGAGCAGTCCTTCCTTCTCATCATTACAATCGATCCATAATTCTTTACATTTCCTCAACTGTTCTTGAGCTTTTTGAAAACCATTGAAGGCTTTCTTTTCCCATCGTTCTAGAATATGGAACTTGCATGGACTCGTCTGGATTTCTTTAATCAATGTCAGACTGAGAAACTTTTCAGCCTGATGTCTGTCAGCGTAATCAAGCAATTCCCTGCGCTCTGCAACAGATTAACTATTATCCCAAGGTTTCAGAAATAAAGCATTTCTGGGCAGCTTTTCTTCATCTGGCATAGGGCCTTTGCCCTTGTCATGTTTAGTACCTGAACTTGAACCAGTTGAAAACATATTTAGACTGGTAGCTTGCTGCACATTTTCCCGAGTCAGCATGTCAGCTAAACAGTTAAGATATCCAGGCTTATAGATTATATCATAATCAAAATTTGACAGCCAAATGAACCATTTTAAAATTCTGCTACTATTCTCTGCCATAAGATTTTCATTCTTAAAAATACCAGGCATAATTTTTAAATCTGTTCTGATAACAAATCTGACTGGTTTTAGGTAGAGAATAAAATGATTAATAGTCTTTTTCACAGCTAATATTTCTTTATGGCTGCTGGGATAATTTAACTCTGTGCCTTTGAAGGAACCTGAGGCATATCCACATATATTTTCCTTTCCTTCAATCTCTTCAAGTAAAACACCACCCCAGGTAGTGTTTGACGCATCTGTCTCAATAATTAACTTACCAACTCCCTGAGGAAGATAAAGAGTTGGCAAAGGTTTGACTCTGGATTTAATTTGTTGGACTGCCAGTGTCATAGCATCAGACCAAGCTGCAGGTTTCTTTTTGAGTCTCTGCTGCAGACAATGAATGTCAGAGGCTTGTCCTCTGTAGAAAGGTCTAATGTAATTCAAACACCCAAGAAATCTCTGGAGCTGGGTTTTCTCCAGAATTTTATCCGGAAAGTGATCAAAGGATTTTAACACATGTTCTTGCAAAACAACTTGACCACCTTTAATATGGAGACCTAGAAAATCCATTTCTGTCTTTCCAATTTCCATTTTGGATGCAGACAGAACCAATCCATGTTTAAACACTAGATCATAAAACTGCTGTAGATGCTTAAGATGTTCCTGCAAATTTTTGGAACAAATTAAAATATCATCTATAAAAACAGCCAACCATGGAATATCTCTAAAAATATCCTCCATTCGTTTTTGAAACTCTGAAGGTGCATTGTTAATACCAAAAGGTAAGACTTTCCACTGGAACTGTCCATGAGGGACAACAAAAGCAGTTTTGTATCTATCTTTGGCCTCAATTCCAATTTGGTAAAACCCGGATTTCAAATCAAATTTACTGAAGATAGTGCAACCAGTAATCTTCTGCAGTAAACTTGCTTTATCAGGCAAAGGATACCTGATCTTTTGTAAAACAGCGTTTAGTGGTTTGAAATTTACCACTAACCTCGGCTTACCTCTTTTCTGCTCCGAATGCTTGTTTACCACAAAGGCTCTACAAGCCCAAGGAATCTTTGATGGTTCTATTAGTCCTTTGGTCAGTAGCTCTTGGATTTCTTTTGAGCAGAAATCTCTTTCAGAAGGACTCATTAGTCTTGTAGAGGCTTTCATTGGCCATATCTTCTGTAAAGGATCAAACGGGAGAGAGACAAAATATTTCTCCCTGGTCCAGAAAGCATTGGGACTTTCTGAACAATAATCTTTCATTATCTTCTTTGTTATTCCTGCCAAGAATTTCTCACTGTGAACTTCTGCATAAGAAATGCATCGTTCCATTTTATTCAGAGAAGCTTTGGACTGTTCTGAAGGAAGAGGTAAAGGTTTACATCTCTGTACAAATTTGTGACTCAAGGGAAGAGAAACTATTTGGTTATTGACTGTACGGACAAATACCATTTTCTGAGTATCTATTGAGAATGGGATGACTTTTATTAAGAACTCAGAACCAAGCACACAATCCTCACAGACTGCATCTAACCTGAAAAGGGAAATTGAACTTTTAATACCAGATAATGCAATAGGGAAATCTTTAATTTTACCATTCAAATATATAGGAGTTCCTTGAATTGCAGAACCAAATTCTTTTGTTCTTTCCCAATAAAATGAAGGAATTGCATTTCCTCTGGCTAGGTTAAATTGACATCCTGAGTCTATCAGACACTGAATTGGGTATGGTCTAAATTCATCAGGACACAAATCTAAGGTAACAAATAACTTTGGACCTGACAGGGCTCCAAGCAAACTGATACTCTGAGACTTAGGAGAGGGACATCTCTCAGGGGAAGACTCAGGTGACTCTTCTTTCAGCTCAAGGTGACCACAGACTCTTTCTATCTCTTTTGACAGTTCTTCTTCTGATGACTGATCTTTTTCCTGCATCAGAACTATAAGAGCATGCTTAATTGCATCTGCTTCTTTCAGCAGTTCTTTTATCTTAGTCTGTTTCTCTTTTAACTGTATCTTTAACAACTTCTCTCTATCCTGTCAATGAGCTTGTCTATCTGTATGACTTCCAGGATAGTCCTGATACAGTTCTACTGGGTTGTATTCTAAAGTAGCTTTTGCCTTACCCTTAGCTTGAATTAAAGACTGGAGTCTTTGCTGGAGTACTCTCTTTTCTTCACGAAGCTCGGTCCTTTCAACATGTCTATATACAGGTATTGAAGCTAGTTGCAGATCAATAGAAGCAATCTGCTTTTCTATTTGAAATGAATAAGAAGAGATAGAAAGCATATATAATGAAAAATCATAGTCTGGCTTCTCACACCCCCCTAAATGTGGCTCAAGATCTGATTCAGACTCAGAGGAGGAAGACTAAGATTGACCACATTTAGCCAAAACAGGGTTATCAGATTCACTGTCTATACTAGAGGACGACTCAGACTCAGAATCAGGTAAGTAAATAACTTCATCCGATGGATCAGGTGAAGTGGAAGAAACTTTATACAGATCCCACCAAGTAGGATCAAGATTTGTACATAGTGCAACCAACCTGGGTTTGGATTTATGTTCTGGGCACTTGCTAGCCCAATGGCCTATTTTACCACATATGAAACAAACATCTGCTTTACCTTTTTCATGTCTCCTTTTAACAAATCTCTTGGATTTGTACTTTGATTTCTTGTAAGTCTTCTTTGCTCTGTATTCTTTATAGCGATGTTTGGACTTGTGTCTATATGGCTTATCTGGATGATATCTGGCTTCAGAGGTATAGAATTTATGCTTCTTTTTCTTTTCACAATGGCAACCTCCTTTGCCAAAGTGGCCTCTGTTATGGGCACCACACCCCCAATCCAGCATTCCCGCAACATCTTTGCAGAAAGATGCAGAAAACATCTTTTGATGTCTTTTGAAGTCTTTACTAACACGTCTTTCAAGGCAATGTTCTTGCCAAGTTTCTAGGATATGACCATGTAGTTGTGCTAGAGAAAGGCTTGTTAACTCTATCTTCTTATCTTTCAGAGCTTGTTCTACAGCATCTGTTACATGACCAGGGTAGCTACGAAGATAGTGTTTCAGATAGGTTGGGTTCCCAGATTTTCCAGATGAAATTAACAATTTCTGCATATAGCAGAAATATTCTTCAGACTTACTAAGATCACATAGCCTTGCTGACATGAATAGTGAGGCTAAATGATCATAGTCTTCTCCTTCTTCGGGGCCATAGAATTCTCTGCCCAAGGAAGACAAAATCTGTTCATCTGCATCATCTGCAGATAACAATTCATTTCGGGTCTCTTGTGGCAGCCATCACCACCATTCATAAGCAAGTCCTGATAAACCAGCAATCAACTATGTCCCTAACATCTGACCAGTTAGATTGTGATCTTGTTGTTTCTTATATAATGTCCAGTGAGTAAGCAATTGAATTGCATTCTTTACTTCTGTTATTGACTGACACTGGATATTTAGGACAGGTTGCTCAGGTAGACATGAATCCAGGGTTTACCCGCTGTCGTCTAGCTGGCTGTATAGGTTCTGTTCTAACTGGTGGAAGGTTTTGAATCCTTCTCGATCTACGAAGTTTTTGATTCTCCGTGATTATAAATATAAAATAACAGACTAGAACCTAGTGGCCACTACAACTAGGGGGCAAACAGCACGCCAACTAAAAAAAAATCCTAAGTATACAAACCAGGCAAACAAAGATGCCTTCTGGAGAAGAGTCTGGGATGATGAGGGCCCAGAACAGATCAACGAAGGAAGAAAGACAGTTACCTGGGGTCCACAATACAATGACTAAGGGTGCAAGCACTGGAATCGCCCAACCGCCCTCCCAAAGACCTGCAAGGGGTTTCCTCCCACGACTGTCTTAGGTACAGCAGATATACCCTCTGCTGTCACCTGTGTATGAACCTAGAGTCTGATACTAAGGGTACCACAACACCGAAAAATCCTGGGGGAACAGTCACTAGTCTAATCAGAAAGCGTGGGAAGGGTAGCTAAGCCCGAAACTCGAAAGAGTCCCCAATACACAATCCGATCCTGGCATATGCTCGAACAGAAAGTAGGAGGAGTATTCCCACAAACTGATCTCGCAATGACCTACTGCATAGATCCCAGGCAAATTTTGAGTGAGGTGGGTTTACCTATGATAGTCTCACTACGATTTTTGCGCAATGTGTGATCTTGGGTGGTTTAAAGTGATTTAAACCCAAGATCCTAACAAAAACTAGTTGGTGTAGTGTACCCTAAAAATAAAAAATGTTTCTAGTTCATTTTATTAACAAATTTTAGGGTTGTTATTACTCAAAAAGGGTAGTGCTTTTGTGTGGCGTGGTTATAACAAGAAAACAAAAGTGCAATAATATCAAAACTTTCTACAACAAATCTCTTTTCATTTTTTCATTTACTTCTTTCCAAAACTGAAAAATCGAGTAAACCTACTTAAAATTTTTTGTTTTCTTTTTGAAATTATACAAAATATACTAAGTTATCTTGTAACAACAAAAACAAGTTCTATTTACTTAAAATACCAATTTTTTTTCTTTTTCAATAAACGAAAAAGAACTATATAAAACTGGAAAGCAAAATAAAACTTTATATGGAAAGTGTGTAAGTATGGCTAAAAAATTATTAGGCTTATAGCTATCGAAACCCTAGCTCGAAAAAGACTTGATCTACATGTTTTTTGCAAAGAAAAAGCCTATAAACTTGAGAACAAAGTGGGAGAAAACAAAGGAGAAAGACACAAAAGGACTGACCTAAAGTATCTAGCCCTAGCAAGACCACTATGCCAAGCACAAGTAGACAAGCAAGCTGCCTTACTAACACCAAAAAACTGAGAAATGAACTAGCCTACAGCTGTTTAAAAGCACTTGCAACCAACAAAAAGACAAGAAGTCCAAGAAGAATGAAACTCAACCAAAAAAAAAGACACCCTAGAGGCTCTACCAAGGACCAAACCCTAAAACAAAGGATAGGAATAGTAGAGAGCAGACAAACGTCACCACAAACAGCAGATACAAGAGTATGCAGGTTTGTAAGCTAGCAATAGGTAGTCAGGGTCTAAAAAAGTGGAAGTGCTCAACACCAAACACTCCCTAGTCTTCCAAAAAGTCACAAACAGTCCAAACTTTCAAAGGTCCACAAGTGATTCAAAAAGATGGAAAAAACTTCAAGAGAAGGTTCTTATGACTTAAACAACAGTTAAAAACCTCATATGGAAGTCAAAGGGATCCAAAAGCAAAGTCACCAAACCACAGGAATGGTTAAAACTCAAGCAAGCTAAAAAAGAATGTTTCAGAAAGTGTACCCTCCTGTGTAGTAGGGAAACTCACGCCCCTACTGAAACGGGCGCTACTGTATATATAGCAAAGTAGCGCTCATATCTCAAAGGCTTTAAAAACTGACTTTGGAAGATACCAAAAACTGATGAAAGCAGACAAGAAACAGGCAAGGGATACCTATAAAGTCTCTCAACACATCAAAGAAGTCAAAACAATCTAAGAAGACAAACAAGAACAAGGTTTCCTAGAGCCAAAAACTCAACTTTCCCAAGCGGAGTCGCCAGTCTGTTGGCGGGCAAATCTACCCTATAGCAAGGAAACTAATGCTATCAACTTGGTTGGGGTGACAGGTAAGTGTATTGATGCTATTACAGAGACATTTACAAAAAAGAAATAAGTTGTAGATCTTGGGAACACACCTTTCAATCGAAGTTTGATCCTAGCCTTGGCTTGATCTCGTGTTCAACTTCCAAATCCACCTTCCTTCCAGTAAACCTGCAATAACAATACCTTTCTCAAAACATTTTGGGCAATATATAAAGCTTGAAAGAAACAAAAACGATGTTTAACATTCAACATTGACCAAAACAGATCCAAATTAAGATGCCATTTCATAACACATTTAAATTGGAATAAGAAAGACACTTCAACCTTTATTTGTCAAAAGTAGAATGATGTACAAGTATACCTGATAATGAAGCAGGCTCCTGCAACTTGATTCTGGGCTCTTTCTCTTCTCTGGCTTGGATGTCTTCGGTATCAACTCCTCCAATGTCTTAAAGTTTCTCCATTAATTCATCTCAACATCTAGGTTCTCTAGCTATAATTTCTAACCCTTCTCCTTTAACCTTCTTTGTATTTATAGGATTAAAGAAGTAGTTTAGGTCGATATGTAGTTATGGAGGAAGTTGGGGGAGTTAGGAAACTACCATCAACTAATCCTCCTCGAGGAATTAATTTATTTTTTAATCATCTTTTAAGATGTACGCGACTCTTGTTCAGTAGAGTAGCGTATAAGGCGCTACCTTAGTTCTTAACAACTAGCGCTCATTCGATTTTAAATGGTGAGTGCTACTATGCCGAGAAGGAGTAGCGTATACTTGGATATGGGCGCTACTATTATACACTGGAGTAGCGTATGGGCACTAGTCTCTTTGAGTAGAGTAGCGCTCATATCTCAAAATGATATTTTGGGGGGTTTTCCAGTAATGTCAGGAAATAGAGTGAGTTGACATATCATCCAAGGTCAACATGCTCCTCCATCCAAGTTGTCCTTATGTGTGATCAGCAGCTCAGGGTGATCACGGACGGAGAGGTGTAAGTTTGACCTATAACACCAGGCTATGCCTAGGACAGAGGCAGGACCAAACCCCGGCACCAATGTACCCACACCTTCACTCACTGACTCACAAACAACAATAAATACCACTTCGACACCACCAAGTTCGTCAATTGGTAGTAACACAGGGACAGGAGGAAGGAAGCCCAGAATGGAAAGCGATGATGCTAAGTTATTGTTGTTCCATGGAAGTGCAACAGACAACCCAGAACAGTATTGGTTTTTATGTGAAGCGGTATGGACAATGAAACAGATCACTAATACCAATGCTAAGAAAGGACAGTTAGCCACGACTCTGTGAGGTCATGCATTAGATTGGTTCATGAAGTTTATTATAGTCCCTACAGGGGCCTTGGAGAAGTCACTGGATGAGATTCGGGATGGGCTGATTGCTGAATTGAGACGGCCTAAGTCATAGGCCCAATACATTACTGAATTGAAGGAAATTAAGCAGTATCCCAATGAGATGGTATGGGATTTCGACCAATGATTTAAGACGTTGATGGAAAAGGTTAGTTTCGATATGAGTGTCGTCCAACATAAAGAATAGTTCTTTGCGGCACTGCTACCCCACATTTAGTTGCCGCTGATGCAGCAAAACATATCGATGCCTAGCGAATCTCTAGAGATTGCAATGCGATTGGAGGCGTCACTGATTGGAGATAATGCAGCCCGGATATCGCAGACACAGACACAGCTCGCTAACCTGACTATACAGTTGCAACATTTGAAGAAGAACAAGGAATAGTGCGATGAAGTATGGTGTACGCGATGCTGAGGAGAAGGGCATATGAAGGATAATTGTCTGAATTTTTGTAATTATTTGGTATCACGTACGCCAAACCTGTTGAATGGTGGCAGTAAGCCGTGGTGTCACGTGTTTGGGCACAGTCACGATAATTGCCCATATATGCAGAAAATGGTCACAATCTTGCGAAATATTTATTACACATTTTGCAATTCGGTGGGTCTCGATGACAAGGATTTTCATGAGTAGGGGTTGCTATAGGAGAGGATGTGTGATGCATTCTATGTCAAAGACGATCAGCGCGTCATGCAACAACCACAACTACAACCGCAGATGTAGTTTGCACCACAGCAACAGCAACTGCCACAGTTCATGCCACAATACACTCTGATGCAGATGACTCCCCCATAGCCACAGTATGTACAACAACCACAGTATGCACCACAAGGGCAAGGGATACCACCAGCACCAATGCAGCAACAGTTTAACCAACCTCAGTACCAACAACAGGGCGGCTACCGAGGATGATACAGGGGCGGATGCAGTGGCGGATTTGGTCGTGGAGGAGGAGGCCGAGGTGGTCGTAGACCTGTTCAATGTTACCACTATGCGGTATGGGGGCATTATCAGCGCGAATACCCACTACTACAGAATCAGTGTACGTTTTGTTTCGGTAATGATCATATGGTTGAGAATTGTCGACAGTTGATTGCACGATGGTAGGCTAGGAACGCTCTGCATCTACAGATTCAGGACCAACCACAACAACCAATTCAGAATCCGGTACAGCAACCAGTATAGAACCAGCCCCCGCGACCACCGCCAAACGCCAATCAAAATTTCAATCAACCAGGGAATCTGCAGTAGAACCAAACACAGGGTGCAAATATTGCGACCATTTCTGTCGAACCACGACCATAAGATGCTTCAGTGGCTGTTGTCACTCGTGGAGACAAGATGACTGGGGAAAATGGTTCACGACCATTGATTCGGTTGGTTGGTCAGAAGATGGTACCTTTCAACATTGATATGGAGTGAGAAACATTCCTAGAAGCATGTCACACCTTGGAGAAAGACCGTGGTAAGGCTGTCATTTGCGATATGTCGCCTGTCTTTGATACTACATCAGACGTTGATTGGCCGCCACCGTCGGGGACATTGCAAAAGTTTCTTGAAAGTTATCTGCTATTGGCTCGAGACCTGGCTACCTTGGTTGAGATTGAGGGGCGGTTGTAGTGATTTCCGAAAGGACGGTAGGAGTCGGCAGTAAACTCCCTACAACAACGGAAGACTGGCAAGGAGATGTGAATGAATATTTAGATTGGTGAATATGATGTTGACTCTGTGATTCTTGACCTTGGTTTGGATGTTAACATCTTAACCAAGCAGGCATGGCAGAAGATGGGGAGTCCCCCATTGAGCTGGTCTCCTGTGCAACTCCGGTTGGCTAACCATGCGAAGGTAACACCCATTGGGTGAGTTCCACGGCTCACGATTGATATTGAGGGCATGAAGACTTATGCCAACTTTGATGTTATTGAAGTTGTTGAGGGAGGAAGCTCTTATCCGATGCTCTTGGGGATTGGATGGGCTAACGATAGTGGAGTTGTCAACAACTTCAAAAAGTGCATGATGACCTTTGAGAATCGCAATTTCAGATTTATAGCCCTGTTGGATCCGGATGAAGGACGCCGCTGCGTGGAGCCTGTAAAAGATGATGATCCCGCTATATGGGACCATGCATTCAATATTTCTGAAGATTATATTCATCCTACTGCCTATGGTGAGTTGGAGTGGTGCAGCAAGAGCTCTGTGTCTTCCGATTCTGATGATGCCTTGCAACATTGGAAGAACCGAATGCATGAGGTACCATTCCGAAAATGTGGCTTAGTTACGCAATCCTTATCTTGTGTTGTGACAGAAACGATCACATTACCTGTTTATGAGGGGTTGCCTGGCCTAACCACCTTTTTAACAGAATTTGAAGACCATGTCTCAGAACCACAGTGATTGCTGGCATTAGAGGAAGCACTAAAGGCTAGTCCAGCACATTGGTGGGCGACACATAAGAAATTCATTAATGATTGGTAACAGTGTTGAAGGCTGATGATGGTTCGGATCGGCGATACTGAGGTTTATCACACTGGAAAATATGATGGCCAGACTAATCCCAATGATCATGTGATGGAGTGCCAACGATTCTGGGTAGCGCGACCCAGAGATGAGTGGGTCCATTCTTTTATCCATACTTTAGATGAGATGTCGCGCTCGTGGTACACTGTAGCCGAGTTGCACCGAGAAATTACAACATGGGGGGAGTTGACGATCTATTTCACTCATACGTTCACTTTTGCGGATGCCAACCCTGATGTCCATAACGCCCTATAACTCATCCGCGACGTGGTACTTCAGGTTGTTCCGGCGGCCTATCTTGTCGACCCGCACACATATTGTCAGATGCAGTCTCTCATGGAATGCTTCAACATCAGTGGTGGGCCAGAGGACGATGATGACCCCCGAAATGTTAACATTCCTGAATCTAAAGGAAGTCACGATGTGGTCCCACCTGCTGCATTGAGTAATCCATTCAGTCAACCATTGTAGCTTCGCAAGATGAATATCACCACATATGATACTCCAAAGTTTGCTAATGTTGGGGATTATTGGGATGATGAGATGATGAGTAAGGTTATTGAGCTACTTCATGAGTTTCAAGATGTGTTTCCCCTGAATTTTTCCAAAATGAAGGGCATCCTGGGTGATTTAGGAGAAATGAAGATTCCATTAAAACCAGATGCTAAGCCAGTCCGACAGCGACGTTATCAGTTGAATCCGTGACATAAAGAAAAGGTCAAGGCGGAACTTGATCTCATGTTGGATGCTAGTATTATTGAACCTGCAGAAGAGTCCGAATGGATCAGTCCTATGGTGGTACAGGACAAGAAAACAGGTGAAGTGCGCACGTCGACTTGCAAAAGTTGAACGATGCCTGCTTGCATGACCCTTTTCTAACCCCGTTTACTGATGAAGTACTTGAAGGAGTGGGTGGATAGGAGATGTACTCCTTCACTGATGGATTCTCTAGCTACCATAAGATTCACATTGCCAAGGAAGATTGCCATAAGACAACTTTCGTTACTGAATGGGGTTGCTTTTAGTACACAGTAATGCCGTTTGGTTTGAAGAATGCACCTGCGATATTCTCCTGGGTCGTTGTTTCCACATTTAAATATTTTATTCAGAAGTTTTTGCAGATATATATGGAAGACTGGACCATTTATGGATTGATTCATGACCATCTGGCTAATCTGCGGTTAAAGCTTGAGCGATGCCGACAGCACCAGATATCGCTGAACTTGAAGAACAATATTTTCTAGGCACCGTTTGGGATATTGCTGGGTCATATCATGTGTATGTAGGGATTGCTGGTTGATTCGGTAAAAATTGTGCTCATTTTGGGGTTGCAACTGCCCACCACCATTAAGCAGTTGCGCGTGACCTTGGGTCACTCGAGATATTACCACAAGTTTATTAGGGGTTATGCTGCGATTACTGCCCCTATGGAAAAGTTCTTGAAGAAGGATGTGGCATTCAAGTGGAGCCCGGAATGTCAAGATAGCTTCGAAACTCTCAAGGCGAAGATGGCATCGGCCCCAATCTTGGTCTTTCTGGACTGGAGTAAGGAATTCCATGTCCATGTTGATGCTTCATCGATTGCATTAGGTGTTGTGTTGGCTCAACCTGGGGAGGGAGACCTTGATCATCCCATTGCTTTTTCCAGTCGGAAGCTATCCTCTGCAGAACGCAATTACACTACCATAGAATGAGAAGGTCAGGCCACGGTTTACGTGCTGCAGAAATTCAGGCACTATTTGTTGGGTGGCAACTTTAAAATGTTTACTGATCATTCTGCATTGAAATACTTGGTCAATAATCCTATGTTGGGGTGAAAGATCCAGCGTTGGCTACTCTTATTTCAGGATTTTGATTTTGAAGTCATTGTGAAACCGGGGCGATTGAATGCTGGACCAGATCATTTGTCACGGATTGACACAGGGGAGGAACCGACTAATATCGAAGACGGGTTGTCGGATGCCCAACTATTTCACATTGTTGTCGCTGATCAATATTTTGATGACATCCTTCATTTTTTTGTGACCGGCACCACACCCACTGATTTTACCACTACTCAGAAGAAGCAGTTGGTTGTCAAGGTTGCTAACTTTCAGCTAATCGAGGGAGAGTTGTATAAATTGGGCGTTGATGAAATATTGCGCAGATGTGTCTTGCTGCATGAGAAAGTGCGGATATTGGCTGAGGCACATGGTGGAGTCGCAGGAGGACACTATGGCGGTCGGGCGACTTCTCAGAAGGTACTGCGTGCAAGGATTTGGTGGCCCACACTACATAATGATGCGACAGACTATGCGCAGTCTTGGGATGTTCGTCAGCGGATTGGAAATCTGTCCAGACGTGACAAGATGCCACTGCTACCTCAAGTGACATTGCAACTGTTTGAAAAATGGGTTGTGGATTTTATCGGGCCAATCACTCCACCAGGGGAATGCACAGGTGCGTGGTATATTGTCACAACGACAGAGTACTTGACCCGATGGGTTGAGGCAACACTCGTAGTTGATTGCTCTGCTACAACGGCTGCTCCATTTTTGGTTGATCACATTATCACTCACTTCGGCTGCCCCAAGATATTGCTGAGTGATCAAGGCAGCGACTTTCTTAATCGCACTATCAATGCATTGACGGAGGAGTTGCAGATACATTATCAGAAGAGTACACCCTATCACCCACAGGCGAATGGAACAGTGGAGGCATTTAACAAGGTGTTGGAGCATGAGTTGACAAAAGTGTGCAATGCAAATCGCGATGACTAGGATCTGAAAATCCCAGCAGTATTGTGGGCCTATCTCACCACATGTAAAAAGTTGACTGGTTAGACACCTTTTAAGCTGGTATATGGGAAGGAAGCAATTATGCCAGTGGAGTACATTTTTCTAAGTCTACTAATTGCAGTTGTTACGAACATGGATGATGTCGCAGCATTAGATGAACGTTTAGTGCAATTGGTGCAGCTGGAAGAGGATCGATTTATCGTTGGGTTTCACCAAGGGGTGGAGAAGGATCGCTAGAAGGCATGGCATGATCGCCACATCAAAAGTAAACAGTTTCAGCAAGGCGACTTGGTGTTATTATACAATAGCAAGTTTATGAAACACCCAGGAAAATTGCAGATGCATTGACTGGGTCCATATCGCATCAATAGTATTACTTTAGGTGGAGCAGTTCAGCTGCAGCGGTTGGATGGGGCGATGCTCCCAAGCTGGTAAATGGTCACAGATTGAAGCCATAACAATCGGGCTTGGAGCAGTGCGATGTTTGAGTCGCATTGAAAAATAAATAAATGAAATGAAGGTGTTGCAGGTTTCTTGGTGGCAGATGGCGCACCAACAAAAGCAAGTATACGAAAGCAGGGAGGCTTGTGCCGCAAGTTTGGAGCAGTTGGAGACTCATGGCAGCGTTGAGACCAGGATCGACGACAGATTTTGTTTGAAGGATTTTGTGATGATTACAGAGGATTTGGGGGGTACGGGGCAGTGTTGTGATTACTGTTCCACGAATATCCTGGGACCACTGCCCATCATACCTATACATGATTGCACCTGACAGATTCGACTGGATTACCACATGACAACAGCATGTTTTGCACATGGCACGCTGGGTCGGTACGATCAACACGATGTGAGGAGATTGCTCACACATCGGCACATGGGATCTTCGGTGACAGCATGGTCACCCCCCGTTGTGTCAGTCGGTGGGTTCACACATGCAGATGAGAGGTAGCAGGGCATCATTCCCACCATCGTGACCCAGGAATGGTCCGACTATAAGTAGCTGAGGCAGCTGGTAGTTTGCTACAACGAAGTTGTTCTAAAATATAGTGGTTATGCTGGTTGATCAGTTTACGAGTTGAGTTGTGAGGAATTCCAAGGAGGATGTGGAAATGCTTCACTTCGTTTCCCGTGGCAGCACCCCAGGGGCTCTTCGAGCCCGAACGACGAGTGTCCCTGAGCGCCATGATATGGTGGGTGCACTTACACTGTGTTATGCCCGAGCCAAGGGTCGTTCCATCATGGTTAAGTACACAGTAGTTGTTCAAAGGATTGTGCTCTTGTTGACCCCTGAGCTGGTTGGGGTGGTAGCTCCTCGCCCATAGTAGGAATCGGTTGTCGGTGCGAAACAGATGTGCCAGAGTCATCTGCTAATTTCACACCTTGGTACTATTCGTCCTCTTTTTCTTCCCGTCAGTACCATTGCAAGAGACTAGAGGATGAGTTTGAGAAGTACATGACAGCAAGTCGGGCAATGACCATTATTGGGTTCAAAGTACATGGAAATGAGTCGATGATCAGTGTAGCTGAAGAAGTAGGAAAACACCGCGTGATCCAGACATCAAGAATAGTTATCGGAACATAGTTCAGTTTGACGTACACTATGTCCAGTAGTTGACGTGGCTCGAGGGCGAGCCACAAGATTGTGTTGGGGGCCTATTGGCAGGCAGTTTGATGAGGAAATGTCGTGGTACTGCCGACGCTGCGACACATCGGATGAGGGCGCGAAAGGAGTATTTTGTGTTAAAGAATACCGCAGTTGGCGGGTTTTGGGTCACTTGGACTATATGTTATGTAATAATGAGTCAGTTGTACTGCAGTATGCGGTTTTTTGGGGTCATTTGGACCGAGTTAGTTAGTTATTATTAAATAAATCTTGATTATCTATATATACCTACTTATAGAATGGAACTATACCTACTTGTGGTCGACATGAATCCAACATTGCCCACAAAGGAATGGAACTATGGTGTTGAGATCGAGTGGAATCCTCTCTATGACGTTCTATCCATGCATGTATGCAAACATTTAGAAGAGTATATTTTCAGCATAGAGATCATTTATCCTACACAAAGTTTAAAATCATCCTAGTTTCTCTTTTATAGTGTGTCTATTAATCTTTGCAAAGTTACTAATCGATACTTCTCTTTTATGGTATGTACATTAATCTCGTAAATTGAGAAGTTATCTTTTATCATAAAATTGTGATCAAGTGGAATTGTTGAATCAATACTAAGCATGCTTTGTTCCATAAACAAAGTGCTTTTATATACCAAATTGGTATTTAGTTATCTTAAAAATATTAATAGTATTATATAAAAATCAAGTGCAAAATTTTTAAAAACAATTATTTATAATTTAAAATTGCTTAGTTGTTGTTGAATAAATCTTAACTTCAATTATCTTGACACCTTAACACCCATCAAGATGATGGGTTTTATATTTATATCAAAACCCAAATTCTAAAAATTGAATCTTTAAACCATAATAATTAATATAATATACAATTTAACAAAACTTAAAAAAGTTGTTATTAAAAAAAATACAAAAATTAAAATTCAAAAACAAAATTCTTAAATACAAGGTAAAGATTTGAAAAATATAAGAAAAACCTAAACCATTGATTCCCCTAACATTTCAAATCAAAACAAACCAACAAATTTAAAATTTAGATTCCTACTCTATAAGAAAAACCTAAACCATTCATTTCCCTAACATCTCAAAACAAAACAACAAAATTAAAATTTAGATTCCTACTCTATAAACCAGCAATCAACCAGCAATCAACTGTGTCCCTAACATCTGACCAGTTAGATTGTGATCTTGTTGTTTCTTATATAATGTCCAGTGAGTAAGCAATTGAATTGCATTCTTTACTTCTGTTATTGACTGACACTGGATATTTAGGACAGGTTGCTCAGGTAGACATGAATCCAACATTGCCCACAAAGGAATGGAACTATTGTGTTGAAAGCAAGTGGAATCCTCTCTATGAAGTTCTATCCATGCATGTATGCAGACATTTAGAAGAGTATATTTTCAGCATAGAGATCATTTATCCTGCACAAAGTTTAAAATCATCCTAGTTTCTTTTTTATAGTGTGTCTATTAATCTTTGCAAAGTTACTCAATCGATACTTCTCTTTTATGGTATGTACATTAATGTCGTAAATTGAGAAGTTATCTTTTATTATAAAATTGTGATCAAGTGAAGTTATTGAATCGATATTAAGCATGCTTTGTTCCATAAACAAAGTGCTTTTATATACCAAATTGGTATTTAGTTATCTTAAAAATATTAATAATATTATATAAAAATCAAATGCAAAAATTTTAAAAACAATTATTTATAATTTAAAATTGCTTAGTTGTTGTTGAATAAATTTCAATTATCTTGACACCTTAACACCATCAAGATGATGGGTTTTATATTTATATCAAAACCCAAATTCTAAAAATTGAATCTTTAAACCATAATAATTAATATAATATACAATTTAGCAAAATTTTAAAAAGTTGTTATTAAAAAAAAATTGCAAAAATTAAAATTCAAAAACAAAATTCTTAAATACAAGGTAAAGATTTGAAAAATATAAGAAAAACCTAAACCATTGATTCTCTAACATTTCAAATCAAAACAAAACAACAAATTTAAAATTTAGATTCCTACTCTATAAATATGAAGTGCTACCTACTTTTTTCGAGTTCATGAAAATTTAAATTTAAAAGCCAAAATGCACCTCTAACACATGACATGTCTTCTAGTACAAAAAATAACTGCTAGATAACCAGCTTCACAACAGCAATACTTGGTAGTAGCTCCATGTAATTGAGTTTAGGACTCGTTTTTTCAGCATTTCCATTTCCTCGATTCTACACGTGGTTTTCCTTCAATTGAATATCGCCTATTTCCGGAAGCGTTGACCGCTGTAAGTGGCTGCCTGTTTGATAAGGCTTCGCTATGTCCACCAATGGATAATCTGCCCTCAATTCTAGATACAAGGGCTAAAGACTCCACTTGACTTGTAATTCTTTTTTCTTTACCATTGATTAATTTTCCAAAGGACTGAAATGACTTTTTAATTTGAGAGATCTTTTTAGCTGCAGATGGTGTCTTAGTTCCGATATTTGTTTCACTCTCTGTCCCACTTTTTACAAGTGATAAATTTCTACACTCGTTTCCCAGACTACTCCTACGGTTGCCATTTTGTTTGGATCTCTCCCCAGAATCTACCAATTTGTCATCTTGAGAAGCCATCGCAAAATTACAATTACCATTTGGTACATCAACATTGCTTTTTACAGTCCTTTCAAGGCTCAATCTACGAGTTCGCACTGGTGTATGGAGTTCGTATCGAGATTCTTTGCTATTCTGCAGCTGCGCTACGTCCGCTTCTTTCCTTTCCAACGCCTTCTTCAAACTGTCTACCTGTTCATTAAGCTCACGAACTTGTCCGCTTTCTTTATTCAAACGAGCAGCACCAAGTTCAACAGAGGCCACTCTTTCAGCAGACTTAAGGGTGCTTATTGTCTCTCCATATGAATCCGGTTCAGGACTTATGTGCACAAACATCAGGGTCTTTGCCTTGCCTCCTAAGGAATCTTGAAGCAATTGAGTCAATTTGCCGTTTCGATATGGCACATGGGGACTCCTTTGTGCCAATGCTTCAAGAACATCTCCTAGAGATGAAAGGGACTTGTTGATGTATTGTGCCTCCTTCAAACGATCTCCAGTTACTTCAGATTTATCCACTCTCTCACTTCCAGCAAGATCTACCAAATTAAGGCAGCTATGAAGGGTACACCCAGTAACACGATCTGTACCTTTCACATGCACAGTCAATACACTGTGAGAACGGCTGCTGCGGCCATTCAGTGCAGTAGAGCTAACAGCACGATTCTTTTGGCCAAAATTCATCAAATCTAAAACATCAGAGGTTGCTTTAACGGGCATAAGTATGGCATCCGGTACATTGAATCCATTATGACCATTATTTCGAATATCCAATTTCTTGTTTGAGCCAAACGTTCCGAGAAGATCCCTCACTTGTTCGTTGTATATCTCTATCATTTGAACAGAGACATCATACATCATTAAATCTTTCCTCCTTTGAGACAACTCGAAGAGGTCACTCACTGCTCGATAGTTCACTCCCTTATCCCTTTCAGAAGCACCTGTTGGACCGCTCATGGTGTGGGTCTTTCCAGATCCTGTTTGACCATACGCAAAAATGCAGACATTGTAACCATCCATTACAGATCGGATCAATGGCTGTGTATCCATGTAAATATCCTCTTGTGTAGCAGAAGGCCCAAAAACCTTATTAAAATTGAATATCCTCTGTCCAGATTTTCCCATTTTCGATGTATTGACAAGGAGGGATCCATCTTCCCCAATAAATTCCACTGCACTTTGGGCGTCAGATTGACCTCCAAAATGTGGTCTGATCCTGCAGTATACCCTTATGCTTCCTTTGAGGTCTTGAAGATTATTGTAAAGGGTCTTGTTTTCTTCCAGAACTCTTTGATATCCACTAGCAGCACTGCAAATTCCTCTGATCTGGTTATCTAGCAATTCAAAATCCCTTCGACACTCAGACTGTAACGCATGTACATCCTCTCGTGCTCTATGTAATACGCTTCTGATGTCCGCGACTTCTTTTCTGTGCGCTTCCAAAAGCATCTGATGTTTCTGAGAGGTAACCAAAGGTTTTGGATCCTGACTTTGAAAAGGTGAACAGTAACCATTTTTATGCTCTGCACAATATGAAAAATGATTCATGACTGTTTG
Source organism: Larix kaempferi (assembly GCA_027924585.1). Classification (NCBI taxonomy): domain Eukaryota; kingdom Viridiplantae; phylum Streptophyta; class Pinopsida; order Pinales; family Pinaceae; genus Larix; species Larix kaempferi. Next base: position 7,986,550 of record BSBM01000063.1, on the reverse strand, counting down.
CGTCGAGCCATGCAGTGCAGCAGCTTCTATGGCTTCAAGAAGGTTCTGGTCAACATTTTCCTTATCTCTTGTAATTTCCACAGCAACCCGCTTTAACCAAGCTCCTATATAAGATTGAAAGATGGCATCGAGTCTTTTCGCTGCGTCATCCATGTTGGTAACTGATGGGTTTGGCAGAGTTTCAGGTGCTTTAATTAGAGGCACGCAAGTAATTGAGTGTTGAAGGAAATTTCCTTTTCTGGGAACCATAGAGCCTGCATACTTCCAAGAACCATTTCCTCCACACTGTTTCCATTCATAATAATCCTTCAGCGCCAAGATACAGTCAACAATCTTTGTAGTAGAACCCGGCTGCTCTAACTGAGAAGCTTCAAAAGTAGGCAACTTCATCTCTTCAACAGCAACAAGAAAATTCCTAACATTCTCGAAATATTGATAGGCAGATAAAGACTGTTCTTCGGGAGGAGGAAGTGATGAAACATGATTTACAACGACCTTGGACACTGCTCCGGGTTGAACCTTGTTGAGAAGGTTACATAAAATGATCCCATTTTTCAAGCAAAGACGAAACTGCTCCTCGGATGGCTCACACGGTATATCCAAAGACCCAATCACGCTCTTTACCCAAGTTGCAGCTTGAGACCTTCTATTATCTGCTGAAGCCAATCGACCATCACAGAGCTGGCTCTTAGAATTCGATCCGCAGCCTTCTTCTACATTAGAATCCTGTAAATTCGTGGCACTCGTGAACATATTGTCTGTAAATGCCTCGTGCTCTCTCTGGCCAAGTGAACTTCCGGGAGAAGTGATGGAAACCAATGGGGGAGCGACCCTGCTAGGAATGGAATCTGGTTCCAGAGACATCTTTTTTTGTTAATAAATATGAACAGAAAGCTGGAAAACCAGAACTGTAAGACAATGCGGCGGTTTGGCCTTGTCTGCAAACTCAATCAGGGCTGCTCAGCGGGTGGGTTTGCACCACTTCCTACACATACAGCAGCTGATCAATCAGGAGCACTCAACAAAGTCTTAAACTCTCCTTCTCAACAGTTAATTTCCAGAAAACCTGTTCCTAAATTCGCCAAGAGAAGAAGGTGCGGAGATCAGAATAAGAAATGTGTATTCGGCAAGAGGAGAATTCGAAGTCTTGCGTTTGAGCCTAGGACGCTCAAATAGCAAGACATACATATATTTCCTGCCAATGTTATTTCCTTCAAAGATCTCGCCGACATCCCAATGTTATTTCCTTCAAAGGTCTCGCCGACAAGCCGTCTTTTGTTTGAATATCGTATTGATTCTCTTGGGGTGGTTGGCCGACGAGCCGTCTTGTCGATTTCCCTGCGTGGAAGGTTGCAGTGCCTTAATTTTTACGATAAGTTGCTATAAGCTTATGATTGAAGTAAGTAGAAGTAGAAGGAACAAGATAAGTAAAATCTTCTTAATTTTTAATTTGGAAATTAGAAATGTTGAGCACTAAGTTTAGTTAAATTATAGGTTCAAATCCCTATAAAAGTGTGTATATTTTAGAAAATTTTATTAATTAAATGCTTGCACTGAGAGGGCCATGTCCCTATATATATATATACACACCAAACCAAAACCAAAACCAACCAAACCAAAACCAAAACCAAATTAGTGTATATTATAATTTTGTTAGTTTAATATTATTATTATTATTAATTTCAAATCTATGAATAAAAAAATCTACCTAAAATTACTATTAAAAAAATATATTTAATAAAAACACATTTTCAAATTCAAAGAAGGATTATTAATAATATTTAATAGTGATTTATAAATATTTAACAATATTATATACTAACAATATTTAACAAATATCTAGAATCTGTAAATCAAAATAAAGAGATACAAAGTCCTAATTAAAATGAAAAAGAGGCATTACACAAATAAAGACAAGAAAACCTATTGCACCTTTCCAAAGTTGTTCCTAAGAATTTTTGGAGGCAAATTCTAACTAGCAAAACCAAAGAGAATAAGAAGCTTTTATGGAAAAGTTAAGGACATTGAAAAATGGAGGGCATGTCCTCATCCCTCAAATCCACTATCTTTTTTATCTAGGGGTTATGCAAGGATTCCCTCACCCTTGGACTTAGAGCCTCATTATTCCTATTTTTAAAAGCCGTGATAAAAATAACCCCTCTAATTATTGGACCACTATGATTAGCCCTCTCTTAGCAAAGCTCTATGGTATTTTTCTGGAAAAAAATCAGCATTTGGCTTAAAAGTGAGTGAAAGCGATCTAAAGGTTAGGCAAGCTTCAAAAGACATCATTCAACCATAGAAAACCTCGTTACAAACAATATTATTGCAGAGGAGTGTCATAATAATAAATCCAACCTCTTATGCTTCTTTTTGGACTTTAGGAAAGCTTTTAATATGGTTCCTAAAAACAACCTAGGGAAGAGGTTAGAAGAGCTAAAGGTCCCTCTCGAGTTGAGAACATCTATGATAAGATTTTCCGAGGCTGTCATTTCCAAATTCAAGAACACTAAGCAATGGTCAAAATATATTAATTGTAATATTGGAGTTAAGCAATATTGTCCCTACTGTCCTACCCTTTTTGGCATTTACATCGATAAGCTATCTAGAAGGTTTTTTAAAGGAAGAAGGCTGCGTCGACGCGACCTTAGCAGGAATTTTCGTCATCCTCCTTCTTTATGTTGATGATATTGTTCTTATGGAAAGATGTCCCTTTGAGCTTGATAAGCAATTGAAAACATTGAAATCTATTTCAACTCTAACATGGGCATGATTGCTAATACTTTCAAAACAAAAGTAATGATTATCAAGTCCAGGAAGGTCACTTATGATAACTTTGTTTATGATAATAACAAACTAGAGGAAGTTTCTTCCTATAAATATCTCAGAATTGATATTCATTACAAGCTCAACTAGAACTATAGCATTGAGAAAAAAGATTAATGGAGGGTGAAAAGCTTATTTTGGTCTCGAGAACAAGTATAAATCATCCCACCTTGTCATGAGGGATAAAAAGAGGTTCCTATTTGAAACACTTGACACTCCCATTATCTTATATGGCTGTGAAGTTTGGGGGTGTAGCATATCTACAGAATCCTGGAGAAAGATCCAGAAAATCCAGTACTGTTTTATAACTGATAACCTCATAATTAAAAGCAACATGCCTTATCATATTCTCCGTATAGAAGGAGACCTTCCTCGTATAGAGAGCATCGCTATGACAAGGTACTTGATGTACGAGTACACGATAAATGACCTGTGAGATAAGAGACTCCCTAAACTTGCTTTAAAATCTAGTCATGACCACCAATGGCTCAATAATGGTTGGCATTAAGATAACATGGCTTGGTTAAATCATTGGGGGATAGACAAAAATGTCACTTTGAAAAATATCAATAACATTAAAAATGATATTACATCTAAGATTAAAGACAACATGTGGGGTGAAAAGGACTTAGAGGTTAAAAGGAAGCTAAGATACTACAAGCAGGTCATTAGCTCTCATCTAGAAGACCAAAATTGTCCCTCAACTTTAACTAGCTTGAAGAAAAATACTAATATAGACAAAATATGAAAGAACTCTCATGTGCTTCATAGTGAAATAAGGTGCTAGACAATTCCTAAAACATTGTGGGAGGATAGGATTTTCCATCTGTGTGAGACCAAAAGAGTTGAGGATGAAAGTCACTTTCTCTTAGAGTGCCCTACATACAATCACATTAGATTTCACCAATACAAATGTTCATAGAACTTAATATGAGCAAAGGTGACGCAAGTCACCTTTCTGGGATACTTTCTTGCTTAACAATCCGCACGACACAAACCATAATGCTTACACAAAACATGTGTAAAATAGGATGCCAGAAGTGGATTTATATTACTTCTCTGAATTCAGTTACAATGCGGAATAATTGTAAACAAATAACTAACTACAGTCGGCCTCAGCCATTACAACTTAGAAGTAACTGTGGTGTGTTCTCCTTGTGCGTCGACCTCACCCTCTCCTGGTTCGCCTTGAAACTCTGAGCTATGGCTCGATCTCCACTCTCTCTTCTTCGTCCAGTGTGACTCTTCACAACTTCTCTCGGCTCTGTTCTCTGATAATGTTGATCAAAGACTGAAGATCCCCCTGTGATTTCCTTTCCCACATCTTTTACCCTGATGCTGCTATTCTCAAGACTGCTGCAATTCTTGAGACACACATCCTCCTGTCCACCGATCCTTCCAAATCCTGCGAACCTGCAACTGTAAGATCCTGGACGTGATGCACAGCCTCTGCCCATGACGTCACCTGTCATGTCTTTCACCCACTCGCAATAACTGTAATAACTTCCTCATCAACCCTGAACGGCTACTCATATATAACAAAGTTCTTGCAGCTGAAAAAATTGCCTTGTCAACACATGAAATATTCCAAACCCAATTGTTCATTTATGCAATTCAATTGATAAAATCTAGGTCTATTTATATGTACTGTTTCAGAAAACAACAATCACAAATGATACCAGATGATACCAAACTTATATTTATATGTGTTTAAAAAAAACAATAAAAAATGATACCAGTTTCATGAAACAACCACAAGTGTAAAATTTAAAATCTTAGTATAAGTCTTCATAGTTTTTAACAAAACCTGATAACTGATATCAATTCTATACAACTGCCAGCTAAAAATAGATTTTAAAATCTATTATCTATCGAACATGGAACCTATTTACAATCGTCCATATTAACAAAACTTGAAACATGAGCTTTAGCACCTGGTGGCACAATATTAAGCTACAACATAAAAATATTGAAATCCCTTTCAGCTATGACACCTGTAATCAACCAATTAACACAATATAAGTTTCATATATTAAAAATAACCATCAGGAATAAATATAATTAACTGATAAGCAATGCGTGTAGAATCTGTGATTCTACAGGCATGCTATTTACCTATTCATATACAAATTATAACAACCACTAGTGATTTTAATTGGCAACCTGCAGCCTAGCAGCTCGACGAGCTTCTGATAACTTGGCCTTCAATCTGACAATATGCATTTTATAACCTCCTTCTTGTTCCAACATTTTCTGATTAATGGCTCATAATGATTTGTTTTCAGTCTTGAAGTTTGTTTTCTTGACTTTTATTTGTTGCCATCAGCTGATCCAAGATAATAGTTCAGATCTTAGACTCTGTATCTTATCCTTCAAAATTATAGAGTTTGATTCGGAATTGTCAAGCTTTTTTATCAACTGAGCAAGCTGCTTTTTCAATTTTATGGCTTTTGTAATACTTTTCAATGTTTGATCATCATATGATGAGCCATCTATGAATGAATGTTCTTTATTACTGTCAGCACCATCATATTGATTGGTTGAATGACTCTCATCACCACCTTCATCTCCTGGACGTGTCACGGGATCACCATTTTCAATCCTTTTTCCTTGCAAAGGAATTTCCATGTGAACTTGATCCTCCTGCTCACTAAAAATTTCAATTACTGGGGGTTCTCCGTGTTGCGACAGGGTTACAGGTACAGACATAGATACCATGCTGCCGGTAAAATGACATGAAACTTTTGAATTTAACTTCTTTTGTTCCAAATTAGTATCATCACAACAAACATTTTCTAACTCTTCGAGCTTTTGTATAGCAGGTTTATGGTAATGTTTGCTAGAGGTGGGTAAATCAAATAGGACTTCAGGACTAGCAATACTGGATTGTTCTGTAATTTTTTCAACATCTTTCAACCCTGCATCTATTTTCACTGATGTATCGAAACATCCAGGAAGTGGAACTTGTATATCCTCAGCATTCAAAGAGTTATGCTCTATGACAGTCGACACAGAGCCGATATCAATATTCACAGACGCAATTGTTTTCTGTAACCCTCCTTCCTCTGTCACAGCCTTACCAATGTCATCGAATTCAGGGTTTGATGAAGCCCTATGCTTTTTACAAGTCTTACGAATTAGGTTTGGCTAGTATTGTGTCGGCCCGAAATCATTCTCAGCCAATAGTTCATCCCAAGACTTACCCATGAGAGACAACTGATGTTGTACCAAAATTTTAAGTAAACCATGATGGAATAAACTCCTCTCAGGATCACCTAGCATGCTCTGAACTTCGTTTGCCATTTTCTTCAGACTTTAACGAAAGAAAAGGGAAGATTCATTTTCAAACCCTTCAATGCCAGTAATAAACGGAGATGGTTATAATGAACATGAGAAAGACGACCATCACAGGAAATATAACGGACTAAAATTTCATAAGAGCACTCGCCACTCAGGTTTCAAAAATTGTGCAGAAACCCCATAAGTTAAATTCGCTTTAGGAGGTAATGGTAAAAGAAAATACTTACATTGCTTTTTATTGATCTTACTTCCTTTAAACCATCGCTCACCCGTTTGGGGAAGATTTGTTTCCTTAGTAATATTGCCCTCAGTAACCATAAGCTGAAACCCCCCATTGAGCTACATCATCCTTCAAACTTAAATCGAACTATCTGGTAACTGAGGTATTGTGACCACTAAAATGAAAAAAGAAAGACCCCCAGCCTATCTTATCGAACAGCACAGCAACCTCAGGTTCAGCCATAACCATATTAGGGACTGAAACTTCAAACCGGCTTAGAGGAGCCATTTGCTCAATTACAATGTTTTCCTTTAGCAGAGAATGAAACAATGTCGTGAAAATAGAGGGTATAGGAATGGATGAATATGCAGACATGACAAAACAATCATATGACTCATGCGAAGGCTGATGAACAACACTAAACCAGCTTCTACGTGTGACAAACCCACCATCAAAATCATCGCATGTATCTATTAAACAATTTATCTAACCCGAAATCATTACTAAATGTGATATGGATATTTGAACAAGATGAAGTTAACCTTTGATCAGTGTAATCATTTCATATCAATGTCAATCAAACAGGTGTTTACAGCATATCAATTCATATCTTGCAGCAGGTATATCATCACCAATTTCGACATGAAGGAAGTGTGTTTGGACTCTAGTCGTACTATTTTTACCTAGCTGATATGAAACTCCATATCCCAAACAATCATGATATCTTGCAGTAGGTAGATCATCACCAATTTCGACATGAAGGAAGTGTACGTGGAGTAGTCTAGTCGTACTGTTTCGACCTGGCTGATATGAAACTCCATATCACAAACAATCATGACTCCTAGGGTTCCACAAAATCAACGATCATGTAATTCAAATGTTTACAAGTCATAGATTAAAAATCATAATTCATATATCTAATGGATTCGGGAACAAGATCAAATAATTTTGATAACCCAAAGAGTCTTGAAGGACATCCGAACTGATGCATGTAAATAAACCTAAGTCATTGAAAATCATATATACGTCAATGTTAAGTTTTTATTTATTTACAAAGATTCAAACATGGCTTACAATATGACCACATAAATATTTACTAAGGACTAAGGTTTAAATAGATTATAGAATAAATAAATCTTTTATTTGAAATTAAATTAGAATAAATTAATATGATCTTTTATTTGAAAAATATATGACCAATGAATATAATGACAAAAATCAGTCATATATAAAACCAAATCTTAACAGCTGCTAAATAGGTAACTTGCAAAAGGATTTGTCCTAACTACAATTCTTGTAATTATTGTGTTTGTAAGGATTTTTGTCACTTGTCTTGCTTGTGATTATTGTGTTCTTGATGTTTTTTTTTTTGTTTTGAAAAAATTGTCATGCTTCTTATAATATACTTATAATATCTAATTTAATTGACAAGTTATTGTTTGGTATGGTGTAGGTAAGACAATAAATTGTACCACCACAAGGATTTGTCACTATGAATGAAAATGCAAGGAAGCTTGCTCAGTTTAGAGTTGCATTAGAGGCGAGAGGAGATGGAAAATGTTATTGTCCTTGCTATGATTGCAGGGGCTTGCGAAATAGAAGACTTTTAATAACAACAGCTCAAAGACATTGTAGGGAGAAGGGGCACGCCGAAGGGGGTTATGAATATCGTCCCTTGGTAAGAGGTCGTTATTCAATTTTTAATATATTCACTGTAATATTCATCATGTCATGAATTTCAGTAAAATGTCTTTTTTTACTATATGTTCTATATAGACTAATTTTTCTACATTGTTTGTAAATTTGTAGACAATGCCCCCAAAATGTCGCCTTCCGAAGAGTTATTTTCCAAGTACTAGCAGAAATACTCATTCACAGCGTGACGAACTTCTACATCAGAATATTGAAGATGATCAAGTCGTTATTTATGATGATATGGATGTAGATAACATTAGTGATACAAATTAGGAAGATAAGATACATAGATTGATCCAAGACACATTTGCTCCAATGGATGAGGACAACTAGGATGATAGTCATGATGTTGATCCTCTACTTGAGAAGTCACGTCAACCTCTTTATGAAGGCTCAAAAACAAATCTTCTATCTGCTATATTGTTGTTAGTGAACTTGAAGGTTTTGAATAGTTTATCAAACACCTGTCTGACACAGATACTAAGGTATGTAATTTGTTAATTAATTTTGTCTGCATGTTCATGACAATATCTATAGAAAGGGTTGACTTTTTTTCTATATTGTTGCTATTGTTATCTAATTTGTAAAGTTTGGTTGCGATTTTGATGATTAATATTGTTTTCATTGATTTATTCTTTTGAATTTTGTAGATTGTTAGGTGAATTTGTATTACCAACTTCAAATATTTTACCACGCACATATCGAGAGATATATGTCATTATGAAAGCATTTGGAATGGAGTATCAAGCTATTGATGCATGTCCTAATGATCATATCATATACTATGGACAATATGCATTAGAAAATGAATGCCCACAATGTCAAACAAGTAGGTATCGCACTGATAAAGTGACAAAAAGGGTGCCTCAAAAAGTTCTTCGTTATATTCTGATAATTCCACATTTCCAGCGGTTTTTCAGGTGTCAAAGTATAGCACAGTTTATGGATTTCCATGCAAAGAACAAAAGTTGCGACAATGTTCTTCGAATGCCTACAGATGGTTCTGCATTGAGGTACATCGAGGAAAAGTGGCCAATTTTTAAAGAAGATCCTCGTAATGTTAAACTTTCTTTGGTAGCTGATGGTGTCAATCCATTTGGAGAGCTTCGTTCTACCTACTTAGTGTGGCCTATTTTTGTTATAAACAATAACCTTCCTCCTTGGATGTCTATCAAGAGAGAGCACACAATGTTGGCAATGATTGTTCCAGGTATTTAATTAATTTTTTATTTTTTTACTTGAAAGTCTGATCACTAAATATTTCATTGATTTGTTTCGTGCATGATAATTATGTCTTTTTAATATAACGACATATAGGCACTAAATATACTTAATCATGTTTGTTGGACCAATTAGGAAAGTACCAGGTTAAAGATATGAACGTATATATTGAGCCTCTTATCGATGAGTTGTTGAAGTTATGGGCTGGTGTCACTATGTATGATATTTCTAGACCAATAGGGAAAAGATGATTTCAATTCCATGGAATACTTGCATTTACAATTCATGATGCTCCCGGGTTAACACATTTTTGTGGTATGTAGTTACTTTCTTTTTTTCCTGAATAATTTATACATCTGTTGAAAATATCATGCATTATTTTAAATTGTAATCCTAATTTGCTACACCAATTCATATATCTTGTAGGTCTTCAAACAAAGGGTAAATTTGCATGTCCTCTTTGCGGTCCCAGGATAAAATCTCGTCATTCAAGGAGTTTAGCAAAGGAATTGTTCGATGAGTATAGGCACTTTCTTCCTAAGAGCCATAGTTATCGAACTACAGACAAAGAAAAATTTAATGGTAAAGAAGAGAATGGAAGAAAACCATGAAGAATGACACCTCACCTATGGAAGGTGGAACATAATAGAAATCGTCAAGGTATGCCAATTTTTTTTTTGTATTATGAATTATGTTCAACGCGATATGTTATACCTATATTGATTAATTAGTTTTAATTTGATTTTGTTGATGTTTCATGAATGTCGTCAAGGCATGAATGGGCTTGTACAAGGAATCAAAATTTACCCGATTCAATTAAGTAGGTTTCCATACTACGAGCACCTGCAAATAGTTCATTTGTTTGACACAATGCATATCGGGAAGAACATAACATAAATGTTATGGCGAATATTAGATGGAAGGACTGACAAAGAAAAAATTGGAAAGATTTGTAGCGACATCCAAGAAGCTAATCATGCACTGCAAAGTGTGATCGTTAATTCTAATGGCGATGGCCATCAACATAATATTAGTCTTCATTGGTGCTTGACGGAGCAACAGAGCAATACTATAAAAGAGGTCATAAAAAAAATCAGGTTTCCGATGGGTTTTTCATCAAACATAAAGAATATCTTGATGAAAAAGGTGATTTTGTTGTGGTTAAAACACATGATTGGCATACATTCATTAAGATAATCATGAGTCTATAATATATTTCATTATTGGTATGCAATATTTTATTAATTTTATTCTCTTATTTTGAAATAAATATTAATAATTATTTGTTTTTTGATATTAATAATAATATGTTCTACCTTTATCTCTCCCGGACGACTTTGACAACAACATAAAACATATTATTTATGTTCTTGGAAAATACATGAGGTAAGTAATGTTTTACTTGGAAAATGTACTTGATCTGTGGTTTGTAACGGAACTTATTGACATATTTTGTTTTCCCCGTAAATATTATATATGCCTTGATATATTGTTTTATTGCATCATTTGTAGGTGGCTTTCATCAAAATAAATCCATAAAGAAGATATAAGGCATTGGAAGAGAGAAATTTCCCAAATAATGTGTGAAATGCAATAGTATCTACCTCCAGCATTTTTCAATGCAAAAGAACACTACCTCATACACCAAGTTGAGGAGATTGAATTATGTGGACCAGTACACACAAGGTCGATGTGGATGGTGGAGAGGCAGTTGAATTCATTGAAAGATTTTGTTAGACAAAGAGCATGTCTTGAGGGTTGCATGGTTGAAGGATATATGGTATATCAATGCATGGTGTACATTAGTGAATATCTACCTAAATTAGTAGAAAATATGAATGTGCCTCGCATTTGGCATCTCGACTCCATCAACAAATTTGAAGGGGAGGTCCTATTGGAGAGAGGTACACTGAGGACTGTGAAAGGTAATTATTATTATACGTTGTTGAATTAATATGTTACACATTTATTTTTTCCAATTTTATATTATCATATTGTTTTTTAACTATTTTTGATAATTATGCATTTTCAACTATATTAAACTATGTGCCTTTAATGATCTAATTAATGATATTGAATTGTTATTTTATCCTATAGTTGGTCAAGTGTGGGATGCTTTACATTTATACATTGCAAACAACCTTGATTGGATGAGGCATTGGATAAAAGATTGTGAAGAATTATTCGGTAGGTTATCATGGGAAGGGGTCAATAACATGATTAGAACAGCTCATCGTCTTCGACATCAAATTCCTAACCTTACCTCGCAAAGTGAAGTTGATTTAGCCTATGGTTTAAAAGATAAAAAGGCAAGTAAATTTTTTACCCACATTTTTTAATTTGATTTAGCTCATCATTTGTTTAACTTTTCAATTATATTTACTAACTCCTATATGACGTTTATTAATTGACAATGTATTTTTAACCTGTTGTCAATGTTGCAATTGAAACATCACAAGGCTATGTGGTGTAATGGTCGTAAATTTCATATCAAAAATTTGGATGATGACAGGAAAACCTCGGATTGTGGGATAACTTCAGTGTTTAAGGTGACCAATGTTTCCTCTAGAAGTGATAGACATCCAGAAGAAACCGAGAATAGGTACTATGGGTATTTGGAGGACATTATTGAGTGTGATTTTAATTCCTTTAAAATAGTTTTGTTTGAGGTGAAGTGGTACAGGCTACGGATGCAAGAACATGATCCTGAAAGAACTGTTATTGAGCATGCTAATGGATTTACCATGGTTAATACAAGGGCATCTAAACCAGGTACAGAGCCTTATGTTCTTCCAAGTCAATGTGAGCAAGTCTACTACTCCGAGGTACCAGGTAAAGCTGGTTGGTCATATGTTGTTCGATACGATCCAAGAGGAACACCAATAAAGTATAATCATGCACTGGATGATGAAGATAATCCCGAAGAAGAAGAAAATGATGATGATTCAGATCAAGCTGTAGTCGATGTGTTAGATGAAGAAGTTGAAGAGGTTGATCATGCAAATGTATCAGACGATGATCTCATTGACGATATGGATGACTATATTATCGAAGATGACTTTGATGTTGATGATGATGTGAATGATCCTTTCATCAATATCTATTCAGAACTAGAACCTGATATAGATGTTAAATTGGATGAAGAAGAAGATGAATGATATTTAATTGTTGAAAAGTAGAGGTATGCAATGTTTTTAGGTTAAAGTAAATTCACTCACCATATGTTCATTTAATTTGTTGATTAACTTGGTTATATTTGAAAATTAGTTTTCTAATCTAATTATGTTCTACATGTGCAGTAGCATGGGTGTTCTTGAATGTTGTAGTGGTAATGGTTTGAATCGAACATGTGTCGATTGAGCAAGATACAAAATGAAGTTATAAGATTTATGTGTTAATTATTGGTTTATTTCATATTAGAACAATTATCATAAGTTTTATACAAATGGATTAGTAACTTAAATTGTCATAATATTTTGAACAATTGGTAACTTAGTGGTGCCTTGAAAAGATGTAGGAAAAAATGCATAGTTTGTGGTACAAGGATCTTCAATTGCTAAATGGTTGACGGTTCTTATCATTATTATGGAGGATCTTCATATTTACTATGTATCTTTCTAGTTCCCTTTTTATTTTCATTTAACTACATTGGAGAACTTTTTAAGGTGGTTCCTTTGGTCTAAGATTTGAGATGCGAAACCCCTTCCACTAGTCCAAGGGAAATATGCATACTTTTCAAGGATCAAGGCAGGTTATCTCTTATTGATATCAAATTGCAAAGGGCACTAGTGGTATCTACTAAGGGAATTGTTAAATGCTTGTTTAGAGAGGAATCTTGAAAATTTTTACTACAATTAAATTGACATCCATCCAACATTCAAATATGTTGAATATGCCTTTTATCACAAACAACACCATTGCTTCACCAAAATATTTTAGGATTGTTGGTACCTTTCTGAAATTAATATATGAAATTATAATTAATGTATATTGGTAAAATTATAATATTTAAATTAATGTATATTATAATGAAATTAATATGATATTATAATTTTTTAATCATCAAACAAAACATAACTGAACGCATACCTATCTCCGTCGAGCACCTCCAAAATGCACTGTTGCTCTGGTTCGACGGCACTGTGCTCCTCCTTCACTGTGCTCCGCCTTCACTGTGCTCCTCCTTCATTGTGCTCCGACCATGTCTGCATATCCCCGTAGACCCTCAATGGAAACCATAAGTTGAAACCCTCCTCTATTGAGTCGAATCTCTGCATTTTTGGCTGCAAATTAGGTGGTTTTGATTTCATTTGATAATTAGGTGGTTTTGATTTCATTTCGAATGTCTTCAGCTGGGACATTAATTTAGTATTTCAGTGGATTCTCATTCACCATATTTGCAGTAATGGAACTCAAATTTGTCTAGAAAACAATGTTGGAGATAGAGCTAGTATTGGTAGACCCTAAATGGTTGCTTGTGTTGTTTGCTAAGATAGGGTTTTTCCATATTCAATCCCTATGAAAGCCCATATGGTATTGCTAGAAGGAGATTTGCAATGTATTTGTAGAGTTAGGGGTTGTCCCTTGTTCTAAATTCAAATTATTTTGTTGTAAGTATTTGTCAATGTAGGGTTTTGGTTGTGTTATGAAGGAGGTGGCATAACAATTATGCACTTGGTTTCAGTTGCTTAGTGTGTGGTATCGTCTTCTGCCAACTATAGATATTGGGAGTGCTTTGGTAGGATTTTTTCACTGTTATGTGGTAACAAACTATAGAAATAGCCACCTAACGAATGAGTTAGATCCATGTACATGGTGCTCCTACCACTTGCCTCTGCATTCCCTCCGAAAGGTCCTCAATCATGGACTTCAGAACCCCAAAGCTTAATCCCTTAAGGTTTAGCTGAAAATACTGAAGTAATTGCTCCACCTCTCCAAAACATTAGTTATGGCGCATGAGTTGGGAGAGACTCGCTGGTCGTACTGGTCTTGCATACACAACATCTAAAAAATTTATTACTTTTTTTATGCCAAAATATTATTTACCTGTCGTTTGAAAATTTTGTGACAAAATATAAAAAAACCATTATTCCCTCATTAACTTAGATTGGTCTTTTATGTAAGTAAGCCTTCTCTTTGAAGAAGATTTCCTTTCACTTCAATAATTCCGCATTCAAAGCTAGAACGTTAAGTCTTGAATATGAAGAATTATCTTCACTTAACCGCATATCCTCATTCTTTCAAGTAAGTGAGCATCATACATTCTTTCAAGTGAGCATCCTATGAGTATCTTTCAGAAAGATATGGTCTATTCTCTTATATTTCCTCTATTATATTGCATCGGAAGAGCTGGGTCTTCAGTTAGATTCAGGTGAGGACATCTCTATCTGCTACAAGCACTACTAGCTCCTGGATATGGATATTAAACTACAGGTGTTACTGGCCTCCTATTAACTCTCACCCACAACCTAGCCTGGAGCTCACCTTAGTAACTGCAACTAAATTTAGAAGTGTTGGATATGCATCTCGATAAGTGCACCAATAAAATATTATGGGTCTCAATCACTCCATAATATAAAACATCTATGCTTGGGATGCCTAATTTAAAGCAGATGAGCCTACCACTCATGCAATATTCAACATGAGTACCTTCAAAGGTAAAGTATGTATGTTGGTGATCAAAATATGGATCTCGATATTTATAGTACCTCTGGATTAGCAAGTGTCCACATACCCTTGTACTCTCAGCACTAGTCCACCCTTTCCACCTCCTTTTAGTTTAACTGAAAATCCTCACCAAGATATTCTGGTGATGAAGTATAGATAATCTAATGTGAACTCTACAAACCTCCCCATATATAATGAAATCATTTTAGTGAAGGGAATCCAATGTGTATTCATATTCAAGTGAAACACTATCCTCATCCAACTATTGATATTTGTATTGGATAAATGTTTATGTTACTGGTCATGGATATTTGTATTGGATAATTGTTTATGTTACTAGTATTATATAATCAGTAATTTCAGCATATGGTGAATGATATGTTGGAGATTTGGACCGATTATGAAATCATGGTATATTCCATATGGCTTTGTGATTCGTTACTGGTTATTGAGGGAAAAACCCTATCTCTGATATGTCAACAATTATTGTAGGTTGATTGACTTGGACCAGAGTCTCCCCACTAGTCTATGTTAACACCCAAAAAGTGCTCACTAGCTCATTTCCTTATTCACATGACCCATTTGTCCACTTTTCCACCATTTGAGTCTCTAAAGCCATCAAAAGGTCACCAAAAGACCATAATACACCCATTTTCCCCCTCGAAATGAATATTTTTCCTCAAAAAGCATAAAAAACCCTCAAAAAGGGCCCAAAATTCCCAAAAATATTAAAAAGGGAATAAAAATATTAAAAATATTCAAAAAAGGAAAAGGGAGGGAAAAGGTACCTAAACCATGTTGGTCAATACCATTGGTTTCCTCAAAACCATAATGGTATTCCCCACCACCAAAAACTATAAAAAGGTGGTAGGGGGTCCTCACTTTCCATCCATCCATCATCTTATCCTCACGCTGTCAAAATCTCTCATGAGACTTTTGGCCATTTTCAGCATCTTGGAAAAGAGACCTTTGGAGCTTGGAGCCACTCACCTTGGGAGTTGCTCAACACAAATTCTCACCATTTGAGGTATCTTAATACAAAACACCTATTCTTTTATTTCTTGTTCTTGAATCGTTTTTAAAAAATTTATTTGTTATATGCACATGCTAGTTTAGATTTAGATTTAATTTATAATTGTTTTTACTTTCAATATTGAAATTGCTATCACATTGTTGATAGGTGCCCATTGCACAAAGCTTGGTTGCAAAACCAAGCCAACAGTTTTTGGCGACTCCGCTGGCTTCGAATTCTTAGATCTCAGTTTTTTGCTTTAGATCTTAGTTTTTGTTAGTTTTAATCATTTTAATTCATAGATCTGCCATCCTGGACAACAAATCCATTGCTGTTCTAGATCTTCGCCCTTTCTATTGCCATTAACAGCCTGAAATTTCCATTTTCGGGTTTTTTTTTAGGCGTCTGTTTTTCGACTTTTGCCTTGCGGCTTTTCGCCCGACAGTCGCGCGGCTCATCGCGACCTCGCGGCTTTTTTCCGCACGGCATGCCACGGCTTCGCGGCCATTTTACGCGCTGCACATTGCGGCTTCACAGCCATTTTCCATGCTGCACATCGCGACTGTGTGACCGAAACCCGCGCTGCACATCGCGGCCGAAACCGGCGCTACACATCGCGACTGTGCGGCCGAAACCCGTGCTGCACATCGCGGCTGTTTTCCCAAAACCCGCGATGCAATTTTTTTGAATTTGGCCAATTTTTTGAAAACAGTTTTGGTTGTATTTTCTGCCCATTTAGCATATTTTACAGCATTAATTTTTCTGCATTTTTACAGCCATATTAAATCTTTTACTATTTATATATGTTCCATTAAAAGTCTTTTTAAAAAATTTCAGTAATTAAAAGAAAGATTTTTTGCATTTTATTTAGATCAAGGTTTTACTGTTTATTTGCTCAATACTTTGCCCAAGCAATTTTTAAGAGATCCATTTATTTCTTGAAATATTTATGTTATTTGCTTTCCTGCAAATTATTTCAAAGATCCATTATTTTTGAATAGTTTTTTCAAGCATTTACATTTCAAAAATGCCTTTATTTTTTGCAAAACTGGAAGCATCTTTTCTTGCATTTGTAATTAATCGCTAAAGCGAGGCAAATCAATTTCAGTTTAAATACCACACTTGCACCCACTCTGCCACATAATTTAAACTGAGCCTTAAAATTTACCTTAAACTCAACAAACTTTTAACCCCACTTGGGGAGCACTTAAAAGAATTTTGTAGTTAGGTAGAATTGAGGGGATAGGTGTTCCAATAACACCCCTCAATTATTACATTTGAAACATAATGGTTGTCCACTATGGTACCAAAATCCATTATAATTCTGACATGGTTATCAACCAATTTATCGGGAAGGCCTCTCCCTTAGGAGGGTTGAAGTAGCCAGACTGGTTCCGGAAGTCTGAGTGGAATACTGCAATCCATTCAATAACCGAAGGATACCTTTCGAAGTTTTCGGTGTACACCCAAGAGGGTGTACAGCGGCGATAGAACCAAACTGTAGATTCACCCAACCGAATGTGTCATGAACGGGGTATCCTAGTTTCCACTCTTTAGGATTGTCTACCCGGTATCCCTCCTGGTAGGGGGATATCTAGTTGTTGATTCAACACTCTATATTGTCTGACTTGAATTTCATCACCTTACAAAGGATATCATTTGTTGACTCACCAATTTTGTTGCATCCCTCCACTTATTATAGCACAACTTCTATAATAAGTGCTTTTTGAGGTTGGTTGTTGGCCTGAGAGCCTTTATTTTTTCACTCCCCTCTTGCACTCATTGTTGCATTAGGGTTTCGAGTTTTTTACATCACCACCTTACACTGAATTTTTTTAAAAACATTTCTCACCATTGAGAATTTAAGACGATCTCATCGTCTTCAGGGTGAACCCCCTCAGTTCGGTATACTTGTTGTTGAATATTGTAACTTCTAAGAATATTATATTTGTATATTATTTATTCCGGAGATGTTCCATACCTCCGATGTGATTATACTATGAATCCGGAGATGTTTATTCCTCCGAATTGGTTGTGGTAACTAGGGTTATTAGACCCACCATGTGGGGTTCGACCCAATCAGTTATAATAGGTTATTTAACCTAATGGTTAAATACGAGCCTACATGTACTTGTGTAAAATACATGTCAGTGTAGTGTATAAATAGAGGAGGTATGTTCCTCATTTGATACACTCACTCACTCAAGAGAGGCGCACTTGTGGAGGAGAGGTCTGCTATGGTGGAGGAGGAGATCATGTATTTGGTTTGCATCTTTGTATATTGCTGGTCATCTATATTGAGGAAGCTTTACTGGGTTTTCTACCCCATGAGGGTTTCCCAGGATAAATCTGTGTCTCTTGTGTTTATGCTATGCTTGTCGTTTCTTCAGTGATCCTGTATATGCCATTATTGTGAAATGGAATGTAATGCTGCTATTTTCTGTCTTATCATATTGAATTTTAACATGGTATCAGAGCTAACCTGAAGGAAGGCAATGTATGGCACTTACGACACTTGCTTCTCTTGCGACAATTTGAAGGTTAGGGTTTTATATAGCAAAAACCAGTCATCGTGGAACTTTCGCTATAAATCCATTTATGCGAAGTTTCAGGATCTGAAAAGTTTACCGGTCGTAGATAACATCCCCAGGTACCTTGTGTCCAAAGGGCACCCTCATATTCGTTGTACTTTATGAGTTATGATCAGTACAAGTTAGGGTTTCTGCCTCTTCCAGATCTCAGTCAAAATCAGGTGACCTTGGCAAAAAGGTCATAACTTGGGCTAGGAAGCTCCAAATGAAATTTAGTAAAAAGTGAAAGGTAGTAAACAGACTGTACTATCTCAGGAAACGTTTTTAGAGGCCGAAGGTGAACCAGTGACACGTGGCACGCCGTACAAGTTCGCTCTCCTGTTTTATCCCATAAACAGGTCACGTTGCGACACTTGGTATAACTCTCTCTCAGAGAGTCCAATTGAGGTCAGACCTGTCAGGATGGAAAGATACCAGGGTGAGCTATCTCAGGAAAAGTTTTCAGAGGCTGAAGTTCAAACAGTGACACGTGGCATGCCGTACAAGTTCTCTCTCCTGTTTTATCCCATAAACAGGTCACGTTGCGACACTTGGCATAACTCTCTCTCAGAAAATCCAATTGAGGTCAGACATGTCAGGATGGAAAGATGATAGGTCAGGCTACTGCAGAAAACATTTTCAGATCCTGTGGATTAGAAATTTCAGAGTTATAGCAGAAACAATTAGGTGCATATTTCTGTCAAAACAGAATTATTTTTGGAGCACCTTTATTCATGGCTTCCGGAATTTAGGGTTTCAGAGAAAGTTAGAATTTTTGGAATCGAAGTCCATGGCTGGAAGATCCTCAGAAAAATAAGAGATTAGAGCCTTGGATCGAACCTTTTGATTGGACAGAAGGGTGGGCTTCATCAAACCCTAGTTCGGGTTCCTGTCTAGAAGATCCAGAAGTTTCGAAGGCAATTTTGAGGGGTCAAATTTTGGAGATTTCAAAATTGAAGAATACTAGGTTGATCAGCTTAGCAAGACACATTCTTCCATCCATTCATAAGTGTGAAATTCAAAGATTGAATTTTTTAGGGTTTCTCTAGCAAACCCTAATCAAGCTCCAGATCAAGTTTCAGGGGGAGTTGAGGCTAAGGCCTTACATAAGAAGACTACAAAAAGTCTCGACAGGTATGACTTAAGGAGGTTCGGGTATGTCTTGAAATCTGATTCTTGATTAAGTTCATAATGTGTTTGTCTTCATGTTATTTATTAGTACAATCTTGATTAATGTTATTAATTGTCTTATCACCCTAGTAACAATATGAATGCATGTGAATGATCGAAGACATTCATTGATTAGGACTATATGATTGTACTTATGCATTATGGTGTTGTGTGAGGTTGATGTTGTCTGCTAACAAGACACAGGTACATCACAAAAGACAAATCAAGTTCCATGACCATGACAACATGAAGACAAAGACTCATGAGTTATGTATGACTTTGTTATATCATGTTTAACCTACGAGACATGCAGGTTCTAGCTTAGGATCTCTAAATCATTGAAGAGATTGTTTAGAACTAAGCAGGTATACTAATCCAGGTATGTTTTCCTATATAATGTTAGAATCTTACCTTGTGTAAGTATACTTGGTATGATTGGTTAGTAATCAAGGGTTTATGCATATTATGTCTCTTATGTTGGTTGATGATTTAACTAACTAGATCAAACAAGAATATGCATGAGTAAAAGAAGACTTCCTTGAAACCCTGAATACTAATGATCATGACTGTACATATTCAAGATTATTTAGAATTAGAATGTTTTGATAATATTGAGAATATACTAATGAATGCATGTTTGTGTATGGGATCATGAGGATGACACTAGTGTACACTTGAGCATGCACAGTGGTACAGAATGAATAGAAGTTCAGAAGACATACAGAAGATCAAGCGGGAGGCAACCACACAAACATAAAAGATAAGTATTTGGGTTGTTATTAGAAATAGTAAATGATATTGCTTGTATGCATATTTGTATTCCTAGAATATATCATGTTGAGTGTAAACATTCATAAAGCATTGAACAGTATACTACTAATATGCATATGATTGGTAAATTGGACAAACATTCCATTGTTGCTTGTCTAGAATGAAACCTCTTTGCTGACATGCTGAGATCTGTGCACACTCTCGATAGTATGTTCTGGTAGAGATGGAAGGCATCTAGATAGCCACTGTATGCATACAGGATATGGGAAAGTGTTGTGCCAAAGTATTGGTCAAAATAGTTGCATAACTATGTAAATGATATCTGTATGCATAATAGGTTATCATATCAATATGATTTGATGATTATGAAGTATTACTAATCATGTACTTAATTTTGATTTGTAGGAAAGATCATGATGAATGATGAACTCTAAACAAGCGATGGACGTTCAACAAAAGATTTACAAATCAAACACACTATAGAAAGCTTGTGGTTAAGAGATTCTCTTAGAAAGAGGAAGAGAATCATGATGAGATGTTTTGCTCCAAGGGACTAGATAAGACCATTCTCTTAATAATGTAATCAGGTTCTGTATGGGTTCCCAGGATCGGTAGTCAATTAATGAGCTTAATGATCATCATGGGTGATGTGGATCTCAACCTTTGCTACAATTTTGAATATGGGTTCTATACACATATGACATGGATGCAAGAAGGAAATCACCACAGAGTTCGAATGATTTTGAGGCTCATATTAGTAGACCCATCTGATGAGAGATGGCACAGATAGATATGCAGAAGATCACTCGATGCTGAGTGTGAATAATGGACAATTGACAGCTTCATGACAAAGCTTGGGCTTTACCAGAAGTAAAGCTGTTCCTAACCTTTACCTTAAGGTTGTGGATGATGAACCTATCATACAATTATTGTATGACGATGATCTCTTTCTGACAAGGAATGAGAAATAGGTCATGAAAATGGCTGCAGAAATGAAAATGAAAGATCTCGGATTAATGCACTACTTCTTAGGTCTAGAAGTATGGCAATATCCAAAAGGAATCTTTTAAATCAAGGTAAGTATGCTGTGAAGTTTCTAAAAAGATTTGATATGTTGGAGTATAAAGCCATGGCCACTCCCATGGACTCCAACTTGAAGTTGTTAGTTAATGACTCATCGTATTTAGTGGACCTAACCCTATATAGACAAATCATTGGGTCATTGATGTATTTAACAAATACTAGGCCAGATATATGCTTTGCTGTAAATACCCTAAGTCAGTATCTAGTAGAACCTAGAAAGGTGCACTTAATAGCTACAAAGCATGAAGTGAGGTACCTAAAAGGTACATTAGATTTTTGGTCTATATTATCTTGGAGGTCATGAACTCAGTTTACATGGTTACTCAGATTCCGATTGGGCAGGAAGTGCCTCAGACAGAAAGAGTACATCAGGTGGATGTTATAGTCTTGAATCTGCCATGATCTCATGGTTCAACAAGGAACAATCTAGTGTGGCTCTCAGTACTGCTGAAGTAGAATATATATATAGCTGTCTGCTCTGCCAGCTGTGAAGCAGTGTGGCTTCAGAAGCTTTTATATGGAGTGTTTGACTTAGAAATGAATTCCACTATGATTATGTGTGACATTCAAAACTGCATCAAGATAGAAAATCTTGTATTCCATGATAAGTCAAAAACACATAGAGATCCGATACTTCTATTTACAAGATATGGTGCAGAGAGGAGCTATCAAGCTCGAGTATATAAGCACTGAGGATCAGATTGCTGATATCTTGACTAAACCTTTCTCTCGAGTAAAGTTTGAATACTTATGAGACAAGCTTGGTATAGTCCAGAAGGACCCTCCTCGAAAGGGGGAGTAGTATAGTATCTGATAACAAGTCTGTCTCATCAATGATGAGGTTACTTTTTTACTGCACCTAGTTACTTAGAATTATTTAGATTTAGGAATCTTATATTTTTTCTTTTGATGATAGATGTATACATGCTTTCGATGATAGATGTATACATGCTTTTGAGGTTAGATATACATGCTTTTGATGATAGATGTATACATGCTTTTGATGATAGATGTTATGCATGTTTTGATGATGAGGATACATGTTTTGTTATACATGTTTTGATGATGAGGATACATGTTTTGTTATACATGTTTTGATGATGAGGATACATGATTGACACATGTTTTGATGAAGTCCTTGGTGGACTTGAGGGGATTGGATCATCCCTGGACTTCAATCCTAAAGAGAGCCGTAGACGTATGTCTTCGAGAATGAATTCCTTGGTGGACTTGAGGGGATTGGATCATCCCTGGACTTCAGTCCTAAAGAGAGCCGTAGACGTATGTCTTCGAGAATGAAGTCCTTGGTGGACTTGAGGGGATTGGATCATCCCTGGACTTCAGTCCTAAAGAGAGCCGTAGACGTATGTCTTCGAGAATGAAGTCCTTGGTGGACTTGAGGGGATTGGATCATCCCTGGACTTCAGTCCTAAAGAGAGCCATAGACGTATGTCTTCGAGAATGAATTCCTTGGTGGACTTGAGTGGATTGGATCATCCCTGGACTTCAGTCCTAAAAAGAGCCGTAGACATATGTCTCCGAGAACAAAATCCTGAATGAACAGGTAAGGGGATTGGATCGTCCTCGGACTTTAGTCCTTTGAATTGAGCCGTAGACATGATGTCTTTGAGAACTAAATCCTGAATGAACAGGTAAGGGGATTGGATCGTCCTCGGACTATGGTCCTTTGAATTGAGACGTAGACATGAGGTCTCCGAGAATTGAATGATAGGACTGGATCGTCCCTGGACTTCGGTTCAAAAGGTACATGATAGGACTGGATCATCCCTGGACTTCGGTTCAAAAGGTACATGATAGGACTGGATCGTCCCTGGACCTCGGTTCAAAATGTACGTGACAATACCTATAATTGTTCTAGGTTACATCCAGCATGAAACAGGGCTGGCTCTGTATATATGATACATCCAGCATGAAACTGGGCTGGCTCTGTAGATGTGATACATCCAGCATGAAACAGGGTTGGCTCTGTAGATGTGATACATCCAGCATGAAACGGGGCTGGCTCTGTAGATGTGATACATCCATCATGAAACAGGACTGGCTCTGTAGATGTGATACATCCAGCATGAAACAGGGCTGGCTCTGTAGATGTGATACATCCAACATGAAACAGGGCTGTCTCTATAGATGTGATACATCCAGCATGAAACAGGGAAGGCTCTGTAGATGTGATACATCCAACATGAAATAGGGCTGGCTCTATAGACCTGACACATCCAGTATGAAAGAGGACTGGCTCTGTGGTGGTAAATCCTAGATCTGATCTAGGTCACATCCAGTATGAAAAAGGACTAGAACTGTGGTTGGGATTAGATCATCCCTAGACATGAGAATTGTCTTAAAGAGATAAGGATTGATCATCCTGGAACTTGATCTGGATTGTATCATCCATGGACCTATGTCCTAAAGAGAGCAGGATTGATCATCCTGTAATATGATCATGTGATGACGATGTTGATCGTGTGATGTCGATGCTAATGATCATGTGATGACGATGTTGATCGTGTGATGACAATGTTGATCGTGTGACGGCGATGCTGATGATCGTGTGATGACGATGCTGATGATCGTATGATGACGATGCTGATCATATGATGATGATGCTGCTGATCGTGTGATGACAATGCTGATGATCGTGTGATGACGATGCTGCCGATCGTGTGATGACGATGTTGATCATATGATGACGATGTTGGTGATCGTGTGATGATGATGTTGATGATCGTGTGATGACGATGCTGCCGATCGTGTGATGACGATGCTGATCGTATGATGACGATGATGTTGATCATGTGATGACGATGCTGATCGTATGATGACGATGTTGCTGATCGTGTGATGACGATGTTGATGATCGTGTGATGACGATGCTGCCGATCGTGTGATGACGATGATGATGACGATGCTGATGATCGAATAATATCAACTCTGATGATGTTGATGTTCCAGTAACTAGTTGAGTTACTAATGATGATGAATTGAAGAAAGCTTCTGATGATATATAGATGATATAGTCAATGACTCCTTGCTCCTGCAGATGTTGTTATAATATCCTTCTCGTTAAGGGGGAGTGTTGAATATTGTAACTTCTAAGAATATTATATTTGTATATTATTTATTCCGGATATGTTCCATACCTCCGATGTGATTATACTATGAATCCGGAGATGTTTATTCCTCCGAATTGGTTGTGGTAACTAGGGTTATTAGACCCACCATGTGGGGGTCGGCCTAGTCAGTTATAATAGGGTATTTAACCTAATGGTTAAATATGAGCCTACATGTACTTTTGTAAAATACATGTCAGTGTAGTGTATAAATAGAGGAGGTATGTTCCTCATTTGATACAATCACTCACTCAAGAGAGGCGCACTTGTGGAGGAGAGGTCTGCTATGGTGGAGGAGGAGATCATGTCTTTGGTTTGCATCTTTGTATATTGCTGGTCATCTATATTGAGGAAGCTTTACTGGGTTTTCTACCCCATGAGGGTTTCCCAGGATAAATCTGTGTCTCTTGTGTTTATGCTATGCTTGTCGTTTCTTCAGTGATCCTATATATGCCATTATTGTGAAATGGAATGTAATGCTGCTATTTTCTGTCTTATCATATTGAATTTTAACACTTGTATCTACACGTCATCGACGTAGATCCTTATCCCTTGACTCGACACGTCATCAGCCAAACACACAATCATCCGATTCTGACATGCCTCACTTCACATTTGATTCTGAGGTTGAATCCGAAAACCCTACTGAAATATCACCAACCAACCTCATGGATGGATCACAATACGACCCACTTTTCACCCGTACGATTGGAGATACATCCAAAAACCCTTCTACTGCTGTACCATCCATGGTAACAACAACCCCTTTAGGTATGCCTAATATAGGGGCCACTCCACCTTTAGGTATGCCCAACACAGGACTACCTCCTATTATGGGTATGCCCAACATAGGAATCATACCACCTCTCATTACCACAACCCAGATCCCAGGAATTCCTGTCACTATTCCTAACCCCTCTGTAACCCATGTTGCACTTGGGAGCGCTGGCCCATCCCAAACCACAACGGTTGGAGGACACATACCTTCAATACCTAGCATACCCTTAGGGGCTACTGGACCACTACATAATGCCACCATTAATAGTTATGTCCCAGTCACTACACCACACCCATCTGCTAGTTTACCTTACATGGCTAGTCTGAACTTACCAGACCTAGCCAGGCTAACCAGCGATCCTATCAAGCACAACCCTACATGGCCACCCATGCCTACAAAGCTCCCCTCGGACATGCCCAAGTTTGAAGGAAAACCTAGGGAGGATCCCCAAAACCACATAATGTCATTTCACCTATGGTGTTCATCTAACTCCATAGTGGATGACTCCATTAGACTAAGACTGTTGCAATGAACGTTCACTGGCTCAGCAACCAAGTGGTACATCGATCAACCACATGGGACTCACCATACATTTACATCTCTCACCTCCACTTTCCTTCAGTTTTTTCAGTTACCTATATGCTATGATGCAGGAGTTGAAATACTGTTGTCTTGCAGACAAAACACAGCTACCCACATCGCCGACCATATCCATGAGTGGTGCAAGCGTCGTAGCCTCTGTAAGATAAAACTGGATGACTGTATATTTTTGGACTGGTTTCTTAAATCACTCCTACCCCTCATAGCCAAAGACGTAGCTTCCGAACGACCCCAGTCAGAGGAAGAAGCTATCTTAAAAGCTCAGCAATTCGACCTGATTTATGCCCAGTCAGGCTATCTCTACACCATCATCCCAGACGCCCCATGAGGTGATTCTTCACGCGGTGACGCTCCGGGGGCATCACATGCCGCTGATGGTATTATTGGCCAAGTCACGGGACAAAATAAACCTTTGAGCATGGTGAGCACCATAAATGCCCCAGAGATCTCTAGGGCTACATCTAATTCTGGAGCAACAACTTTGTATGCTCCAACGAATCAGACTCATCACACTCATGGACCCTCTTGTCCACAACATTGCTATGGGCAAGCGCCATCGACATATGTACCACCCACATACTATAACCAACTAGCCACCCAGAAACCAATTCATTTACTGGCCCAACCAATGTATTACCCACAGCAAGCTACACCAGCTAACCCATCACTTCCAATAGGTCAAGGTTACCAACAACTCCAGCAGGCAATTGGACCACCTCCAGCCCCACCAGCTTATTATCCACTGCAACCTGCTCCCGCACCTGCGGCACCCCAAAATCCTCCCACTACTCAAGGGAAAGTGTACACACAACACAATCAGACCCAACATAAAAAAAACCAATGCAACTAGGGTGGACAACAAAACCGTGGAAGAGGACGTAACCATAGCAACAACCAACAACATAATCAAGGTCCACCACCTCCCAATCCTCCAAATAATAACAATGCTACTCCTCCTAACTAGAATCCTGATCGTCATCCCAAGCAGCCAAAAAAAAAAAACCTGAGAACAAACCATCCATGTTCTATATGTGGAGTCTATGGACACTACACTCACAACTGCCCCCATTTAGAGAAAGCACGTAAGCTTTGGGCTGATGATGCCCAACGCCAGGGCCACACTAGACAGCTAGCTCCACTTAATCAACCACAACCCATGATATTACAAAACCCATTGCCAAACCAAGGAGTAGTAAATACTCGCCCTATGGATCCCCCACAAGGATCTGCTGCACCCCAACAGCAAATCACCTATGCCGCAAGTGATTATCAGCATACGGATCCAGGCACACACCATTTATTAATGATGTCATCCAATGACATTAACCTCCAAACTCGCAGGAATCAGTACGGCCCACCCCCAGAAATTCCTCCCACTGACGCATCCACCTCCCTTCCACCAGATCAACCACTACGCATACCAAATATGTCGTTGGATGGAGGACCTAAAATCCCTCACATCCCTTTGTGAAGGATTAACAACAATCCTAATGCTCGCAAAACATCCAATTATAACGTCGTGGAAGACCTAGCACAATACCCCGCTGCTATGTCTTCTTTAGAGGTACTGAAAACATGCCCTGCATAATGAAAACTACTACTATCCGCCATCGGAGGAGTAGACCCTGACGACACACACATGATGGATTTCGACTTAGACCAAGACAAACCTCGATTGCCATCAAATTTGGCTTTCCAAGTATCAGTAAACATTCGAAACCTTGTTGTGCATCGATGAAGGAGCTTCAACCTGCGTTATGTCCACCCTTGTGTGGCAGAAACTTGGCTCCCCCGCTTTACAACCATCCACCATGGAATTACGAGCTTACGATGGACGCTCAGCTCAACCGCAAGCCCTCTTAGCGAACGTACCCGTAGAACTAGGCGGCAAATTAGTTCTTATCGACATCGAAGTGATCAATGCCCAGCTCGACTACAACCTCCTTCTTGGACGTAGCTATATGTACAAAATGAAAGCAGTGGCTTCATCTGTTTTTCGCCTCATGATGTTCCCACATGAAGGACGTGTTATCAAGATTGATCAACTCACATATTATGATCCTAACGCCCCCGCAACCCCTCAAAATGTGCTACCAATGATTGAACAAATCATTCAAACCGCACCAACATCATTTATGTCGTCAATTGGTCCTGGAATCTACACCGAGTCACCTATGACTTCCACATTTCCATCGATCTCACCATCTTTACCGATAACAAAAACATCGGCTTTGTGCACCCTGTCGCACACCACACAGCAGCCTTCGTCACTACCACAAACACCCACAGTTCCTACTCATATTGGCACAATGCCAATTCATACTATCCCGTTCTTGTTCCCATTTTCTGGAGTTGTCAGTTCGCCAGTAATGGCTACACTCAACTTTCCTGTTTAACATTAGGGATACCTATATGGTACTTACCTGCTCCGATCCCCCCGCCGACTTTGACTATTATTTTACAACCGGTACAAACTATCCCTACTACCAACCACCCACCCCCTCCGGTCGCTCATCTGCAAAACAGACCACCCCCAATAGTGACTATGGCATCAACGTCCAGAAACGCCCCACCTCCGTTACGGAACACAGGGGGCAGAGGCCCACCAACTTATAACACTGGACCCATAACTCGCACCCCCCCAACAACCCCCAAGGTAGCCAAAAACCCCCCAACTATCCGCATTCCCCCTAAGTGCTTGTTGTGTGACGACGTAGGCCATGCCACTCATCAATGTCCACAATTACCTGTACTCCAAGAACACATGAATATGTTGGATGACGACACCGGAATTCCAGTGGTAAGACTTGAGCCACCTCCTCAACCTTGTGACAAAACGCTCCGCACTAACCACCCTTGTGCGATATGCGGCATTTATGGCCATTATTCACACCACTGCCCTGATCTCCCAGATTATAGAGCAGCCTTATACGAGATGAACAATGCTGACTTAGAGATATCTCCTCCCCTCATCGAGGAGATCTACCCTCCGAAATCATCTTCTTTGGAAGAAATCAATACCATCTATATGATTTCAACCACATACAAACCAGAACCCATTGATTTATGGTCTGAAGCCATGCCAACTTACAATTGCAAAGCCGACACCGCAGCACATTTTTTCCTCAACCATGTTATCGCTCGTTTTGGAGTGCCAAAGCAACTTGTCTCAGACCACGGCTCTCACTTTGAAGATGCCGTTTGGAGATAATTATCAACCTTACTGAAATTTGAACACCATTCCTCCTCCTACTACCCCCAAGGAAATGGCCAAGTCGAAGCAATTAATAAAATTTTGAAGACCATCCTCCAGCGCACTGTGGACAAACACAAATCAAATTGGCACCACATGCTCTTCCCGGCACTATGGGCATACCGCACATCAACCAAAACCGCCACCAGTTTTACCCCTTTCCATCTAGTTCATGGTGTCGAATCCATCCTCCCCATCGAGTGCCAAATTCCAGCCCTACATATGTCCGTTGAACTCCTACCGGACACTTCCCCAACTGAGCAACGCTTACTACTCCTGGAGCAAGCCGATGAAGATCGGCGCACAACCCTCCAAACCATGGAAGCAGCCAAGAACTGATCCAAACTGAGTTATGACAAACATGTCCACCCAAGAACTTTTACTGAAGGGGACCTTGTCCTTGCCTATGATCAAGCTCATGAAAAAACCAGAAAAGGAAAGTTTGTGTCCATGTGGCAAGGCCCATACATTATACACACTTGCCTCGGACAGGGGGCATACATTCTGACCGATTCAGAAGGAAACCCCCTACGCAACCCATGCAATGGGTTGTACCTCAAGCGATTTTACCCATAGAAAATCTGATGGACACCACCATCCATTATTGTACAGTCTTATATTGTTTTTCACAAAAAATTCAAAAAACCTAAGTATTGGTTTTTTTTGCATGACCACAGATGGATCCTGTTCCACTCTGCTACGTTGGTTTTGCTGATGGTGCAAGCCATTGGTCCCCCAATCTGGCCTCCACGGCTTGGGTAATATATTCCACTTCACATGAGTTGAACCACATTGACGGAGTGTGCATAGGTGCCGCCACCAACAACCAAGATGAATACGATGCCGTGACCGGTCTCCTAGCCGCAGCTCTCCAAATGAGCATAAGTCACCTTAACGTTTTCTTGGACTCACAACTCCTTGTTTCCCAGCTCAACAATGATTACCAGGTACACGATCCCTGTCTTTTCAGAAAATTCTTGTGCACTAAACAAATGGTTCGAAAATTTGAATCCATTTCATTCACACATGTCCCAAGGAATCTCAACAGTGTAGCAGACCATATGGCCAACAACATTCTTGACTGGCACACCAATCAAACCATATAGTAAACAAAAATGTAGCTCCACGGGCTTAAACAAAAATGAATCCACGTGCATAACATGTGCCTCCACGAGCATATATAAAAAATTACAAAAATGCATCCACGTGCATAACATGTGCCTCCACGGGCATATACAAAAATCAAAATGTATGCATCCACGTGCATAACATGTGCCTCCACGAGCATATACAAAAATCAAAATGTTGCATCCACATGCATAACATGTGCCTCCATGGGAAAGAAAATAGACAATAAATGCATCCATGTGCATACACGACTATATACCAAATCATATATGTATATACATCATAATATAGTCAAACATGTCATAGGTGCCCTCAGCACCCAATATACAAAAATACATCAGCCGTACAAAAAGGTACTTCCCCATATGCTCATCAGCATTTGGGGGCAGATACAAGATCATCTAATCATCATGGTCTCCAGGCTCCTCTGGCGCCACCTCCGCTGGCCCCACCGGATCATGCCGAGCCCGAACTCTCCTCTCCGCTGGCCCCGATGGATCATCTCGCACCCAAATCCTCCCCTTCATCGGCCCTGCCAGATCATGCCGAGCCCCATCCCTCCACTCAGCTGCCAACAATGCTGCTTTGAGCAAGATCGAGCGCCACTCACGAGGCGCATTGAAACAACGCTCGACGATGTCCCGATCCAAATCCCTCCACCCATCCTCTGGCAATCCTGCCAGGATCATGTCTAGTGTCTCTCGAACACCCTCCACGGCATCATATTGAGGCCCAGCTCCTCGACCGCGAGGCCCAACTCCTCGAGCATGAGGAGGCGGTACCTCTACAGGAGGTGGAATGACCACCATCGCCTGTCCCCTACGAACCACATGGTCGACCGGTGGTATAGGACCAACATCTGCACAATCACGCAAGTGAACCATCATATAAATATGCAACTATAATCATAACAAACACATCTAAAACACATGATATAGTAGAGAACAAAGCACAAAAACATACCATCTAAACCCCAGGCCTGTCCCTGGGCTCAAGGCATCTACAGATCTCCTCGATAATCCATACCGGCATATGGATATTCATCAATCAGCAGGGGGATCTGCTCCCACTGCTCATACATATCCTGTGAAAAGAACCCGCGGATACCACCACCACCACGGGGCATCATCTGCCCCCACTGCACCATGTGCAGCTCGCTCACCAACCCGTCTCGAACCGGCAGCCGTGGCCACAAAGTCAGTACCGGCTCAAAGAAGAAACAACACAGGAAGAAGGAATAGAAAAACTCTCCCCCCTCCCGAATGACCTTGTCCAGATCTCTTCGGACACCAGCCAAAAACATCTGACCCCACGCGTAGTAGGTCCCCCTCAGCAAAGAATCCACCATCATCGTTTGTGCCCCCGACCAACGATGTGGCGCCGCGTCACCCAACACCCGCAGAACACAAGCCCCAACAACCCGCATGTCCGACTCCCCCAAAGATCTCAGGCTCAAAGCGCTGTTCTGCACAATCTCCCCAGCAACACAGAAGGTCTCCAGGAGATCCTCGATATCCAAACCTGCCAGGATCGTCGGCAGAAGATCCCCTACGTCCCCTAAGCAAGGCAACCCGGTAAGAAAGTATACATCAGTAAGGGTGATCTATAACCTCTCACCCCCAACAATGAACGCACCCTCGACATGGACCCAAAGACTCACCAATTTGTTCATTAGTGGTCCTACTGAATGCATCGGTGGAATCTGAGCGAACTTCAGGAGCCCACTCAAAGCCAGAGCCTGTCAGACCCCCTGATCGGTCCGAATCCGAATCATCAAGTCCTCCTCCATCTCCCGCTCTCGCCATGACACCAATGGTCTCCTCAACATCCTGCCAAAAAACAAAGAATTGTTTTTTAGAACCATAATTTTTTTTTCAAAAAATTCCATCGCGGCTTTTCCATCAAAAGCCGCGATGATCATCGCAGCTTTCATCTAAGAACCCACGATGAACATTGCGAGTATTGACCAAACAATCGCGATGAACATCGCGACTATCAACCACATAGTCGCGATGAACATCGCGACTTTCAGCCCGACAGCCGCGATGAGCATCGCAACTATCAGCCCCAAACCCGCGATGTTCATTGCGGAAAAGGACGCGAAACCCGCGATATTCCACGTTGGAAGGCCAACATGGAATTTCGAGGCCTTCGGGGGCCGCCGCTAACCAAAAAAGACATAATTAAAAAGGCTAAGGCGAATAGGGTTACCTGAAACTCGCGGAATCGAAAACCAATGGTCAAATCTCCCGAAAATCAAGAAAGAGCTTTGATTGCTCTGCCAAACTCACATGTAACAATGACACGTCATATGGGCCCCAAACCCTATTTATAGAAATTTGACCATTTTTCAAACAACCATTGCGGTATCATACGACGTCCGTTCCTCAAACTGTTGGTACCGTTGGAATCAACACAGTTAGAACTTCACGATAATCCTTTCCTTTTCCTGATTTCACTAGGTCTATTTTTTGACCATTTTTTCATGCCCTCGTTGCCTCAGTTTGCATGCCACATTGGCCTTTCTCCGTTTTTAACAATTCTTATATCGCCGGATTCAGTTTTCCACGCTCGTGATGACGTTTGAGATCATTTCTCGCTCTCACGTCTAGATTGTTCGGGCATTTTTCCCATGCCCCCTCGTCGCCTTGGTTTACGTGCCACATCGATCGTCATCCATTTTTGACAAGTTTGATATTATCGGATTCAGTTTTCCACACTCGTGATGATGCTTGAGATCATTTCTCGCTCTCACCCCATAATTTTTTGGGCATTTTTTCAAAATGCCACTCATCACCTCGATTTGCGTGCCACATTGGCCGTTGCCCCTTTTTGACAATCTTTATTTCACCGGATTCAATATTCCGCACTCATGACGATGCTTGAGACCTTTTCTCGCTCTCATCAATCCCTTTTTGTTCGGTATAGTTTTGCTCCTTTTTTCGGGCCGAGCAATCCCTTTTACGAAAATGGCACTTAGGGAGTTTCTGTTAAGCTCTTTTCTGACTCCTAAAACAATGAAAAGATCACCGAGCAACCTTGCTTCCTTTCATGCTCACTAAACGTACCTGAAAGGGCATCTACATGGTATAAGTTTACCCCTTTTCCAGACCTTGTAGACTAATTACGAAAAAGGAATACTCTAGTCACATCGGCTAGAAGAGTTCTCCATTTGCATCATTTTATGCTTTTTCAGGCCTTGGAGACTAACTTACGAAAAAGAACACCAATGGAGTCCACTTACCGCTTTCAGACTCTCTAAACATGAAAGCGACCACGAGCAATCACCATCCTGGGCTCGTAAATACCCACAGGACGGTACTCACAACCACTGCAGAGTCTTCTTATCGCTTTCAGACTCCTAAAAAATGAAAGCACCCATGAGCACGAACAGTCCCAGGCTCACAAATTTCACAGGACAATACCATTTCAGAGCACACTTTTATCCCTTCTTGGAGCTCATTAAAACTACAAAGAAGGACCCAATGGTGCTTCTCGGTGCCACAACAGATCACGTCTACTCATATGGCAGCGTCCCCATTTTGGTCTCCTTTGTTCAGAGTATTCTGCAGTATGTCACCCTGAGAATCCCTCGACAGCACCCATCAGCTTGACCCCACCAGAGTCAATACATACCCTTTAGTCCCTAAAAGCTATGATCCCCACACCTACAAATCAGTTCCCTACACTGCCAGGTCAACCATGTCATCATGCTCTGAACAAAGGAAGTTTGAGTCTACCCACTCTGTGACCCCAGTTACTTCCCAACCCCACAAGTATGTCAATACTACCACACTTCAGTTCTACACCTCGTGCTCCTATCAAGGAAACATCATTTCCTTGTTAGTTGCTGGTCTCCCTCTGTCGATGACACCCAAATTTATTCCAGAGGATAGACCTAGAGGTCCCTGTGTCTTGGACTCATCACCATTTATGATGAGTGCCTACGAATCATTTCGAGAAGAGTCCTCAGAACCTCTCCAAATGATTGTTTCTCACATGCTCGACTTTAACACCTTGATCGCATCGTTGAGACTCACACAGGGTATTGGTCCTTTTAGTTATTGGTTGAAGACCCCGGATACCACCTGACTCTTCCATATTTGAGAGTCTACCTATGGAAACAACCAGTTACATTTTTTCTATAGATATCCGGGTTGCGCATGGAGACAGTATTCAGATGTACCCCAATTTTATACTCCCTCGAGTATACAGTTACATATACTCCTCAGAGTTGACTCAGAGTCATTGAGTCCCTACAGATGTTGTACACCTTTAGATTCAGTAGTTCATCAACCCTTCTGAGACCTTTTTCAAAACGGTTGTCGCTTTATTCCAGTGTATCAGTTATTGAGATCAATCATGTTATGATCATGAGTACATCCCAAAATAGTGTCCCCTTTGGACCTTTATGATGTACCAGTAGATTTTTTATTTAGGTCCCCCTTCTTGGGACTAATTGTTATGTATATGTATTGATACGAGCATGGGTATGCCCGCCTCATCCATTATCAGAGATTATTCCTCATTCATACTGAGGCCATGTAATATTTTTTGTTTCTGCAACTTCCAAGGGCCATGGATCCAGTCTGCAACCAGTCTCTTCTCTTTCCCAAACCCCAGAAAAAAGACAAAAGAACTATGATGTCTATCGGCCATACGATGAGATCCTGCCCTCACACATCAGGGGGCAATCTGTTAACACCCAAAAAGTGCTCACTAGCTCATTTCCTTATTCACATGACCCATTTGTCCACTTTTCCACCATTTGAGCCTCTAAATCCATCAAAAGGTCACCAAAAGACCATAATACACCCCTTTTTCCCCTCAAAATGAATATTTTTCCTCAAAAAACATAGAAAACCCTAAAAAAGGGCCAAGAATTCCCAAAAATATTAAAAAGGGAATACAAATATTAAAAATATTCAAAAAAGGAAAAAGGAGGGAAAAGGTACCTAAACCATGTTGGTCAATCCCATTGGTTTCCTCAAAACCATAATGGTATTCCCCACCACCAAAAACTATAAAAAGGTGGTAGGGGCTCCTCACTTTCCATCCATCCATCATCCTATCCTCACGCTGTCAAAATCTCTCATGAGACTTTTGGCCATTTTCAGCATCTTGGAGAAGAGACCTTTGGAGCTTGGAGCCACTCACCTTGGGAGTTGCTCAACACAAATCCTCACCATTTGAGGTATTTTAATACAAAACACCTATTCTTTTATTTCTTGTTCTTGAATCAATTTAAAAAAATGTATTTGTTATATGCACATGCTAGTTTAGATTTAGATTTAATTTATACTTGTTTTTGCTTTCAATATTGAAACTGCTATCACGTTGTTGATAGGTGCCCATTGCAAAAATCTTGGTTGCAAAACCAAGCCAATAGTCTATATGTAATCATAATCCCCGACATCAACCAGCTGACCATCTATGAAAGCACTGTTCTCAACATCAACATCTACAGATGCTAATTCTTCATTTCTAATAGTAGTTTCAACACCCATAGTAAGACTGTAAGATACCATAGCCCCAGTTTCAGCAAGAAACTCATTATTAGAATGCAATTCGAACTCAGGTGATGGAAATTCATGAACTTCATTAGGTGTACATTATGTTTGCAAAAGCAAACTCTTGTCATTCTTAACATCTACAACACTCTTGTCTCCATCAACATCTACAAATTCTCTCTTGTTACTTCTAGTAGTAATTTCAGCACCCAAAGTCAGATTGTAAGCAGAAGTAGGTCCAGTATCAGTAGGCAATTCATTGGTAGAATGCAATTTCAACCCATAATATGTAATTTCATGATCTTTAATAGGTGTACATTCTATCTTTTGAATTTCCCTACATTACAGAGTATACAACCAGATTTTGTCATTGTTTGGTTGTTTCCAACACTTATATCTCTTGTTGATTTCACTTAAGTTAAGGCTTAAATTGTCAAGGATTTTAACATTAGTCTTAAAGAAAAAAGGGCAGATTTACTGCTGATGGAGTTGTTCTAATGCATGATTTTCTTTGTTTTTTGCTCTATAAAGCACATCACCATGTTGGGATTGTTTCTGATGGTATATTATTAGTGTATAGTATTTAGACGATGCTACAGAGTGTATAGAATTCCCCACACATTTGATTGCTACTAACACATTGCTCTCGAGTCTTGTTATTTAATTATTTATCCTAATGGTGTCAATTCCCTCTATGATTTTGACTATCAGGTGCTGAGGTGGCATCCTTAGGTTGTTTGCTTGCCTGGGAGACTAAATTGATCCCCTTATTTGGCATATTTTATAGTTTTTTGGAGGCATAGAAAACTTTTTAACAATATATTAAAAAGGTCATTGATACCACTAGGATAATGGTATTAAATAACAACATTCAGGAGGAAATCAACCTTGGTAAACTCACTCATTCACTCACCCATCTCATGCACTCACTGCTTAGCTTTGCAAGGTGATGAGTGATGACTGATGACTACGAGGTAATACCCACTGTGAATCCTGATTCACCTTGGACTTAGATCTAAGGTGTTTTAATTTGTCAATGACTATGGCTATGACATTAGAGAACCACTACAAGGCCCAAAACAAGGCCAACTAGAACCACAAACCAAGAAGATGTTGATTTATGCATTGACATAGAGAGGTGGCACTAGGCACACAATATGGAGAAACAATGAGTTAGGAAAAACATTTGTACCAAAGTACCACAATGGTTACTAATAAAAGAATATTTGACACAGAAGAATGTTGTTAATTTTTAACAAGCTAGCCTGTTGCAAGTGAGCCCGAGGCAAGCAAGCGTAGAAGGTTAAAGAGGAATCCAGTGGGCCCATAATCCACAAGTAAACATGTAAATCTCTACTTGGACCGATGGAAAACATCAGATCTATACTATTGATGATAATATGATGTGGTTGGATTATATGCAAGACTGGAAACCTAGGTGGGAGTTGAGACATATTGAAGTGTTAGATGCTAACTTACAAGGATTTGATGCTTTTATTACACTAGTGCCAGAAGTAAGAAGAATGCCTATGGGATCCAGTATTGTACCAGAGATTATTTACAACAACTCCCTGAGAAAAGCAGCCAATGCAAGCAATTGCTTAACAAACCTCTACCATGATCTTACCTTAATCTCGATAGAGGGCTCTACACGTCACCCGGGGCTACAACTAGACCAACAGTACTACTATATTAACTGGATACGTTCTTTGGAAGCATGGCCACAGAAAGATGCTAGTCTCCGGTTTCCAAGTACTACACACACTTATGAAAAATATACAAAATTATGGTGGAAATTCTTGAGAAAAGAAAATACAGATAGAACATATTATACCATGCTAAAGTTTGGACTTCAAATTCCACAAATTTATGAGGATCCTGCATTCTACATCCCTGATTGGACGAGACACTGGTGGCAGTCAATCGGTGTCAACCTGATAGCATTATCACCTTGTGCTATTTATAATCTGAAACGGGGACTTGGAGAATCTCTCGAACAGGTCAAAGATATTTTGCAGACTAAGATTATTGAGGATCAAATCCTTGGGTACGACATTAAATACAATCAACAATGGCTTGTCGAAACCCGCATAGACGTCCACATGCATCATAATAGAGACGTGGTTCGGAGGTCTATTTATTCAAAGGCATGGTGCAATGAAGACAAAGCCTATTGAGAAATGTTTGGTCCACCATACTTCGATGATTTGTAAATATCTCAAAAGTATTTGGCTATGAGTGGGGCTTGTCCATTGAGATTGCCATGAAGATTGAAAAGAAAGTCATAAAAACTTTTAGATGTTTTCCATAATGGTTAGTTACCTTTATGTTGTCATCAATGACAATCATATTCATCATGAGACTATGAACATGGACTTCATTTCTTCTTTGTATGCATGGTGTTTTCGAATTTTCAAAATTGTCTTATTGCACATTAGATTTTCAATTATCATTGTAGTCATGGTTTGGTTGTTTCCAACACTTATATCTCTTGTTTATTTCACTTAAGTTAAGGATTAAATTGTCAAGGATTTGAATGTTTACATCAAGCACATGTGGTGTGTAAGGGTTGTTTGAGGGTCTTACATAACATTCCCCACACATTTAATTGCAACTAACACATTGGTCCTGAATGTTGTTATTTAATTGTTTATCCTAATGGTGTCAATGACCTCTATGATTTTGACTATCATGTGCTGACATGGCATATATAAGCAAAGATGGGTTTTATCCCTTCTCCTAAAAGGATCTGGTCAAATTGAAAAATAATCATCGGTACCCTTGACAGCCTTATTCCTAGATTTGGTTGGAGTGGGGATAAGTCTTTTCAGACATCAGTGTGACCTCGCAGACATCAGTGTGACCTCGCTAGAGCCTGAGGATCAATTAATTCACTGTACGTTGATGGAAGGCTATAAAAATAGAATCCTGGATAACCCTTCTCCTAATAGGATCCCTGAGGACCCTTGACAGCCTTCTGCCTAGAGATTGTTGGAGTTGGGAGACGTTTTAACCTAGACATATTAAGTGTGATCTTCGCTAGAGCATGAGGGTTGAACCCAACACTTGTACGTTGATGGAATCGTAAATCCAAACCCATGCTTCATATATCCCCACTTGAATGAATGCGCGGCTTACAGCCCAGCCTCCTCTAGATGTCTTTAAAGTGAACATACAAATTGGTCACATTTTGGTATCAAGAGCACGGATATGTGTGTCTTCCACTAGAGGGGATCTCCTCCTCTCCTCTAACTGGTTGTAAAGGCCCTGGTGTCTCCCTTTCAAGGCGGAAGGTTGTAATGTTCAAGACTCAGGGTATATTACCTCCAACTTAACTGACATACCTTAAAAATGCTGACCAATCCACTTTTGAATGAATGCAGACCTCTGTAGACGCCATTGAGAGAGTTTTTGAATCCTTTTTCCTAGATGTTCCCAAAAAGATGTAACCCTAGCAAGTTCCAAAAAATAGACCAAAAGATATTACCTTAGCAAGATCCACATAAGATTGATCTAGGCTAAAAGATATGACCTCAGGCCCTTCTGTTAGAGTTGGAGTTGATGGAATGCCATCAATCCAAATAATCCACTTTTGAATGAATGTGGACCTCTCTAGAGCCCTTTTAGAAGCTTTTTTTTGACCCGTAGCAGTCTCCCAAAAAAGATGTCACCTTAGCAAATTCCGGGAATTGAAGTAAGTATTCCAATATAGATATGACCCTAGAGTGTTCCAACATAGAACATTGTGCCTTGGATACCCGATCTCTGACAGAAATAGTACCCCACTTTATAGGTCAAACCGAAGGTCAAGCCGAATGTTTTGTTTCATGAATACGAGTGGTATCTCTCAAGCTGTAGCCCTAAAAGCGAAAGCGTAGAGAGATACAACACGTAGACATGAATGAAACCAGAACATCTTACTCATGGTCTGGGCTTCGCAGAACACTCATGGTAAGAGGGGTACATCTACTCTTCCCTGACACATAGCTTAGTTGAGGGAGACTGTTGTCCCCGGTACAGGTAATCTGCTTAGCTGAGGGATACTGTTGTCCCCGGTACAGGTAATCTGCTTAGCTGAGGGATACTGTTGTCCCCGATACAGGTAATCTGGGTAATGATGGTTTGCTAGGTATATGACCCTAGCTCAGGACAGAGCACTGTACGTTGATGGAATGCCGTCAATCCAAATCATACACTTTTGAATGAATGTGGACCTCTCTAGAGGCCTTTTAGAAGCTTTTTGGTTGTTTGATTTCCTGGGAGACTAGAGTGCTCCCCTTATTTGGCATATCTTGTAGTTATTTGGAGGCATAGAAACCTTAATAACAGTCTATTAAAAAGGTCATTGATACCATTAGGATAAATAAATAAATAAAAACATTCGGGAGGAAATCAACCTTGGTACACTCAATTCAAATTCCTCAATAGCTGATGTTATCCAGTTCTATAGCATGAAACAGTTCCAAAACCCCAAGTCAGCCCACTAGTTATCTAGCAATAGATGATGCCCATGTAGCTGACTTGTGATTATTAGCGTCACTTCTGCTAAAAGTTTGTATTGGAAGGCATGATGCCCAATTACTGCATATTGCAAGAGTTTGTTGTATCTAGAGCAAATCCGATGAAAAGGTTCATACTTATTCATATCTGTAAAGTTTTTGTTAACCATTTTATATAAATGGTGTCAAATCAGGGGTAACCATAAGCACATTTGGCCTTGTTCTCTTGATGTTGTGTGTTACCCCCTTTTTGTGATTAATGTGTTTATCTTACATTACATGTCACTGGAAATTGTATTGGCACATTGACCTAACTGGTAGTGTTGAAGTTTCTTCAACACAGTGACCGACTTGGGACTGCTCTCAGGTTGACATTTTTTTGGTTTGGTCCTCCTGCTTGGTTGATGGATACGCTCATTCTTGATTGAAATTTATTATTTGTTTTAAAAAAAGAAAACCAATATAGTCGGAAAATCAACATACACATAATGTTTGAAAATAGTCTTTGAAAATCAAATTTCTCATGGCCATTTGAGTGCCAATTTGCATGAATTTGAAATTTGCAACATATCTAAGGTGTAATATTTCACCTAAGTTAGCTGATGTATTTTGCGTTCTCTGCTGTAGTATTTTACTGATTATTTGGTTAATATGTATTGACATGAAACAGTTAGGAACACTGCTACAATGTACTCCTGAGTGGACCCTCTCACTGTAGTTATGGTTTGTTGGGCTGATATAGTCAATTAATGTTTCTTAGTTGAGTGATTTTGCCAAACAGTTCACTAACAAATAGTTTTCATATGCATTACCATAAAATACCAGCATGT
Organism: Larix kaempferi; assembly: GCA_027924585.1. Taxonomy (NCBI): domain Eukaryota; kingdom Viridiplantae; phylum Streptophyta; class Pinopsida; order Pinales; family Pinaceae; genus Larix; species Larix kaempferi. The sequence goes on along the minus strand of BSBM01000063.1, from coordinate 7,945,289 downwards.
AAATTTTAAAAATGAAGGGTAGGATGCAAAAAATATGCCATTCAAAGAAAGAGGGTAGGCTACCAATAATATGCCCAATAGTGTTGGAAGGACCTAAACTGGGTGATATACTAGTTAAATTCCTTAATTTGTTGTCTCCGATGGTTTTGTTCTACCCACAAGAGAAAAAAGCCCCCCAAATATGCAAAATCAGTATAGAAAAGAGATCACAACCTACAGTGATGAATGTGGTGTCCTATGGACAGCTTGTTATGGCACTGTAACTTGGTCTCTTCCTGCCACAACTTGTCCTCCCAAGTAAATGTGTACTTTCAAAGAATAAAGAAAGCATCATCTTGTTTATTCTTGTTTTATCGAGTGTAGGTACCACCAAATATGTATCTGTCAGATCTATCTTCCTCAAGTGATGATGAAGATATACTCGGAGAGGTTGAAAGTGAGATGAGTTGTACTAGATCTACCAGTTTTATATCAACTAGATCTGAAAAGATAAGGAAAATATTTCATAGACACATGAAATATTTTATTGCCAACAACGGGTCGTGTAATTATGATGCTGAGAGCATAGGAGACATTGATTTTCCATTGAGGTATAAACATCTAGTGCAATGATGGGTACCTAATATGCTACCTCAAGTGGACACAGATTTCCTCATCAATGGGAGGATGTATCGCATCACTCCTTCGTCCTTACATGGATTGGGGCTATTTTCCATGGATGGAATAAAGGTCCGCTATGGCACTGTAACTGAATTGATGGAGTATGTAGGACCACTATACAGATACAATAACTGGTTGATCTTGGTCCAATATACTCGAAGTATGCGGAGATACGGAGCAGCGAATTATATTCAACTAGAAGAAAACAATAAAAAAAGGGGGTGACTATGTATATTGATGGGAGACCAAAAGCATCCCGAAACTTTGTTGGCTTTATAAATAGTACACGACCAGTGACAACAAATAAGCAACCAAATTGCGAGTTTGAGGCACGCGAACATCATCGTATATTTGTATGTGCAATATGTTGAATAATGTAACTTCAAATAATATTATATTTGTATATTATTTATTCCGGAGATGTTCCATACCTCCGAGGTGATTCTACTATGTATCCGGAAATGTTTATTCCTCCTAGAAGTTATGGTAACTAGGGTTATTAGACCCACCATGTGGGGGTCGGCCCTGTGGTTATATTTTTGGGGTTATTAGACTTCTCTAGGAGAGGTCGGCCCCATTAGGTTATTTAGTCAGTGAGGAGTCAGTATAAATAAAGGAGGTGAAGTCCTCATTAGACACACTCACTCACTTGAGAAAGATAGCGCACTTGTCTGGGAGATTTGCTAAGGAGACAAAGTAGGAGGGAGCACATATTGTATTTTGGTTGATCATCTTATTGAGGAAAGCTTTGCTGGGTTTTCTACCCCATGAGGGTTTCCCAGGGTATATTCTATGTTTATCTTGTGATTATGTTTCTTTCAGTGATCTTGCTAGTCTATTTGGTTTAAACTTAACACAATAAAAACAATACTTGTAGGCGAAGAGTTGTTGATCGATTACAACTTAAATAGAATAGATGTGGCTTCCGCGGTCCAGGGGAACCATGGACCGTCAGAAGCTATGCCTCATTAGGTAAATGCTAAATGTAGTAACTAAAAATGACTACAATAACTGAATGTTTCATTTTTTCTGTTAACATTCGATTTCTACTGTTGTCATTCACTTTATTCATGCTTATTATGAATATTTCCATGTGATTACATGGTGATTACACTGCTATGAATATCTCATTTTTGTTTATGATGCAATTATTGACTACTGACGTTTGTTTAGGGTGGAGGTAGTGGAAAGGCACATGCTTCTTCCACGGTCCAGGGTGACCGTGGAAGGTCAGAATCTACGCCTCATCAGGTAAATGTTAAATATAGTAAATAAATATGACTACAATAACAAGATGTTTCGATTTTCACTGTTAGCATTCACTTTTTCCGTGCTTATTTTCAATATTTGCATGTGAAAGCATGCTTATTAAACTGTGGTAGGAGTCTACTCATGGCCATGGAGCAGAACATGTATCTTCTACTTCTGAGGTAAAAAAAAATATTAATGCAATATCTCATTTTTCTTTATGTTACAATTATTTAGTATGAGGTAAACGTTTATTTATTGATTTATTGTGTCGGTGTGTCGCTGTTGGAAAGGCACCTACTGCTTCCATGGTCGAGGGTGACTGTGGAAGGTCACACTCTGTGGCCCATCAGGTAATTGTTTAGTAAAATAACTAAATGCTTCTATTTAGTATGTTAACATTCAATGTCCACTATTGACATTCACATTTTTCTGAGCTTATGATGGATTACTGGTTCATTCAGGACCGTGGAGAGGCACCTACTGCTTCCACGATGCCGGTTCCTCATGGACACTCACTGGCCATAACAACAAGTCAGTTAAGTGTTAGTGCATAATAGTAACTTAATATTCATTATAATATCAATATTTGAATGATGTTAAAATTATATTGCTTAATTTAATTTACTGTTTGATGAATTTAGTCACATGTAAATGATCTGGGTGATGAGGGGTTTGAGGAAGAGATTTTCTATTCCACTGACCCACTGCACACTTTTAGAGTAGCCTTGAAAAAGGAAAATTGTGAAATGCTTGCCTTGGCTCGCCAAAGGCCCTTGTCACAGGACAACAAGGCAAAGATTCTAGAGTTGCAAGATCAAATAAAGTCTTATGGGATAAGTGTCATCTTCACAATTTTTTTAATCTATGTTGTGATTTCATATATGATATTATGTTTTTTATCATTCGAAGTGATATGATAATGTAAAGTTTATTGTTTTTAGGATTTTTTAAAACCCATGACTACAGAACCTGCCGCGACAGGTATAGGTAGCAGTGATGGTCCAATGCAGCAAAAAAGAAGCAATGTACCAATGAGGATTTTTGGCACTCCTGCGGTTGGCCTCGATTCCATTAATGATGACACTGATGAGATAGAGCATGATGCCATGCTGGATCATGATGCCATGCCAGAGCATGATGAGACGGAGCCTAGGACTCCACATGACTCTGGAGATGAACGTATTGTAGACAACCAACTGGAAACGTTTCCTGGAGTAGCATGAGTTAAAAGCACTGGATCACTAGATCTCACCTTTCTGGTGGATGACTCTTGTGTTCCTATCAAGATTCAGAAAATTGCTGGTATTTAACCATTATTTTTTTTATTTTAATCATGAAATTGAAATAGACATATGTTGAAATTATTATAAATTAATGGATTACATGTTTTTGCAAGAAACAATGTCTTCTACAGCCATTTGAATGACAAATCCTTGGAGCTATCTAGCCCCACCATTTGCACACGGTGGAATAAACAAGATAGCACTAAGAGAGATGAATTGATTGACCACTGGTCAACTTGTTCAGCAATACTTTAAACAGGAAAGTTGTTGCAAGGTTAGCCAGTGAGAATTTGAAATATACTAGGGCCCAATATAGGGAAAGATTGCAAGCTGATCTTAGGCATGAGTGCCCTCCCATGGTTCCTGAGAAAGAGTGGAAGACACTCATAGATGATGCAAAGGAGACCTTTCAAAAAAGACAAGGAAAACAACCACGGCCTGGTAAAGCAAGGTACAACATATATCATCTTTTTACTCAAATAAGCTCAATTATTTTTATTTTTATTTTTTTAAGTAAGATTTTTGATATCTAAGGTTTTTGAAAATTTTCATATATAGGCTACCTGACACCTCCAAAGCATCCAAGGCTAGAATGGAAAAGCATGGGTAACATAGACTGGGCCAGGGTGGCTATAGAAAACTAAAATCAAGAATCGTAAGTATTAAATGATTAATAGTTGGGAATATTTAATTAACACTAACGAACAAATATCTGATTTTGATACTGGAAATTTTAAAATGTGTTATCATGCATTGCAAGGAAATACGTTCCAAGCTGCTGCCACTGAGGAAGACCTAAAGCTTGGTTTCAAGTTTGGTTTTAAAAGTGTGGTTGAACATCGAAAAAGCTTGGGGCAGACTCCAATCTCCCCAATGACGCAAATGCAGGTATATCACCAATTTTAGTATACTATTAAAGTCTATTCAGTACTTCTGATTATATCACCCATAACTAAAAATTTATGTTTGTTTTTAAGCAACAATGCAACTGCAGCAGTGAATCTAGCGGTGCTTAGCAAGTACAAGTTGATGTTGGGGTGAACATGTCCCATGATAGTGTGGATCATAGGGTCCATTCTGGTATGTATGCTTTGGAAATATAAATATCTACTGTGATTAGATATATATATTTCCTGACGTATAGTTATAAATTTTCTTCTTTAAATGGAAGACCATGCAGCTCAGGAACATGAACTGCAAGAGGAAGCAACTATACCTCCAATTAACACCCCAGTTGCCACATCTACAGAGACTGGTAAAGAGAAATATTGTGGTTTTAATCAAAATAATGAAATATTTATTTCAATAATAATTCAACGTCATATATATATGCTCATTTCCATTATTGCAGTTCACACCCCTACAGAACCACCTCCACACCTTGCTCAGCGACGTACAACAAGTGGCATAAATGAGGTCATGGAAACACAAACACTAATAGGAGATATCACAGTAAATACTGCACCAATTGATGATTGTGATACCGTACTCGCGAGTTTTTTCAATGCAAAAAAAAAATCAACGAAAAAGTAGATGCAACATAAATTCATGGCCTATATTTTGATGGATATCGATGTTGTTAGTATGAAACATTGTTAGTATGTAACATATATAACTTTTATTTTGTATAGTTACGAGGTACTTATCTTTTATGTGATGCTCTTAGGAATTTTCCCATTTATATCTTTAATTTTCTTAGAATTGGAATTTTAAATTTAAATCTCATCACAAGTCATTGTAATGACTACTTGTATGCTTGTTTATAATTACTGCCCATTATATCTCGAGGACCAACTTCAGCATAGGGACCACATAGGAGTGCTAAAGTTGAGATTTGATTTTTAGTTAAATGTTGACATGGAGATCTTCAACTATACCTCTCTTATTGTTATATGATCAATATGTTTATTTTATTAACCGTTACTGAAAGGGAAGAAAATTATGTTATAAAATGTTTTACTGTTGCTTTAGCACTATTCATAAATAGTACTGTTTTATCATGCAACTGTAGAATTGTTATGTTACTATACCTTTCTTTCATCTGCGTGCTAAATTGTTGTAGTTTGTGGACTATGTTAACCTCTTCTGAAATCCTTTGCAATTTGATCAATCTAGGAAAGTAGTTTGTATTGTGTACTTCTTTTGTTCTAGATACGAACCATTGGGATTAGGGAGATCGATTAGTGCTACCCAAAAGATAAGAGGAGGTGCTACCAACAAAGGACTGTTAAAATAAGGATATTTTCCCCCCTTAGGCAATAAATTAGGACAGTCACAGAAATGTCAAGAATACAAATCATACCTTTTTATGAGGCCACCTAAAAAACTCAATGGTGATTTCACTTTTCTTCTTTTTGCAACTGTAATTGCATGTGTAGGGACAGTGATTTAGCAATCATAAAAATATGGATTAAGGTTTTCAAGGTTAGAAGGACCAAAAATATTGTATTAATAAAAATGATTATATAGCTCAACGTCATGCAAATTCAGTACTTAAGTGAAGGTAGTCATAATTGGTCATTTATAATAGCCGAATTCACCAAGTGTATATGAATGCTCAACTCAAATCTAGTTTGAATGTTCATTTCCAACCCACCATCTATTCCAACTGACAAAGATCCCCCTGGACTAATCCCTTGAAATCCACATGGCCCTATTATAAAAGAAATATGGTGATCAAAAGAATTATTTAAAATATTTACATTGGCATATACTTTTTCCAGAAGTTATTGACTGCAACACTTTTCATTTGCATGCCCCCTGGACTAATCCCATGAAATACACATGGCTCTCTTATAAATATGGTGATCAAAATAATTTTTTAAAATATTTACATTGGCATATACTTTTTCAGAAGTTATTGGCTGCAACACTTTTCATCTGCATGCCAAAAAACTATGAAATTATAACAATTATGAAACTAAAAGTATAAAGCGAGAACTAATTAGTAATAACAATTCCTATGGCATTTGGAGGTTTAAAAACAATCGAAATTATCAGTTACTTTCTATATCAAAGAAAACAACCTTATTTAAGGTTAAAAGATTCCATAGGATGACTGTTGAAAGCTCCACTAATAAGAGATTCCATAAAAAAAACTCAACTCCTATTGTCTCCCTTGTATCTTTTTGTTCATTCATAGAAATCTTACCAAAACTACCAATAATATTAGCTTGCATATTTCCATGTCTTCCAAATTGATTTCTAATTGTTGAATTTGCAATGTCCCCTTGTTTCGAGGTACTAAACACTGGAGGATCTCTTTCTTTCATCCATAGGTGTGGCATGAAATATCCCAGTGAAAAGAAAGGAGAGTTTACTGAGGCATTAGCTAGACAAACTAGAAAATCTATGGAAAAATATCTAGCTTCAAAACAACAAATCACATTATCAGTTGAAAATCGATCCTAAATATCACTTTGGGGATATATGTAATATAGGGACAACTCTTATGGAGGAATGTGTCGAATTCCTTCTTGAGTTCCTCCCTTCTCGTGTTCCACATAAGTACCTTCACTAAGAAGCACCCAATTTCTCACCATTGAGGATTGGTGTTTTAGACGATTTGAATCGGCTTGTAGAAATTCATGGAGGTGCCATACTATGCCATGTTCCCTAGAAACCATTGTTGACATCAAATATTTGAGGGTGAATTTCATACTTCAACTCCTGCAAATTATACAATGGTCAATAAAGTTCGTCTCCAACTGCTTGCTTCTTCCAAGAACCATCACTTTGAGTAGAGTAATATCGACTATAACTTAAATATTTATATAGTTTAGTTGAATAATTTCTATGCTTAGAATTAAATTCTTCATAATATTCGAATGTATAGAGACGGGATATTTGTACTTATTATTCACATAAACACAGAACCCAAAAGCCACTTTTTTTTATTCCCACTCCGAACACTCTTCTAAGACTAATCAATTATAAACTGAAATAATGCAAAGCAAGAATTTAGGGATATATCTTCTGCTCAGATCACCTACAATATTATGATGTGGATCATTCCATATATCTCTTGTTTTTTATCGTAAACCTTGGTAGACCCATAAGTTAGATAATCCATCCTCTTTTTTTGATATTTTAGAAATAAAAAACAAAGTAGACGAAGGATCCTTAAAAAATGAATATATCCTTGCTACACATCTCTTAGCATCAGAAAAGACATAAAAATAAGTTGGAAACTCTTTCCTAATCCTCAAGAATCTAATGGCTAGACACTCTTACAAGTTTTTTTACTCAGTAGCTATTTTTTGAATGAAAATAGAAGCAAACTACCGAGAACAAATAAAAAGAACTAGAGAACACATAGAGCAAGAGATTTAAAATTAAAGGTTTCAAGAGAAATTGATATGGGTTAAATTGACAACAATAACATTTGAATCTCATAGTGAAAGGGGTGCAGTACCTTAAATCTAATTCCAATCCTTGAACTCAAACCATATCCCAAAATGATTCTCCCAATGAGCATTATATTATAATTTATACTACAATGAAAAATTAAGTAGAGTACAAAATCTATCCTTTTGGACTGAGAACCCATGATAGTCACTACCTCCTGTGAATCCTAGCAATGTAAATTTGTTGTTGCAGTGTTTTGCTAGGACCAAAAACATTTATGGGATTCTAGAATTGTTTAAGAATTTATGTGATATGGCATTGCTCACATGCAACAAGGATATGTTGATGTATATGTAACTTCGGAATGTATTTCATCTGTGTATTATATATATATTTATTGTACCCTTATAAGAGATGTGTTATTCCTCTATAAGGAAGTGTCTTCATGAGGATTGACAAGTGTCGCAGGTGTATGTACTTGCCGATGGGTTATTAGACCACCATATGGGGTCGGCCCTAATTAATATATAATATAATGTGGATGTATCTAAGTAGACAAGTCGGCCCCAGTAGGTCACTGGGCAAAAAGGTGAGTATAAATAGAGATAGGAGATCTCTATTTTACTCACTCGGAAAAGTAACTAACTCTCTCTCTGAAAAGTGGCGCACTAGTGAGGAGGAGGAGGATCATCTGCTAGGAGACTATCTCAGTGTTGTTTGGTTGTATTTTGGTTGAGCCATTGCTCTCTCTATCTCTGAGGAAGTTGTGGGGTTTTTCACCTTAGGGTTTTCCCCACGGAAACTCTATGTCTCTTGTCTCTATGCTTTTGATTCTTGTGATGCTTGTGATGCTTGTCATATTATGATTGTCATGCATTGATATACTGTAGATGTTATTCTCTCAGCAAAGATCCTATAGTATTGTGATTTAATACTAAAAATTTAACATGGTATCGGAGCTTAACTGAGAAGAAGACATTTGCAGTGAGGAAAGTTTGTATTCCTTGTTTATTGGGTTTCTCTCCACAGATTTTTGAAATTCAGTATAGTAGATTGGATCTACTCATCAAGGCACATCTATCTGTCCAATCATAATTCAGTTTCGAGCATTTTCAGATTTGGCCCTAAAAATTAGGGTTTCCACAAAAATAGGAATTTCTGAAAACTGAAGGCATAGCTGGAAGCTCCTTGCAAAAATCGAAGGTTAGAGCTTTGGATCGAGATTTTTGGCTGGGTAGATCTCCGAGAAACTCAAACCCTAATTCAGGGCTCTCCCGAGTGAACCCGGGAGGACAAAAAGGCAGTTTTGAAGGGAAAGACCTTGCTGATCTCAAATTCTGAATGTACTAGGCTGATCAGCTCTCCAAGGCGCATCTTTCTATCCTTTCAAAATTTTGAAATTCACATTTTGAATTTTTAGGGTTTCTCTGACAAACCCTAAGCTGGGACCAGATCCAGTTTTCAGCACTTCAAGTGGTAAGTCCTAAATCTTTTCTATTTCCATTTGAAGTACTCTTAAAGATGTCTCTCCACACCAAGCTTGAGGATAAGCTTGAAGGGGATGATAACTTCTGAGCTTGGAAGTATAGGATTGGGCTAATCCTGGAAGAGAATGAGTTGGACTCATATGTGAAAGAAGACATCCCTATCCCATAGGATGAAGAGGCCAAGGCATTGCACAAGAAGAACTTGGTCAAGGCAAAGAGAATCATTGCTGATTCTATCAAAGACCATCTCATACCCCATGTGTCTTCTCTCAAGACACCCAAGGAGATGTTTGAATCCTTGACCAAGCTATTTGAAGGAAAGAACATAAATCGGAAGATGACCCTGCGGAACCAATTGAAAGCAGTAAAGTTTCAGAATGGAGAAACCATTCAATCTTATTTTTCAAGGGTCTCCCAGATCAAGGAACAACTAGAAGCAGTGGATGAAATGGTGGAGAATGGTGAAGTGGTGATGACCACTCTGAATGGCCTACCCAGGTCATGGGATTCCTTTATTCAAGGAATTTGTGCAAGAAAGAAGTTGATCTCCTTCAGTAGACTTCGGGAAGAATGCTCTCAAGAAGAAGCTAGACTTATAGCTCGTGAAGAAAAGATGGGAGGTGAAGATCAAGCTCTTGCAGCTCACACCAAAAGAGGTAAATCCAAGAAGGAATCATCTCATAATAGAAGATCCTCTCACCACCATTATCATAAAGATAAGAAAGATCTCAGATGCTTCAATTGCAATGAGAAGGGACACTTTGCTTCAGATTGTCCCAAGAAGAAGAAAGACAACAACAACAACTTCAACAAAAAGAAAAAGAATAACAAAAGAAGATATCATGCTCATGCTGCCGAAGATGATGAACCTCCAAAGAAGAAGGCTAGGGCATAAAGTAGTAGTGATGATGACTCATCAAGTGAAGAAGAGTATGTTCTGATCTCTGCACTCACAGGTACCATCTCCCATGGTTGTAATGATTGGTTGATTGATAGTGGGGCTTCCAAACACATGACTGGGTTCAAGGAATCTTTTGTGAACCTTTCTGAACATGAATCACCCCATAAGGTGAAACTTGGGGATGATTATCAATACCCAATCAAAGGAAGTGGTGAAGCCTCATACAACCTAGATTCTGGAAAATCTTTGAAGATGAAAGAAGTCCTTTATGTGCCTGGACTCAAGAAGAACTTACTCTCCATCTCTGCATTGGATGCAAAAGGTATGAGGGTTGCATTTGTGGATGGACAAGTCCTAATGTGGCCAAAGGGAAAGAACATAGATGATGCAGTAGTGATTGGAGAGCAAGAGGGAGGCTTGTATAAATTGAAAGGACAACCTGAACATGCTATGGTACATGAATCCATGGAGCCAAGTGAACTTTGGCATAGAAGACTTGCTCATATGCACTATAGGGAACTTCCAATTGCGAGCAAGGCAGTAGAGGGTCTTCCTGAAATCAAGACCAAACATGAAGGTGTTTGCAAAGGATGTGCAAAAGGTAAGAACATTAAGAAGGCTTTCCCAAGTAGTGAAAGCAAGGCAAAAGACATTCTGGAAATCATCCACTCAGATGTATGTGGCCCTATGTCATCCAGTTCCCTGAGTGGGTATGTTTACTATGTATCATTTATTGATGAATTCTCTAAGAAGACTTAGGTATACTTCTTGAAGGGAAAAGATGAGGTGCTTGATAAATTCAAGGAATTCAAAACCTTGATGGAGAATCAAACTGACAAGAAAATCAAGACATTCAGATCTGACAATGGTGGAGAATTCACCTCAAGTGACTTCAAGAAGCTTTGCAGTGATTCAGGGATTAAGAGGGAGTTGACTGCTCCTTATAATCCTCAACAGAATGGAGTTGCAGAAAGGAAGAACAAAACTATCATGGAAGCAGCAAGGGCAATGTTACATGACCAGGATCTTCCTATGCATCTATGGGCAGAAGCGGCTAGAACAGCTGTATATGTGCAGAACAGAACACCCCACAAGATATTGGACAACAAGACACCAGAAGAGGTCTTTTCTGGTAAGAAACCTGAAGTCAGCCATCTCAGAATATTTGGTTGTCCAGTATATACTCATGTCCCAAAAGAGAAGAGGACTAAACTAGATCCTTCAGGAAAGAAGGGCATCTTTGTGGGTTATAGTGAAAGCTCGAAGGCTTACAGAATATACTTTCCAAGGTTCAAGAAAATTGATGTCGGTAGGGATGTAACATTTGATGAAAACTCAGCATTCATCAAATCAAGAAAGGCACCTACCGAAGTTTATGAAGAACCTAAGGAAACAAGATTTCAGGACACTATCATGACTGAAGCAGTTCCAGAAACTGTTCGTGAGTTTGAAGATCCACAAGAACCTGTAGATCCACCCCATGAGGATAACTCTCACAAAAGGAAACCTGTATGGGCTAGAGAGCTCATTCATGATGCAGAAAGATTTGGCATTCCAGAAGAAGAACACAGAGCAAAGAAGAGAACCAGATCACACACCAGTTATGTTGCTTTACTCTGTGACATTATGAACAAAGAGCCTTCCAGTTATGAAGAGGCAGCAGAAAAGAAAGAATGGAAGGATGCTATGGTTGAAGAATACCAATCCATAATGAAGAATGATGTTTGGGATGTTGTCCCAAGACCTAAAGAGAAGTCTGTTGTGACTTCCAAGTGGATCTACAAAATCAAGCACGCTGCAGATGGCAGTGTAGAAAAATACAAAGCAAGATTCGTAGCTCGTGGTTTCTCTCAGAAAGAAGGAATAGATTATGAAGAAACCTTTGCACCTGTAGCCAGGTATACTTCCATCAGAACAGTACTTGCCCTGGCTGCAACAATGAAATGGAAAATACACCAGATGGATGTCAAGACTGCTTTCCTGAATGGTGTAGTAGAAGAGGAAGTATATGTGGAACAGCCACTCGGTTTTGAAATACATGACAGGGAGTCATATGTGTGCAGATTGAAGAAAGCCTTGTATGGCTTGAAGCAAGCTCCCAGAACTTGGTATGGAAGGATGGACAGTTTTCTATCTAGCTTGGGATTTACTAAGAGTAAAGCAGATTCCAACCTTTACTACAAGGTTGAGGAAGGGAATCCAGTGATTCTACTCCTGTATGTGGATGACCTATTTGTGACAGGAGATGACAGAATGATTGCAGATACTAAGAGGAAGCTTGTAGCTGAATTTGATATGAAAAATTTGGGAATGATGCACTATTTCCTAGGTATGGAGGTGTGGTAGAATGCAGGTGGGATCTTCCTTGGTCAAGGGAAGTACACAGTAGATATCCTGAAGAGATTCGGGATGATGGATTGCAAGGCCATGGCCACACCGATGGCATCGAATCTGAAGCTTCTATGTGATGCTTCATCTAAGCCAATTGATATCTCTATGTATCGTCAGATGATTGGGTCCTTGATGTACCTGACGAACACGAGACCAGACATTTGCTTTGCTATGAACACATTGATCCAGTTCCTGACGGATCCAAGGAGTGTTCACCTGGTTGCTGTAAAGCATGTTCTGAGGTACCTGAAGGGTACAGTGGATTATGGGATCAGGTATGAGGCGAATCAAAAGTTTAACCTGCAGGGTTATGTTGATTCAGATTGGGCTGGCAGTGCTGCAGACAGGAAGAGCACATCTGGGTGTAGCTTCAGTATGGGATCAGGTGTGATCTCTTGGTTTAGCAGGAAGCAGTCCTGTGTAGCACTGAGTACAGCTGAGGCAGAGTATGTTGCAGCCTGTTCAGCTAGTTGTGAGGCAGTATGGCTACGAAAGCTACTGTCTGAGCTATTTGATCTCCCGTTGGAGGCTACTGGTATCTTCTGTGATAACCAGAGTTGTGTGAAGCTGTCCGAGAACCTAGTGTTTCATGACAGGTCAAAACACATAGAGATCAAATATCACTATATCAGGGATATGGTGCAGAGAGGAGCTGTGAAGCTCCTATATGTTGCGATAGATGAGAAGATTGCAGATGTGTTGACGAAGCCACTAGCCAGGGTGAAGTTCGAGTACTTCAGAGAGAGGCTTGGCGTTCTTCAGATCGAGGACACTTCGAGGAAGAAGTGATGGACACATTTGCTGAATCCATTCCAAGCATGTTGGAAGGAGGATCCTTCACATGGCTGTGGATGTAAGCGCTGGATGATGAGCATCAGGATGATGTTCTGGTTTTTGCTTGGATATGATTAGTTGGATCATTTTTATGTACGCATCATGTTGGATGCTGGATATGATCAGATGGATCATTTTTATGTATGTATGTACGCATCATGTTGGATGCTGGATATGATCAGATGGATCATTTTTATGTATGTATGTACGCATCATGTTGGATGCTGGATATGATCAGATGGATCATTTTTATGTATGTATGTACGCATCATGTTGGATGCTGGATATGATCAGATGGATCATTTTTATGTATGTATGTACGCATCATGTTGGATGCTAGATATGATCAATTGGATCATTTTTATGTATGTATGTACGCATCATGTTGATGCTGGATATGATCAGTTGGATCATGTGTATGTATTTTGTATATGCATCATGTTGGATGCTTGGACCATGTATCTGTATATGTATCAGGTGGATACATTGTATGATCAGGTGGATCATGTATGGTGATATGTATCATGTATTTGTATTTGTATCAGGTGGATACATTGATGATCAAGAGGATCATGTATGATGATATGTATCAGGTAGATACTCGGTATGCATCAGGTAGATGCATTGATGATCAGGTGGATCAGGTATGATGACATGCAGCAGGACATTGCATTGATGATCAGGATGATCATAGATGACGAGCTTCAGGATGTTGCTCCAGATGACATGCAGCAGGACGTTGCAGTAATGATGATCAGGATGATCATGGATACATCAGGATGATGTATGGTGAGTATCAGTTTGATACTCTGTGGCCGTGGAACAGGTTGTGCAGATAAGCATGTAATTTGTGCCCTGGGAGATTTGCAGATGGTCTTTCGAGGTTTTGCCTATGGCATGTAATTTGGTGCCCTGGGACATCTGGCAAATGCTCTTTCGAGGTTTTGCTTGGGAGGACATATAATTTGTGCCCTGGGAGATCTGCAGATAGTCTTTCGAGGTTTTGCCTATGGCATGTAATTTGTGCCCTGGGATATCTGGCAGATGCTCTTTCGAGGTTTTGTCCTATGGCATGTAATTTGTGCCCTGGGAGATTTCAGGTCAGAGTTGTGTACCCGTAACATCCTGAAATGCTCTTTCAAGGTTTTTCCATGACCACATGTAATTTGTGCCCTGGGAGATCCGATAGGTTGAGCTGTGTGCTCGTAATCAGTCCTGGGATGCTCTTTCGAGGTTTTGTGGTGACCACATGTAATTTGTGCCCTGGGAGATCCGATAGGTTGAGCCTTGTGCTCGTAATCAGTCCTGGGATTCTCTTTCGAGGTTTTGTGGTGAGGTCACATGTAATTTGTGCCCTGGGAGATCCTATAGGTAGAGCTGTGTGCTCGTAACAGCCTGGGATGCTCTTTCGAGGTTTTGTGACGCACGTAATAAGTCCTGAGGATTCCATAGTATGGCCAGTTATGATGAAGACCTGCAGGTGGTGGGCCTACATCCAATATGAAAAAGGACTGGCTCTGTAGAACTTCCTATGACGAGTAGAGTCATAGATTGCTTGAGATAGTAGCAGCAGTAACGATGATGATGACGATGCATCGATGACGATGATCCAGAGAAGAAGACTTGTCTAGCAGATCTGTGTCGAGAAATACCTTCCTAGTTAAGAGGGAGTGTTGATGTATATGTAACTTTGGAATGTATTTCATCTGTGTATTATATATATATTTATTGTACCCTTATAAGAGATGTGTTATTCCTCTATAAGGAAGTGTCGTCATGAGGATTGACAAGTGTCGCAAGTGTATGTACTTGTCGATGGGTTATTAGACCACCATATGGGGTCGGCCCTAATTAATATATAATATAATGTGGATGTATCTAAGTAGACAAGTCGGCCCCAGTAGGTCACTGGGCAAAAAGGTGAGTATAAATAGAGATAGGAGATCTCTATTTTACTCACTCGGAAAAGTAACTAACTCTCTCTTTGAAAAGTGGCGCACTAGTGAGGAGGAGGAGGATCATCTGTTAGAAGACTATCTCAGTGTTGTTTGGTTGTATTTTGGTTGAGCCATTGCTCTCTCTATCTCTGAGGAAGTTGTGGGGTTTTTCACCTTAGGGTTTTCCCCACGGAAACTCTGTGTCTCTTGTCTCTATGCTTTTGATTCTTGTGATGCTTGTTATGCTTGTCATGCATTGATATACTGTAGATGTTATTCTCTCAGCAAAGATCCTATAGTATTGTGATTTAATACTAAAAATTTAACAGGATAATGGTATGCTTTCAATTGCTTGACAGGTTGAAGCAATCTGTGTAGAGACAACAACACTACTCTTCAGGATAGAGGTACATCATTTTATTTTCTCTACAAAATATTCTATTCATGGCTATTGTTCTTTTGAATGTTTGTTCATTAGTTACATGGTATTAGTTTACTTGAAAATAGTTAGTTTTATTTGAATTTTGGAGTTCAAATATATCATGATGGAATTTCAACATGTAACAACAAGGATTGGCACGGTCAAGCATATCAAAAGGAAATAAGTCTTTGGTCCTATTGGATTCAGTTTCAATTGATTATGACTTAGATCTTGGGTTGGCCATATCATATGGTTATAGGAGCGAATAAATAAATGAGCACAAAGAATTTGGAGGATGCACTATAACTGTATGCTGAGAGAATAGAACCCAGATCTACCTTTCATAACTGTTTATGGCTGTAGGTGGCTTGTTTAGTGCTTAGAACTTCATTTGAATGCTGGAATAGGGCACATGAATTTCAACCCATAATATGTACTAACGTGTCCTACTCTAGCTAGTATTTTATAGAGCCTATGGTACATTTGTGCAAGTTTTTGTCATCCTTCCTTTTAGGGGAACTTTGCAAATATGGTTGCAATTGTAGGCAAAGTATGAGTGAGAGAATTTCAAACTCACTTCATATTACTTGGTTGAAATTCACTGGATACAATGTGCATATTTATAGCACATAACATGCCTCCTAGGCATCAATCATGGCTTGTCTTTCACAACCATCTTCACATAATTAGCCCCACGATACAAATATTAGCCACTTTTGGACCTTTTACAATTGCATGTGCCTCGCTACTTTTCTCAGATGGATGAGAAGACAAGTATCTTAATATATTTTCCAAGATATTTAAGCATTATATCGCAAGAAGAAAATTTAAATTTTGTGTGCATTCAAATTTGATTTATTTTTAACACTTCCAAGTATTGTCGCTATATCGACGAACATTAGTGTAGGCCATAGAAAATGTTTCCACATAGGCGCTGAACCTGCCACGAAAGTTTGTGAATCGATGCATGGATACTGAGACGATGATTCGTGGAAATAAAAATTGTTTCCACATAGGTGTTGAACTTGCCACGAAAGTTTGTGAATTGATGTGTGGATACTTAGACGATGATTCGTGGAACTATAAAATTGTTTCCACGCAGGTGCTGAACCTGCCACGAAAGTTTGTGAATCGATGCGTGGATACTGCGACGATGATTTGTGGAACTATAAAATTATTTCCACGCAGGTGTTGAACCTACCACAGAAGTTTGTGAATCGATGCGTGGATTTTGCGACGGACATTCGTGGCAGGATTAGCACCTGTGTGAAAACTTATAGAAGCTGTATGTCGATATTGCGACGAAAATTCGTGGCAGGATCCATCTTACATAGATCTAAGAATTGTTGTGTAGTTGACACATGGCCACTATGAAGCGTTGCTATTTCCACAATGGGGAATTTTTGTCCCTATATCCACGAAAGTCGTTCCATGAAAAAACGAAACCTCAATCATTGCAACAAGGACAAAAATTCGTGGCAATTACAACGAAAACATTGTGGCAAATTTGACCATAGGTACTAGTGCCTCATAAGACATCATTTAACCATAGAAAAGCTCATTACAAAGAATATTATTGCAGAGGAGTGTCATAATAATAAATCCAACCTCTTATGCTGCTTTGTGGACTTTAGGAAAGATTTTGATATGGTTCCTAGAAACAACCTAGGGAAGAGGTTAGAAGAGCTAAAGGTCCCTCTCGAGTTGAGAGCTTCCATGATAATATTTTCTAAGGCTGTCATTTCCAAATTCAAGAACACTAAGTGATGGTCAAAAGATATTAATTGTAATATTGGAGTTAAGGAAGGTTATCCCCTACGTCCTACCCTTTTTGGCATTTACATCGATAATATATCTAGAAGGTTTTTTAAAGGAAGAAGGTTGTGTCGGCACGACCTTAGTAGGAATTTCCATCATCCTTCTTCTTTATGTTGATGATTTTGTTCTTATGGAAAGATGTCCCTTTGAGCTTGATAAGCAATTCAGAACATTGAAGGATTTCAACTCTAACATGGGCATGACTGTTAATACTAACAAAACAAAACTAATGATTATCAAGTCCAAGAAGGTCACTTATGATAACTTTGTTTATGACAATAACAAACTAGAGGAATTTTCTTCCTATAAATATCTCATAATTGATTTTCATTACAAGCTCAACTAGACCTATAGCATTGAGAAAAAGATTAATGGAGGGTGAAAAACTTATTTTGGTCTCGAGAACAACTATAAATCATCCCACCTTGTGATCTGGGATAAAAATAGGTTCCTCTTTGAAACTCTTGACACTACCATTATCCTATATGGCTGTGAATTTTGGGGGTGTAGCATCTCTAGATAATACTGGAGAAAGATCCAGAAAATCCAGAAGTTTTTAATACTTGATAACCTCATAATTAAAAGCAATACCCCTTATCATTTTCTCCTTATAGAAGCAGAACTTCCCCGTATAGAGAGAATCACTATGACAAGGTATTTGATGTACAAGTACACGATAAATGAAATGTGAGATAAGAAACTCTCTAAAATTGCTTTAAAATCTAGTCATGACCACCAATGCCTCAAGAATGGTTGGCATTAAGATAACATGGCTTGGTTAAATCATTGGGGAATAGATGAAAATGTCACTTTGCAAAATATCAATAACATTAAAAATAATATTACATATAAGTTTAAAGAGAAAATGTGGGGCGAAAAGGAATTAGAGGTTAAAAGGAAGCTAAGATACTACCAGCAGGTCATGTCACGTCCCCTCCCATCATACCAGTGCGATGGAGAGAACGTGATGCTAAAACCGGGCATCTAGCCAGATACTTATTAAATAAGCATTCACATAATATAAAAAGACATATGCAGATGTATATATGTAAGAAACATAGCGGAAGTAAATTCAATTACACATTTATCATACATTCAATATATTCACGATATTCATCAAATAAATACATTGCAAAGTTAACACAAGAGAGTACTTATCTTATAACCAAGTAGTCCCGAGAAACTGGCTATGCAAATGAAACATTCCACCCAACCACAGGCTAGTTGTGATCATCAATCTCTCATCACAACTGCCACCCCCGAGCTGGGCATGATCTCTACAAGGAAAAAGGGAACAACAAACTCACACATAGCCCAATATGCACCAAAATCAACCAAGCCAATCTACAGCTGGGTTTATCAGGTTGCTAAGGACATGGAAAGAAATGAATTTCTAAGCTAGTGGCTCACCCACAGAGCTATGGATACCTCTATCAGATCTATCTAGCTTGGTCCCCACAATACCTACACACCTGGCACAAGGAAGTATTCCCTTCACTACTACACAGTCCCTCAGGCCATACCTTCCATTCTAGTGTTCTTCAAGTTGTGCATAGAAGAGCAACCAGCCCTTTGATCTTCTTGAGAGGTTACCTCCTCACTAGGTTTATCAAGCCAATTCTGGTCCACTTCCACTCCTAATTCTTTTCTCACAATATCAAACCAAAACAGGGATGCTCCCAATCAACAAAACAAAAGTGTTGAAAACGTGGGCAACCAAAAACGAACTAGTAGATAAGGATTCAACCCTAGGATGCAAATTCATTTTCAGGAAACGTTCATGGGCATTTCAGGGATAGAAGTGGCCTCCATAAACCCCAAAATTGTGACTCCCTTCTTCCCAACCATTGTGCAATACAAAAACGAGTTCCTAGCCATGGAAAATGTAGGAAAATGGTATAAAAAATGAAGGAGAAAGACCCAGTAGCTCAGACTGCGTGAGAGAGGAAAGGCCATGGGTGAAGAATGGCTTTGGGCACAATTTCATGGGTGTTTTCTTGCCCCAGAAGCAAAAGTACGTTTTCCTAGGTTGATGGCTTGCCCATGCACGAAATTGGCTTCCATACCTCTTCAATCCCAAGGCATTAACTGCCTCAACCAACTCCTGGAAGAATTAAATGATTAGGTGCATAAGTCAGAATGGGTAGTTGGGGTTCATTCATTGACATTTGGCTTATCACCATTGGCTCAAGGGTTTGATAAATTTCCCTCCCTATTCCTTGTAGAATCATGCCCCCATCTCTTTGTTTCATTGCATAGCTAGTTGTGGATATTTTATTAAAATTCATATTTAGATGATGTCTTGATTTCGATTGTGCATAGCTAGCACAAGAACTATATCCATCGATTTTTAATTGCCGATACACAAAACGATAAATCAATGGCGGGGCCTTGGCCTTGAGCTCCTCACCATGATTTAATAATGATATTTACATCATTTACAACTTTAATGCAATAGGGTCAAAATTGGGATATTACAGGTCATTATCTTTAATCTATAAGACCAAAAGTATCCCTCAACTTTAACTAGCTTGAAGAAAAATACTAATATAGAAAAAATATGAATGAACTCTCATGAGCTTCATAGTGAAATAGAGGGCTAGACAATTCCTAAAACATTGTGGGAGGATAGAATTTTTCCATCTATGCGAGACCAAAAGAGTTGAGGATGAAAGACACTTTCTCTTAGAGTGCCCTGCACACAATCACATTAGATTGGACTAGCACAAATGTTCATATTACTTAATATGGGAAAAGGGCCTACAATGATCTTAGAGTACTCAATATCAGTTGGCATAATTTTTTGTAGACGTAATATGCCTCATTCTCATTCTTATGACATTTGTAGTGGCAGTATGCCTTTTCCTCACTTGTTAATTGTATCCATGTCTAATCTTCAATGTACATGTTAAATTACCTTCACAAAATTGAAAAATTTAATCGCCATCATTCAAAAGTCCTTGTGTTTTTGGGAGGGGATAAAGAACATAAAATCTATGCCAAGCTTCCAACCAATGGAATATAAATTTAAAACTACTTGCTTGATCTTTATGACAAAAGTAGGCTAGGAAGTTATATGTAAAATGTCAACTCAACATATATTATATGATATAATTTATGTATAGAAAATGGGCAAAAGTAAGTTAGGCAGTTATATGTAAAATGTCAACTCAATAGATATTATATGATATAATTTATGTATAGAAAAGGGAGAGTAGACATGGTTTCCATACATGAATATTAACATAAATCAATTTTACATATTTATGTACATCAATTGTTGCTTTAAATAGGCACACTATCTTAACAAAAATATACACAACCAAAATATGAGTCAATAATTTGGACTAGAGAATCTCTTATATATCCAACTAGATTTAAGAAACTCCTAAAACTTAGAATTAAACTACTTTGGGAGGGACAAACTCTACATTAAAATCATCAATATCATTAACAAACCAATACCTTCTTGTTTCATAATGAATCATACATTGATCTATAATACAATGAGGAACCAACAATTTGTGAACAAATGCTTGGTTTTATTGTTCCAAGTGGTTCTGTTGGCTAGTAATACATGGCCTTAGGTAATTGTGGAAGAGAAAATATGTATTTCCAATGTTTCTCATGTGCTCGTACTTTGTTGCATAGAAAGTGCATATAGTCTAGAAGGTTAGATTGGCATTTGGTCATGGCATTTTATAAAATTGATCTGACATTTTATAAAAGTGAGCATTTGTAGAATTAATAACTCACAACTCATGGAATTAAGAGTGGGAATGATTTCTATATTTAGCTAAATTGATGGTTATGATACAAATATAAGAAGCACAATAATACTTTTACAAATAAGTCACTATGTATTTGCAAATGTATATATAAATATCACTAGTACGTGTGCATATTTTTCCCACGGAAGTTTGTTGATTTTGCAACACTTGTTCATTGCTATAGCGACGTACATGAATCCACTTTTTCGTGGAACAGGTTTTGTCACTGTAGAGACTCCTTAAAATGTTTGTCGCTATATGTAATGACCCTTATTCAAAATTTTATTAAAATGCCAATTTTTCCACTTTTTCCCCAATTTCGACCTTTGACTAGTTTCGATCTCTAGGTCCCAAATTTGCCCCAAATGATCCCAAATCTTCTGAGAAGGTATATGAATGATATTAGAACATAAATATGTGTTTCAGGGATGCCTTTGTACCTTTAAAACACTTCTGCAAATACTCTTTCAATTCTGGTCAATGTAGGTAACTTTACTAGTGATTTCCCTTTGACTAGTATTGGTCTCTAGGTCTCAAATTGACTCCAAATGCCTTCAAATCTTCAAGGAAGGTGTATGAATGATATTATGGATTGAATATGATGTTCAGGGATAACATACGGCCACCAAAATACCTCTGCAAACTCTCTTAAGATTCTGGACCAAGTATGCAATTTTACTAGTAATTTGGGGTTCAAATCCCCCTAAGGTAAGTACTGAAAATGGATTCCCAAATGCCTCCAAACCCACTCAAATTTATGAACAGAGGTATGTAATGTGTTAATTATGTTATTAAGGTCTCATATGCACCATTAATGGTTTACTACAACTGTTCTCACCCTCTCCCATTCAACTGCAAAAATCACCAATTCAACCCTTGGGGAAATGGCACTATTTCTTCTCCCAATGCAATTAAAATGAGTAAAAATACTTCAAATTCTCAAGTACAGTACATGAAACTTGTAAAATACATCCATTTCAGTCCATTAATCACAAATTCATCATAGAATCATCCATTCATTCGAAATCATCATCAATACATTGGTTCACAACAAGGTAGTGGGGAAATGGCATTGTTCTTCCATTAAAAATGAGATTTATACATTTCTACTTGGAATTTCGACCTGAAACTTTCTGGAGATGAAGAAAAGAGTATTTAATTCATATTAAAAAATAAATGGGGCATTAGAAGCTCCCCCAAAGAGTACAATAGCTCACCAAAAACGCCCTCCCTCAAGGATCAAGAATATACCATCAAAACTGGAAATGGTTGAAGGAGCGAGCTGAAATAGAAGAAACCATGAGCTGCCCTGTAGCTTACACCTGAAAATAAAGACTCCATTAAATCTCCAAATGAAAGGTCTGAATGGCCTTTCCAATTGCCAACTTGGATGGGAATCTTTCACCCTCGAAATTGGCTAAGGCAAGAAACTAGTCATCCACTAGCTCTCCCTCTTCACAAATGCAATTGCAAATTCTACAAATGATCAAAAGCCATTCTCATACTTCATTTCTACATTTTATAACCAACATTAGCCTTCTAAGGGTCGAAATCCTCTCAATAGATTCAATAGATTTTCATTTAGGAAATATTCCACATTTGCCACTTGTCTCCTAGTTCCAACCTTCCATCTTCTCCCAAATTCGATTTTGAGTCTCTTTGGCTTCTCCAACTCCCAAATTCGCCTTCTTTGAGCCTGTTTTTGGGGCTGACATGTCATAGTGGTCAGATGTCAGAGGTCAGGTCTGCAATTTGTCATAGTTGTCATAGATGCTCCATCATTGGTGTCATAGGGGCTAGGGAATCTAGCCCAAGTGTCCACAAACTTCCATTTTGACTCTTTATCTTCCATGGAGGTTACCAATCC
This sequence comes from Larix kaempferi, assembly GCA_027924585.1. Lineage (NCBI taxonomy): Eukaryota > Viridiplantae > Streptophyta > Pinopsida > Pinales > Pinaceae > Larix > Larix kaempferi. The sequence goes on along the minus strand of BSBM01000063.1, from coordinate 7,922,322 downwards.
TTCCAAATTCGACCTAAGATGCTCAATGACATGTGTTATGACTTACCAAATCACCCAAGAGTGTTCACATTCCCATTAATTCGAATTTTCAAAAGAGAGATACCATGTATTATGAAAAATCAAGCTAGTGTGGGTCCCACATCCTCCATATGTCTCCAAAACCATTTGTCACTTAGGATTTCTCTTGAATTTCTTTATTCACTCTATTTATTAAATACTTGAACCCTTCTAATGTCTAAACATCATTTATTATCCCCCTTATTCCAAATCCCAAAGCTTCCACCCCAAACCTAGGAAACTAGTAATTTTCCTCCTTGGCAATTATTTGACCCTTAACATCAATTTTACAAACTCTAATGAATATGGCTAATGTGATTAGGCCATTGTGACCCAATTCCAAATTTGGGACATGACACTATAGAAACAGGAAAGAGACGGCATGTGGAGTCTGTGGACTTCATTTACAAAACCAAATAGTGTCACTTTAGCGATGATACGTCATCGTTGTAGCAACGAAACACACATAATGTTTTGTCACTATAGCAACGTAAGCACTTATTTAAAAAACAAATAGTGTCTCTTTAGCGACGATAAGCCGTCGCTGTAGCAACGTAAAACACATAATTTTGTGTCGCTATAGCGACAGAAGCACTTATTTAAAAAACCAAATAGTGTCTCTTTAGGGACAATACACGGTCGTTGTAGCACTCAATATAGTGTTAATTCAGCGACAAGTTTTGGTTGCTATAGCGACGACCGCTTAGATAAATTTCCGACGAACTTTCTATGCAAGCGACGAAGATGTTGTCGCTTGTATAGCAAGTCCATTGGAAAGTCCCCAAAGTGGCCATCGCTATAGAGATGACATCTCGGAGAACATTTCGACGGACTTGCTATACATGCGACAGAATGTTCGTCGCTTGTATAACAAGTCTGTCGGAAATCTATACGAGTGGGCGTCTCTAGAGCGACGGGTGTGTGTGTTTTTTTTTTAAATCATGTTGAAAGTCTTGTAAATGAATGGTTGAAGTCAGAGAGAGATAACATTTAAATCATCAAATCCATATGTATATGTATTTGAAGAATCCTTTATCTGGATGATAAGTCCCCATTCATGACATTTTCTCAATGTCAGAGGATCATAAAGATCCTTATTTGTATGACTATGGCTCACCCCATCTACAATAACAACACTATCATCCCATGAAGATGCGAACCCATAAGTAGGCCTCTAATGGAACTTCACATACGTCCTCCTCCTAGATTTATTAACAAGGTAAATGTGTGGACATCGAATCGATGCATAAACCTATGGGTTAATGGTACATTGACATCATAAAAACAAAAAAAAACTAAACATATGCAAATTTACTAGGTGGTGAGAGTAAAGGTATATAATCCTTAATCTTGAATGTGAGTTGTGGGATGTGGTGTTAATGCATGAACCATGTATTGTGAAATTCCATACCAACACAAACAAAGAAAACAAGACTAGTAACAATATCAAAGTTCCGATTTAGTCAAATGCTATGTATATATAGGCCCGAAGGGCACACAATCAATAACAACTGGAGTAAGTTGATAACAGGTGGTTTGTGCCCTAAAAACAATAGTTTAGTGTGAGGGATATGTTATTGAATAGTTACCATCCAAATTAACTCATTAATCATAAGACTTGTATTAATATGAGTTTCCATATCATAGCTATAAGTATAGATTTAAGTATGATACATTTTGATATTGTTATTACTTAAGATCTTTCCTATATATAGTTTTGTCTCATGGAAAAGTGTTGGCATTACTTGCACTATCTATTCATGAGGCATTGATTTGTACAACTTAGTGTGTCTAGGGATATAGTTATGTGATAAGATGTGAAGATGGAGATGTCTTCTTGCAATGATATCCTGAGGAATACAGTGAAGAGGGCATACAAAAATGATCAACGATATTTCTAGATGATGACGAGTCTGGTCGACTACTGAAGATAGAGGTGTAAGCTTAGGTTTATTGGAATGTGCTAGTGTGAAACGATCTGGAGAGGAAATGCCATATATATTTATTGGGATGGCATGAAGGATTGGGATATGCTCATTGGATTCTATAACATAGTTTAGAGGAAGAGGAGGATGGTGTTGGGATGCAATGAATGGAACCAGGGTTAGGGTATTGGAAATTTTGTAGGAGGGAAAACAAGGTGAAAATCAAAGGGAGAGTGAGAGGAATATGCTCCATATTGACCACTAACATGTGAAGGGTGTAAATGAGGATGGTATTCAGACATAATAGTTGGGAAGGAGGATATATGTTGTTCATATAGGGAGAGAATTGGAAGGACAATGGAATTTCCCTCATTCAAGACATTGGTTTTTTGGTGTTTGGAAAGGAAGGGTTGATGTGCAGGAGATGGGAAGGTAATATTAGCTGAAAGATTAGTGAAGGGTACGATGGCTATGAGATATTGCAGAAGGTGGAAGGTATCATGATGGATTTAAGTAAGAAGTATATCAAATTACATTCTAATATATGGATTATTATGGTGCCATGGATGAGTTGCACGATAATTTCAAAAGGGAAAGGGGTTGGGACTTCATAGATGGTGATATAAGAAGAGAAGGGTTATGAGGGATTGGTTGGATAAAACATTGGAGTGTGGTAATAAATAAGTATGGCTAGAGTGTGGCAATAACTAAGTATGTGCGGGCCATGGTATAAGAAGACAACTTGAAACACTTGGAAATATTGGCAACCTGAAAAACTAGGAAAAAATCGTAAATGCCAAGAGAAATCAGGGATATTTGCAATCCTGAGAAGACCAATTAAAACTAAGGTGAGAGAAATAAAAATAACGTAAACCTCCCAACTGTAAGATATGGAATTTGGACCAAAAAAATAAGTCACAACCAGAGGAAATCCATTAATCTGGGATTCCCATGCCAATCAAGGTCATATACATGTTAAGATGGCAAGATGCCAGTTACTTTAAGATTTAACATTTCCAATTGCACCAAAAAAATCAAAAGCAATAAGAAAACCTTTTATTCCAACCAATACATTCCCTTCCCTTCAATGGCATACATCTCACACATTAAAGAAACTAAATTTCAAGTTTCAACTAGATTCGATAGCTACAATATCAAGATATTAACAAAACAATATTCTAACTACATCAACTGACAAGTTCAAACCACTCAAATATTTGAATTCTTACCTTTACCATCACAACATGCTCAATGCCATCCATCTCTGAACGATAACAATAAACTTGAAAGAGGCCCCACTTTGTGGGTAAACACGAAACAACAGTTTGTTCCACCAACTTCTCTCGTTTTCTCCTATACCCACATCAGAAAGAAAACTGACCAGTGAGATCAACATGAACTAATTCTAGAAAAAAATCCAAAATAAAACAAAATCAGAAAACAAATAAGAAATATTCACGACTTGTGAAAATATAGCATAGAATGAGGAAAGAATCTGCCCCTCATTCATTCTACATTTCTGAATAGTTTGACATTTCTTAGCATTTTGTCTTTTACATAATTGAAATGAACAATAGTACAAACAACACACATTGAGATGGCATGGACTATAAAGAAATCATTTGTATTCTGGACAAAGAAGTAGTATGCATTAACAAAATTATTGTAATCTGATATTCTTGAAGAAACAAAAAGAAAGTTGTCATATGAAGAATAAGTTCCTAGGTAGAATTACAAGGGAGTCCAGATTAAAATACAGCTTACAAAAACACATATGGCATCAAAATCATTGCCATGTAACAAACATTGGCATAATTATTAGAAATAAAATTTGCAATGACTGCACAAAAATAGTGGTGTAGAGTCGCATACAATGCCAGTAATAATTTATATAGTATATAAAAATGATTTCTAAAATATATAACAACTAAATAAAGCAGAATGTTGGATGCAAAATTCACTTTTCATTTGCAGTTCTAAAGTTAGAAAGTAATCAAGATGCTTTCAAATAGTGACCACATTTTCTATCCACCTTACAAATCTAGTATGAGCTAATAAATTAGGTCACGTCTACACAACATGGAAGATACTGTGTTCAAAGCCAAACCTGTATTAAATGGAAAGGATTTGACTTGAAAAGGTGGCATTCTATTGTTATAGTAATTAACCCCTTATAATTTAATATAGTAAAATATAAAATAATGGAACTATGAGGGTTAGTATGAAATGATTAAACATAATAATCTAATCAGTCCACTATCTGCATAGTGGTTAGTCCTAGCCAACTCCTAAACCTCCATGTAGACACCCTAACTTCATGGCCCATGGGTCATCACCATAACTTCCTTACTAATAAAATGTAGCTCAATATCACTTACATCCAATGTTTTAAAACTCATTCTCAGATTCAGAATCAGACAAGGATCAACTCGGATCAGTTTGAATTTTATGACTAGGTTTACTAAAAGGAACATATAATATTAAAATTGTAATGAAAAAAATTAAAGATTTCAAACCATTAGAGACAAAATATGAAAAGTTTGCTCATGTATATAGTATATACCACGTAAGGGTGAATATATCAAAATGGCACCAAGTGCAATACGTATCTAGAACAAATTACATAATCAACAAGGCTATAACTTCTATTTAACCTTTACTGCTCTAACTGCACTCCTTTCTTTCAAAAGTTTTGAATACTGGTTATGTAGTTAGTTATTTGGGGTTACTTTTGCTTTGGAAAGGGAGGCGGTGAAATTGGCTCTTACAAGTATTATGCAATATCCGTGGAAAAGTTTTCTTATGTAATGTATTTCTATTTTCTCAATGTGTGAGCTATGTCGGAATAATACGTGTTAGTGATAACCCCATTTGTATTAAATGAATTCTTTGTTTTTCTTTATATTATGAGAATATTAGGTTTTGCGTTTCTCTATTCAATGAGAAAATTGAATCATTTATCTTTCTTGTCCGATGAGAAAATTTAATTGAAATTATGAAAATGCGAGGTATATGACAGTGCCACTATGTGAAGACAGCTAGTTGATTTAATAAAACAGAGCGTGAGGACTGTATACAGATGAATTGAGTTCAGGTTGAGAGATATACAGGAAGATGGGACAACTTTACTTGAGACAGTTAGATGGAAATATTTACACTTGCGGTAACTGTGGTAGCCACCTGGCCCATTGTGATGAAATTCTCTCTAAGGTAGTTCTAGGTTACAATAGTTTAATTTGTTTTCAAGTCTTCTGTGTTTCTCAAATAAGTTCAAATAATGTTACTGTAAAATGTTTTCAGAAGCCCTTTAAAGTTTTACACCTTTTCTTACATTGGAATGCCCCTTTGAAATCCCTTTAACCCCTTTGCTTAGAAATGATCACATCTATATAAAGGAATTCTCATCTTGAAAATCGTTGATGAATTTACTTGTCTACATTTGTTGTTGGGCTCAGCCCAAGTTAAGGCATTTTTGTGCACTACAGTTTTAGAGCTGCGAAGTTACATCGGATCCCAATAAGGTAATAATAACCGCGCAGTGAAGATGCAGCGTCGCGAAGATCAAGCACAACAGATTTTTGGACGAAAAATGTTATAAATTCCAGTGAGACCAATCAACGTTCTATTTTTGTTAAGATACTCCGAGATTCCCAGCAGGTGGGTAAGGAGTGGCGAGGAAGGAAAATGACCATTTGCATGAGCAAAGGCTACTACGTGAACCAACCACATGAAATCCGTTAGAGAAGGAACGGGGAGATGAAAGCCACCCGTCAGCATGCGCTCAATAGAGGGGCTGAAAGAGACATGACCATGGGCATAAGGATGGCCATGACGATGAGTCACTATCAAAGCCTAACAGTCATGGTTAGCGGGGTAACCACATCAAGTTTGGGTAACCTTAGGGTTTTTAGCTCGCCATGAATGTAAAGACATGACCTAAGGGAACGGTCTATGAAAGGGAATATTTTGTAAGGGAAAGGGTTAGATTTTGGTTGATGTATGTTGAATATCAATCTCTGTTGAGAGTCTGACTAATGTAAAAAGGCTCTGCAGTTGTTTGCGCAGAGACCTACTAAAGAGAGAAGAGATTGTGCAGCTAAGTCTGCAGACTGGAATTGTTGTACCCGTTCCATTGCTAATATAACAACATTTCCTATGGACGTAGCTCCCATCCTAGGGGTGAACCATGTTAAATCCTTGTGTTATGTGATTGAAAGTGCATTTGCTTCTGTTGACTGGATAAGTTTATGCTTATAAGTAAATGTATCTTTTCTTTCATATATATTATCTAGAAGGATGAATGATAGGAATAATATGCTAAGTGTTGAGTGCATATGAATTAATGTTGAATGCAGAAATACTTATGAATGCGATGAATGCATAAGTTGATTGGGTAAACACTTAAACCAATGAAGTCTATATAGTGCGATTCCCTAAAGCACAACACCAGAAGTGCGCAGTTACGACGAAGCTCATCGTGTCGTATAAGTTTGCAAGGTTTACAGTCTAATATGCTTGTTGAATGCCTAAGTTTTCATTAAGTTAGTCCGTCGAAGTTGTGTGTAAGTATTGAAGGGGATGCGTAGACCCCCATGGCGCTATCCTATTGTTAAAGAATCGTTCCGACCGCGCAGTCCCTGTGTGTGAGGCATCGTAAGTATTAACCTCGAAGTAAGAATTCACGCAGTCCCCCATTCCGTTGAAGCGCGCATCAGTCGGTTGTGGAAACCTGATTCTGTAACCTCCCCATAACTTTGCCTCGGGTGAGACCTGAGTCTATTCGTAGACTGTTGTCGAAAGGGTCGGTGAAAAGGGGTTTTGTTGGTTCCTTGAACCACACAGAACCTGGGTCTATCTTGGAAAATTAAAGAACATATCTAGAGACAACAAATGGTTCCATTACTGCGCTTGAACTGGTGATGAGCACTGGAAATTGGAATCCTGAGAAAACAAAAAATGGAACTGGGTGGACAAGACAGAAAGAGGGTTTGCCAAAAAGGAGAATAGACATCCCCATCTCTCTGACGTAGAGTGGTTGCAGAGATACTTGTGGGTGGATATTCACAAAATTTTCTTCGCAACCTTTGTAAACGAATTGCAGAAGTGGTTGTCAAGACTGGCAGAGCGAAAGGACTATTTCCAAGAAGGAGCAGCTACCGAGTGGAACCCAGAGCTCATTCAGAGGCTTAAAGCAATAGATAGTCCACTCTTGTGAGCAGTCAACTTTTGGGTTGACAGTATTCTAGAAGGCTTCGTGACAGGATACGTTGGAATCCTACAGCACAGCAGAAGCCAAGTTCTTCAAAGGTTTCAGAGGTAAGTACCTAAACAATCTGAGTTTATATATCAAAATGATTTTAGCTAAAAAAGGAGTTTTAAGAATGCAGTAAGATTCATAGTTGTTTTGAGTCTGTAATGGTCGATAATACTTACAGTGATACAAAAGAATATATTAATATCTTAAGAAGTGGTAAAATATATAAGGTTAGTATAGAAAATAACCTTAATAAACATGAACCCCGAATAGAAACTGAGTTCCAAGTTGAGCCTGATAGCAAAACTCCTCATGTAGCGACCTATTAGTCCATTACTCCACAGAATCCGCCAATTCATAATCCTCCAGTTATCAATACTGCTAATCCTCAGAGTGTCAATACTAGTAACACCACAGGAGTGAGTACTCAGAACATTCTGCGCAATAACATACCTAACAGCACTCAAAACACTGCGCAAAATACTGCACCACCTAGAAGGAGAATGACTGATGATATAAAACTGCTTATATTTAAAGGTACGGATCTAGAAGACCTTGAGCAACATTGGTTTCTATGTGAAGCCATGTGGAATGTCAAGCAAGTCCAAGATGATGCTGTTAAGCACGCACAACTCATCACTACATTTAGGGATAGAGCATTAACTTAGTTCTGTTCGGATATCCACATCATCATTTTCAGGACCTTGCATGCAATTAGGGTTTGCATGCATTTTGCATGCATCCTAGTCACCAGGTTGATGCCTTTAGCACCTTAGCCACCTTATTCTAGCACCCGGCAGCTTCTTACATCAGTTCTTTAGCCCTTCTAGTCATGAAGGCGCCCTCTTCTCACCTACTTCCAGAGAAGGGTGCACTTCTTCACCTACCACCTCAGTTTACACTTAGTTAGCTCTGATTCTCCCTGATTTGAAGCTAGTTTCACTCCCGATTGACTGTTTCACTCCGTTGGACCTCTAGATTGACTAGATGACTTATTCTTACTTTAGTTAAGCCTCCCATGTGCCCTCCACTAGGTCTCATTCCCTATATCAGTGCTAGACACTTCAGTTACACATGTTACACTCAGTTGGACTCAGATTGACACCTTGATGACTGGTTCTTGTGCATTGATGACCACCACTGATTGATGATGAGGAATCCTAGTTGGAGTCAAGCTACTCCATTCAGTGATTCGAATGGCCTAATTAGTCAATTCGAATTGCTCACTCACATTGTCAGATTATTGTATTGTAATTATTCTCCTTTATTGGGATATTGAGCATTGTGCATGTTTTACACCATATTTTCTATGTTCATCTGTTGTGATTGATTTAATTGTTCATTAGATCTACTGTGACTAATTTTACATGGTATCAGAGCCATTGTAGGGACAAGATCTCTTTTCTACAGGTGTTTCTACAAGAGGATTTGAGTGAATTTGCTCAAAATTACAAAAAGTTTGGCATGAAAGATCTCAAGGGCATTCGCTCCTGTGCATGCAAAGCTTAAAAATACTTCCAATACCACTCCAGAAGCTTGAGTTTCCACATAAATCCTGGACTTGATACACTGGACCCATTCAACATTGCTTGATCTCCAATCCCAGGTGTGATGCAACTCTAAAAGGGTGGATTGTTCGAACTTATAGTTCTTGTATTGATTGTGATTTGCAGGTTATTGCCTCCTTCAATTGCATTCGCTACCTTGCTTTGGCAAGTCTTTTTACATCAAAGTGCACTCACTCCTAGCAATGAAATACTCTTCTTCAAAGCCTATCCTCACCTCTTTCAATTATTTTGATTGGAAAGAAGATATGGAGATCATGTTACGTTCAAAAGGATACTATAGAGTCACACTTGGCCTTGAATTGGAGCCAAGCACATTGTCAAAAAGAACCAAACACTACAACAAGCTTGATGAAGCTTATGGTATTCTTGGTCTCTCCATCTCCAAAGATCTTCACTTCCATCTCAGCAGATTGAAGACTCCAAAAGCTATATGGGAGAAACTTGAAACATTATTTGGCAAGCAAGATGAGCTTAGGGCTTTTCAATTAGAGAATGAATTGATTGCTCTTAGTCCTAAGAATTTCGAGACCATCAATGATTTTTTCACAAAATTCAAGCACTTGACATTGCAGTTGAAGAATAGTGGAGTTATCAAAGAGGATAAGCAATTGATCCTCTCTATTCTCACCAAGCTTGGTAAGGACTATTCGGTATTTGTCTCTACTTTCAATTCCAGTTGGTTAACTACCCCGAATTGGAAGATGCCTACCTTGAATGTCTTCATTGAGTCCGTCACAAAAGAGCATGATAAGTTGATTCAAATGGGATCCATAATATCCAAAGATTCAGCCCTATTTGTTCAAGGACCCAAGATTTCAAATGGTAAAGGAAATCAAAAGAAAGAGAAGCCCAAATTCGAACCTCACAAGCAAAGAGAGAAAGGAAAACAGACGGATGCACCATCCAGTTCGAAGTTCAAGCAAAAGGGTAAAAAGGGTAAGAAAAAATCTAAATGTACTTATTGCAACCATGGATTTCATCCCGAAAGTTCATGTATGAAGAAGACAATAGATCAAATGGCCCTCCTTTTGGAAAATAATAACATAACTCTTCCTCATGACGCAAGGAAGAAGGATAGGAATGATGATCATGAAAGAGGACAAGCACTCATGGCAACTGTTTCGAAGCCCGCTACTCTTCTGATAGATTCAGGTGCCTCGAATCATATGGTTGAAAATATTGATTCTTTTTCTTGATTCAATCCAAATAGCTCCATCCCCATCCATTTGGGAGATGACTCAAAAATTCCTTCAAAGGGCAAAGGTACGATTCATGTAGATCATGGAAGCTTTCAGAATGTTCTCTATGTGCCTTCCTTGGCTTCAAATCTTCTTTCTGTGTATCAAATGACACACACTCATGAAAAAAATCAAGTTACATTCAGCCCTAATACAATTGAAATTTATGATATCAAAAGTGGAAGACTTATTGCAGTCGGAAAGGTGAACCACACTACAAAATGCTACGAGTTTTCACACTTTATTCCGCTTGTAAAGCCCACTGCTCTTCGCACACATGGTAATGAGGTTAGTAGGATTTGGCATGAAAGATTTGGACATCCTAATTATAAGTATTTTCTTCTGTTATCAAACAAATCCATGGTAGATGGTCTTCCACAACTCCGTTCCTCGAAGGGAATATGCACTGGTTGCATTATTGGGAAGCACCTCGATTACAGATTTGACCGCGGCAAAGCTAGCAGAGCTTCTATAGTTTTGGGTCTGATACATTCTGATATCAGTGGTCCACTGCCCCATATGTCATTAAATGACTCAAGGTATGTTTTGACATTTATTGATGATCTTTCTCGCTTTACATGGGTATTTTTTCTCAAAAACAAGTCAAAAGTGCTTGGAAAATTCAAGGATTTTAAGGCTTCTGTTGAGACCGCCACTGAGAGAAAGATCAAATCTCTTAGATATGATAATGGTGGAGAATATATCAAGGCCAAGTTGCTGCAACTTTGTGCTGAAAGCAGAATTCAGATCCAACATACAGTTCCCTACACACCCCAACAGAACGGTGTAGCGGAAAGGAAAAATCGGTCACTGAAAGAGATGGCTACTTGCATGATTGAATCAAAAGGATTGGCTACAAATATTTGGGCTGAAGCAATCAATGTTGCTGCATACATTCAGAACCGAGTTCCACATTCATCCGTGAAAGGTATGACTCCTTTCGAAGCATTCTTTGGTCACAAATCGGGTGTGTCAAATTTGAGAGTTTTTGGCTCTACTGCATGGGCTAGAATTCCTTCAAAGAAGAGACAAGCTTTGGATCCAAAAAGTATTGAGTGCATAATAATAGGATATGGGGAAGAATCAAAATCATATAAACTCATGGATATCAGATCCAAAAATATATTCATAGAGTGCAGTGTGCAATTTGAAGAACCGCTTCAAGATTTGCAACTAGTCGAGGAAGAAACTGTCATTACACCGCCTTCATCAGAAGAAGATTTGGCCAGAGATAATGAATCTATTGGTTCTGATATTTCTGATATTGTTGCAGCACATGATGATCATAACATATCAGGTTCGGAATCCGACCATTATGATTCTCCTCAGTTACCAAAGTGGGCCCAAAACACTCTTCAATCTGCTGGTTCAAACATTGGAAATCCTGTTGATCCAAGACGAACAAGAGGAGACTTTCAAAGAACAGGTATGGCTCTTTCTATTTCTGATCCATTACTTCATGAGATTGTTATTTGATGATTGGTTCATATCCCACAACATACTATCATGCCCACCAAGATCCGAGATGGAAAAGTGCCATGGATGAAGAGTACAATTCTCTTCAAAAGAACAATACATGGGAGCTAGTTTCTCTTCCACCTGGAAGAAAATTAGTCAAATGTAAATGGGTATACCGCACAAAAGTTGCTGCTGATGGCTCTATCAGAAAATACAAATCAAGGTTGGTGGAAAAAGGTTTCTCCCAAGTCCAAAGAGTGGACTACACTGAGACCTTTGCACCGGTTGCAAAGATGGATTCCATCTGCCGTGTTTTGGCAATTTCCGCATCCAAGCACTGGGAAGTGCACCACATGGATGTGAAGAGTGCTTTTCTACATGGAGACCTTGATGAAGAGGTATATATGCAGCAACCAGAAGGCTACACATCAGATCCATCATTAGTTTGCAGATTGAAGAAATCTTTGTATGGGTTAAAACCCCAAGAGCTTGGTATGCAAAGATGGACTCCTTCCTTCTTTCTCAGAATTTCAAAAGATGAAAATCTGATCCGATTGTGTATCTTTAGCAAGTTAAAGACAATTTGTTGGTTATTGTACTTTATGTTGATTATCTTCTCATTATTGGTAGCACTCTTACTTCAATAAACAAGCTAAAAACTGCCTTATATCTAACTTTTGACATGAGCGATTTGGGCTTGCTGAGTCACTTTTTGGGCTTGGAGATAGCTCAAAATTTTGATGGGATCACTATATCTCAACAAAAATATGCTTCCGACCTGTTATTGAATTTTAATATGGCTGAATGTAATGCAGCCCCATTCCCATTCCTCTCAGGAATCAGTCTTGAGGAGGGAAATTCTACACCGCTTGTAGATTGCAATATGTATCGACAGTTGATTGGTTCACTACTTTATTTGACACACTCAAGGTCTGATATTTCATATGCCGTGAGTGCCATGTCAAGGTATATGCAGCAGCCCCATGAGATTCATTGGCGAGCATCCAAGCGGATCTTGCAGTATGTGCAAGGTACGAAACATTTTGGCATACATTATGCTGCAGATAATGAGCTTGATTTCATTGGTTTTACTGATTTAGATTGGGAAGGTGATAGCATTGATCGGAAGTCCACTTCTGGTTTGTTTTCATGATTGGTCATGGCCCTATTTTCTGGTCCAGCAAAGAGAAGGCATCCATTGCACTTTCTTCAGCAGAGGCAGAGTATCGAGGAGCAGTCAATGCCTGCATTCAGGCAGTTTGGTTGCAGGGTATTCTTTCCGAGTTTGGTTTTGGTGGAACTACTTCGACTGTCCTCTTTTGTGACAATCAAAGCACTATCAAGATCTCCACAGATCTAGTTCAACGACAGAGGACCAAACACATTGAGATTCATATGCACTACATTCGACAGTTGGTGCATGATCGCACCATCATTCTGCAATATTGCCCTACTGATGAGCAAATTGCAGACATCTTCACCAAGAGCTTCACTGAGAAGAAGTTATATTACCTCCATTCACTGTTGGGGGTGAGTTCCATCATGGTGGAGACAGATTTGTTGATGTATATGTAACTTCGGAATGTATTTCATATATGTTGTATGTACTCCTATAGAGATGGTTTTATTCCTCTATACGGAAGTGTCGTCATTTATATTGTAAGTGTCGTAACTTATACTTGATGGGTTATTAGACCGCCTTGTTGGGGTCGGCCCTGTATAAGTCATGTGGGTCAAAGGGTTATTAGACCGCCCTATTGGGGGTCGGCCATGTGGGTCGAAGGGTTATTAGACCACCCTATTGGGGGTCGGCCCAGTCAGCATTATATTATGTGGTTAAGTTCGAGCCTACATGAGTTAGGTAAAAAGGCAAGTCAAGTCAAGTATAAATAGAGTGCGGGAGGCACTCTATTTTACTCACTCACTTCTCACACATGCACTCAAGGAGGAGTGGCGCACTTATGGAGGAGGAGGATCTGCTGCTAGGTTATGGCTATCTCTCTTGGTTGGTTGTATCATTGCTCTATCTATCTCTGAGGAAGTTATTGGGGTTTTTCACCTTTATGGTTTTCCCCAAGTAAATCTTTGTGTCTCTTGTGTGCTTGCATTATTGTCTCCATGATTGATATGCTGTAGATATGCTGTACATGTTGTTCTCTCAGTTAAGATGCTAGATCAGATTGAAGTAAATTCAGAAAATTTAACATGGTATCAGAGCTAGCCTGAAAGAAGGCCTGATATGGCATGTATGACACTTGTTGCACTTACGATGCTAGGGCTTGATATAGCAAAAACCAGTCATCGTAGAACTTTCACTATAAATACGTTTTGGAAAATTTTTTGGATCTGAAATTGTTACAGGACGAAGCTAAGATCTCCAGGTACCTTGTGTCCAAAGGACAACCTCTAATTCGTTGTACTTTGTGATTTATGATCTGTGCAATATAGGGTTTCTGCCTCTTCCAGATCTGAGTTAAAATCAGGTGACCTTGGGAAAAAGGTCATAACATGGGCTAGGAAGCTCCAAATGAAATTTCGTGAAAAGTGACAGGTAGTAAACAGACTTTACTATCTCAGAAAACGTTTTCAGAGGCCGAAGTTGAACCAGTGACACGTGGCACGCCGTACAAGTTCGCTCTCCTGTATTATCCCATAAACAGGTCATGTTGCGACATTTGGCATAACTCTCTCTCAGAGCATCCAATTGAGGTCAGACCTGTCAGGATGGAAAGGTAACAGGCCGAGCTATCTCAGGAAACGTTTTTAGAGGCCGAAGTTAAAACAGTGACACGTGGCACGCCGTACAAGTTCGCTCTTCTGTTTTATCCCAAAACAGGTCACGTTGCGACATTTGGCATAACTCTCTCTCAGAGAATCCAATTGAGGTCAGACCTGTCAGGATGGAAAGATAACAGGTCAGGCTATATCAGGAAACTTTTTCAGACTCTTTGGATTGAAAAGTTTGGAGTTACACCATAAACAATCAGGTACATATTTCTGTCAAAACAGAATTATTTTTTAGTACCTTCATTCATGGCTTCCGGAATTTAGGGCTTTGAAGAAAGTTGAAATTTTTGTAATCCGAGACCACGGCTGGATGCTACTCATCAAAATAGAAATTTAGAGACCAAGATCAGAATTTTTGGTTGGGCAGAAGGCCGGGCTTGATTAGACCCTAGTTCGGGACTTTGATCAGAAAAGTGGAAAATTAGGGCTTCTGTAAAAATGGGAATTTTTGAAATCTGTGACCACGGCTGGAAGCTCCTTAGAAAAATAGAAGCTTAGAGATTTGGATCAAACATTTTGATTGGGAAAAAGAGTGGGCTTCATCAAACCCCAGTTCAAGGTCACGTCCAGTGAATCCAGAAGTTTCAAAGGCAAAATTGAGGAGTGAAACTTTGCAGTTTTCAAATTCTGATTATACCAGCTTGATCAGCTCATCAAGGCACATATTTCTATCCTGTCAGAAGTTTGAAATTCAAAGTTTGAATTTTTGGGGTTTCTCTGACAAACCCATATCCAGCTCCAGGTCTAGTTCTTCCAAATCAAGTGGATTGGGTTAATCCTAGAAGAAGATGGATTGGTCACCTGCATAAGTGAAGGAGTTCCTTTTTCAGAGGGAGATGAGGCTAAGGCCTTACATAAGAAGATTACAAGCGATCTCGACAGGTATGACTCATCGAGGTATGTTTCGATATTTGTTCATGATTAAGTTTATGGTATGTTTGTCTTCATGTTATTACGGTTAGTACAATTTTGATTTTAGATTTGTCGTATCACCTTAACAAAATTATGAATGCATGATAGAAGATATTCATTGGTTAGGGTGTTGACACTTATGATTGTACTAATGCATTATGGTGTTGTATGAGGTTTATGTTGTCTACTAACATGAAAGGTACACCAAGAAAGACAGATCATGTTCTGGTCCAAGAACATATGATCATGATAACATGAGGACAAAGATTCATCCATTGTCATGGATCTCATAGAAGATCCATTTACGAGGTATGTATAACTTGGTTTTGTAATAGTTAACCTATGAGATATACAGGTTACTAGCACAAGTCATTGAAGAAGAACAAGAAGACATCATGTGAGTATGTTAGACATAAATAGCTAGCATGCTAATCCAGGTATGTTTTTCCTATATCAAGATAGAATCCTACCTTGTGTTAGGATCTTATACTGTTGTTGATAATGATTATTCATGAAGTCATAGGTTTGAATAATCATGATTGTATGCATATTATGTTTCTTACCATAATTGATGATATGACTAACCAGAAGAATCATGATGGTATAGGTTTGAATAATAACAGGTTTTATGCATTTTATATCTCTTATCTTGATTGATGATTCAACTAACCTGAAGAGTCATAGGTTTGAGTAATTACAGGTTTAGACATGTTATGTTTCTTATGATTTGACTAACCTTAAGAATTCTACATAAACCTTGAATGCTAATGCTTATTATTTTCTGTTTGAAATAATCATGACTATACATGCTTGAGATTCTTGTGTTTTAATAGTATACTAATGAATGTATGATTTTATATGAGATCACAAGGATAACACATTCATGATACTAATAAGCATGCATAGGGACCAAGGATGAATATGAGATTCAAGAACAGGTAATCCAGGAATCAAAGATCAAGAGGGAGCACACTCCAGTTGCTCCTGCAAGAAAGCAAAGGAGCACACTCCAGTTGTTCCTACAAGAAAGAAAAGGAGCACACTTTAGTAGTATCTGCAAGGATGCAGATATTCAGAGGGAGTTGACCATCTCTCTACATTCCACAACAGAAAGGTGTAGAAGAAGCTACTTCAGATTAGGACTCCAACAACTCCTGCAAGGAAGCAAAGACTCAGAGGGAGTCCACCCAACGAACAAGCAAAGATAAGTATTTTAATTATCATTTCTTGCACATATGTTTGTTTAAATAAAATTGTTCAATGATGTATATGCTCATGTTCCTAGACTTAGGATATGTATTGTGCATATTCGAATAGTTGCATAGATGAACAGTATACTACTAATATACATGGGTAAGTGGCCTATGGCACTGTACAACATTCCATTGCTACTTATCTAGAATGAAACCTCTTTGCTGACATGTTAGGAGTTGTGCACACTCTTAACAATGTTTTGGTAGAGATTGGAAGGCATCTAGAAAGTTACGGAATATGGATAAATGTTGTATTGAAGCATTGGCTAAGATAATTGCATGACTGTATGGAATATTTCTTTATGTGTAAAAATTTGTTCTGAAAACTATGAGATGTTTTCTAATCATGCAATTTAACTTGTTGTGTAGGAAAGATCGTATGCCATCTCCTACAAAAGAAGAACTACAACATTTGTTCAGCAATAAAGATATCTATTGAAGATATTGAAGTTCCCAGGATCTGGGATGAAGAAATGGAATGCCATGATCCGTCAATCATGAAGAATGATGTTTGGGTTGCAGTCCCAAGACATGAAGGGAAGTTTGTTATGAATTCCAAATGGAACTATCAGATCAAGCATATTGCAGATGGCAGCATTGAGAAATATAAACGTGATGAAATAGAAGATGCACCAGATGGATTTCAAGACAGCATGGTGTAGTCAGATATGTGTGCAGAACTTGGTATGGTAGGATAGACAGCTTTCTATCCAGTTTGGGCGTTACCAAGAGTAAAGAGGATTCCAACCTTTACTACAAGGTTGAGGAAGGCAATCCAGTGATACTACTTTTGTATGCAGATAACCTGTTTGTTACAGGTAAAGATAGATTGATTGCCGACACGCAGCGGAAGCTTTCTTCCAAGTTCGAGATGAAGAACTTGGGGATGATGCACTATTTGTTTTTGGCATGGAGGTGTGGCCGAGTGCAGATAGAATCTTCCTTGGACAAGGGAAGTATGCAGTAGAGATCACAAAGAGGTTCGGGATGATGGATTGCAAGGCCATGGCCACACCTATGGCATCAAATCTGAAGCTTCTATGTGATGCTTCATCTGAGCCGATTGATGTCTCTATGTATCTCCAGATGATTGGGTCCTTGATGTACCTGACGAACACGAGACCAGACATTTGCTTTGCTGTGAACACAATGAGCCAGTTCCTGACGGATCCGAGGAGTGTTGTAAAGCATGTTCTGAGGTACCTGAAGGGTACAGTGGATTATGGGCTCAGGTATGAGGAGAATCAAAAGTTTAACCTGCAGAGTTATGTTGATTCAGATTGGGCTGGCAGTGCTGCAGATAGGAAGAGCACATTTGGGTGCTGCTTCAGTATGGGATCAGGTGTGATCTCTTGGTTTAGCAGGAAGCAGTCCTGCGTAGCACTGAGTACAGCTGAGGCAGAGTATGTTGCAGCCTGCTCAGCTAGTTGCGAGGCAGTATGGCTACGGAAGATACTGTCTGAGTTATTTGATCTCCCGTTGGAGACTACTGGTATCTTCTGTGATAACCAGATTTGTGTGAAGCTGTCCGAAAACCCAGTGTTTCATGACAGGTCGAAACACATAGAGATCAAATATCACTATATCAGGGATATGGTGCAGAGAGGAGCTGTGAAGCTCCTATATGTTGCGACGGACGAGCAGATTGCAGATGTGCTGACGAAGCCACTAGCTAGGGTGAAGTTCGAGTACTTCAGAGAGAGGCTTGGCGTGCTTCAGATCGAGGATACTTCGAGGAAGAAGTGATGGACACATTTGCTGAAGCCATTCCAAGCATGTTGGAAGGAGGATCCTTCACATGGCTGTGGATGTAAGCGCTGGATGATGAGCATCAGGATGATGTTCTAGTTTCTGCTTGGATATGATCACTTGGATCATGTGTATGTATTTTGTATATGCATCATGTTGGATGCTTGGACCATGTATCTGTATATGTATCAGGTGGATACATTGTATGATCAGGTGGATCATGTATGGTGATATGTATCATGTATCAGGTGGATACATTGTATGATCAGGAGGATCATGTATGATGATATGTATCAGGTAGATACTTGGTATGCATCAGGTGGATGCATTGATGATCAGGTGGATCATGCAGCAGGATGTTGCAGTGATGATCAGGATGATCATGGATGATGAGCTTCAGGATGTTGCTCCAGATGACATGCAGCAGGACGTTGCAGTGATGATGATCAAGATGATCATGGATGGTGAGCTTCAGGATGTTGCTCCAGATGACATGCAGCAGGACGTTGCAGTGATGATGATCAGGATGATCATGGATGGTGAGCTTCAGGATGTTGCTCCAGATGACATGCAGCAGGACGTTGCAGTGATGATGATCAGGATGATCATGAGTACATCAGGATGATGTATGGTGAGTATCAGGTTGATACTCTATGGCCGTGGATCAAGTTGTGTAGATGAGCATGTCTGGGAGATCCTATAGGTCGGAGTTGTGTACCCGTAACAGCCTGGGATGCTCTTTCGAGACATTGCTCTAGGAGGACATGTAATTTGTGCCCTGGGAGATCTCAGGTCGGAGTTGTGTACCCGTAACATCCTGAGATGCTCTTGTGAGGTTTTGTCCTATGGCATGTAATTTGGGCCCTGGGAGATTTCAGGTCGGAGTTGTGTACCTGTAACATCCTGAGATGCTCTTTCGAGGTTTTGCCATGACCACATGTAATAGCGCCCTGGGAGATTTCAGGTTGGAGTTGTGTACCCGTAACATCCTGAGATGCTCTTGCGAGGTTTTGTGGTGGACCACATGTAATTTGTGCCCTGGGAGATTTCAGGTCGGAGTTGTGTACCCGTAACATCCTGAGATGCTCTTTCGAGGTTTTGTGGTGGGGTCACATGTAATAGCGCCCTGGGAGATCCTACAGGTCGGAGTTGTGTACCCGTAACATCCTGGGATGCTCTTTCGAGGTTTTGTGACGCACGTAATAAGTCCTGAGGATTCCACAGTATGGCCAGTGATGACGAAGACCTGCAGGTGGTGGGCCTACATCCAGTATGAAAAAGGACTGGCTCTGTAGAACTTCCTATGACGAGTAGATTCAGAGATTGATTGAGATAGCAGCAGCAGTGACGATGATGATGTCTCGATGACGATTATCCAGTGACGATGATCCAGAGAAGATGACTTGTGCTAGAAGAACTGTGCTGAGAAATACCTTCCTAGTTAAGAGGGAGTGTTGATGTATATGTAACTTCGGAATGTATTTCATATATGTTGTATGTACTCCTATAGAGATGGTTTTATTCCTCTATACGGAAGTGTCGTCATTTATATTGTAAGTGTCGTAACTTATACTTGATGGGTTATTAGACCGCCTTGTTGGGGTCGGCCCTGTATAAGTCATGTGGGTCAAAGGGTTATTAGACCGCCCTATTGGGGGTCCGCCATGTGGGTCAAAGGGTTATTAGACCACCCTATTGGGGGTCAGCCCAGTCAGCATTATATTATGTGGTTAAGTTCGAGCCTACATGAGTTAGGTAAAAAGGCAAGTCAAGTCAAGTATAAATAGAGTGCGGGAGGCACTCTATTTTACTCACTCACTTCTCACACATGCACTCAAGGAGGAGTGGCGCACTTATGGAGGAGGAGGATCTGCTGCTAGGTTATGGCTATCTCTCTTGGTTGGTTGTATCATTGCTCTATCTATCTCTGAGGAAGTTATTGGGGTTTTTCACCTTTATGGTTTTCCCCAAGTAAATCTTTGTGTCTCTTGTGTGCTTGCATTATTGTCTCCATGATTGATATGCTGTAGATATGCTGTACATGTTGTTCTCTCAGTTAAGATCCTAGATCAGATTGAAGTAAATTCTGAAAATTTAACAAGATTGATCCATTATTATGTTCTTAGCTTGAGAGGGGGATTTCTTCCCACTGGGTTTTCCCTCTTTCCTCACTTAGCTTATTTTCAACATTTTTTTTGGATTATTGTATTGGGGTGACCTTTGGTCTTAGTAACTAGGGCCCTACATTATTTTTTGCACATCATAGTCTAGCTTGAGGGGGGGTGTTCGGATGTCCACATCATCATTTTTAGGACCTTGCATGCAATTAGGGTTTGCATGCATTTTGCATGCATCCCAGTCACTAGGTTGATGCCTCCAGCACCTTAGCCACCTTATTTTACCACCCAGGAGCTTCTTACATAAGTTCTTTAGCCCTTCTAGTCATGAAGGAACCCTCTTCTCACCTACTTCTAGAGAAGGGCGCACTTCTTCACCTACCACCTGAGTTTACACTCAGTTAGCTCCGATTCTCCCTGATTTGAGGCTAGTTTCACTCCCGACTGACTGTTTCACTCCGTTGGACCTCGAGATTGACTAGATGACTTGTTCTGACTTCAGTTAAGCCTCCCATGCACCCTCCATTGAGTCTCCTTCCCTATATCAGTGCTACACACTTCAGTTACACATGTTACACGCAGTTAGACTCAAATTGACACCTGGATGACTGGTTCTTATGCATTGATGACCACCACTGATTGATGATGAGGAATCCTAGTTGGAGTCAAGCTACTCCATTTAGTGATTTGAATGGCCTACTTAGTCAATTCGAATTCCTCACTCACATTGTCAGATTATTGTATTGTAATTATTCACCCTTATTGGGATATTGAGCACTGTGCATGTTTTACACAATTTTACACCATATTTTCTATGTTCATCTATTGTGATTGATTTACTTGTTCATTAGATCTGCTGTGACTAATTTTACAAGTTCATGAAATATTATGTCGAACATAATAGGACCCTACAAGATATCAAGGCTTCCCTCTTAAGAGATTTCAAGAAACCAAAATCTGAATCACAATGTATAACATAGCTAAAGAGATTAAGCAGAAAACAACTGAGTCAGTATGGGAATTTGACCAGAAGCTTAAAGCATTATTAGACTAATTAAGTTTCCACATTGCATCGAAGAAGCACCAAGAGTGTTTCATAGTTGTGTTGTTTCCCCATATCAGACTGTCGTTAATGCAACAGAAGGTTGCATTGCAGACAGAAGCATTAGAGATCGCAATGAAGCTAGAAGCTTCGCCGATAGGGGAAACAAGCCAAGGAATGATCCAGATCCAAAACCAGTTAGAAACTCTAACATTACAGCTCCAATACATTAAGAAAGGAAAGGAAGTCAGAGAATAAATCTGGTGTACAAAATTTAAGGCAGAGGGACACTCGAAAGAACACTGTCCAGTTTTCAAATATTACATTGATAATGGAGCACCAAATCCACTAAATCAGAAACAAGGACCGTGGTGTGAAATCTGTCGATGCATAGGACATCAACCAGAGGATTGTTATTTGATCCAAAAGTATGTGAGAACACCCAAGAATTTGTATTGCAATTTCTGTAAATCAGTTGGACATGATGATTCCAACTGTAGAGCATATGACCTAATGATAGAAAGGAAACACGATGTTTACAGAGTTCAAGAAGAAATACCGCAGCACAATGACAACACACAGTATGATCAAGGTGCATACAGAGGCTGTGGTGGATTCCGAGGAAGAGGAAGAAATATTGGCCCACGAAGAGGAAGAGGTCAGATGATTTGTTATAACTACACTCAGCCTGGTCATCTATCTAGGGACAATACAAATCCTTGCACTACATGTAGATATTGTAAATATTTTGACCATGTTATTGAAGCATGCTCGATATTGCAAGCGAAGATGCAATAAAGAATAAAAGAAGCACCAAACCAAAATGTTCAGATGATCGTAGCAGAGAAAAGGGATCCAAACATCAATGTTGTGACACGAAGTGGCACTGTGAAAGGAAGAGATAAAGAACCAGAAGCTTCGACTTTTGGAGAGAACCATGCTAAGGAGACACCTACTGATGGGGTCTGGATTAGAAAAGCAACTGGGAAAGCACCTACTTTCAATCTAGAAAGAAACAAAGAAGTCTTTGTAGAAGCAAGGGAAACCTTCAAAGAACCAACACATATGACACCAAGAATCTTGTTGTGAAGCAAAACAACGCATATGAAAGATATGCCAGTAGCATATGATCAAACGAGTACCGCAACCGAAATAGGGATTTCTGTTGCGCAGTTCCTACAAAGATGTATGAAGCTGTTGAGAGTGAAGATGCTTTGGTGGAAATCCAAATTTGTTGAACCACTATGAAAAACGCAGTTGAACGAATACTGTTCATAGCGCAGTTCACCAAATTAAAATCCATAAGAGAACATGCCGAGAAATTAGGCTAAGTGCACAAATTGGAGATTATGAGATGGATGAGATCATCCTTGATTTAGGATCTGAAGTAAATGTCTTGACTAAGAAGACATGGGTACATATGGGGAAACCAAAGTTGTCATGGTCACCCATACAGTTGAGATTAGCTAATCAGCAAAAGGTCATACCCTTTGGAAGGGTAGCGAATGTTCTTGTAGACATCGATGGAGTAAGCATCTTAGCAGACTTCGAGGTTATTGATATCATTGATGATAGTAACCCATATCCAACATTATTGTGGATAAACTAGGCGATGGATAACCTCGTGATCATCGACTTGAAGAAAAATAGATGATATTTGAAGAAGCAGATATCAGGGTCATCGCACCCTTGGACCCTTTGCAAGGACCGAGATACACTGAGCTGATCAGATAAGAATGTAGAGCTCATGATCTAGATCACATATATAAGGTGAGAGCAAACCACGCAAACTACATAAATCCTATAGCTGATGGAACACTTAGTTGGAACTGCAAAAGTTCTTGCATATCAGACTCTAACGCAGGATTGGAGAAATGGCAAGGCTGACTGCATGAAGTATCTGCAAGAAGATGCGCGCAGATCACCGGCTCACTGATGATGGTTCAACTAATGTCTATACATTTTTTCAAGAGTATATTGTATCAGTTTCAACTGAACATCAGATACTAGCACTGGATATAGAACTGCGTGCTACACCTGTCAGATGGTGGGCCATGCATAAGCAGACTTTGACCACACGGGAATAGTGCAAACATATGATGCAAATCAGATTCGCGGAGAAAGCTACACTGACCATGGTAAAGTATAATGGACAAACAGATCAGAGGGATCACATCGAGACTTGTTCACAAGTATGGATACACAAACCATAAACATAATGGGTTCATCTGTTTGTGCACACACTAGAGCAGATTCCAAAGAATTGGTACACAGAAGCAGAACTTCGCAGAGGAACCACAGATTGTTCTATTTTAACTACGGACTTCGAGAGGAATTTCAGTTTTGAAGATGATTGTATAAGCATAAATGAGGCTTTGCAGGTTATCAAAGAAAGGATATACATAGATGAATGCCCAACTACAAATGAGGCATTAGAATCCATCAAAGAAAATATATTTGAATACGTAAAAGTACTTGTGAACCTACAACCAGAATGGGAAAAAATGATAGAACATGCCCTTGAATGTTATAACCTCTCTGCAGATGAATAAGATGGAGACGAGAGTGATGAGGAGGATCCGCGCAATGTTAATATACCTGAATCAGAGGGAGCACGCAATGTAGAGGGACCTCCATTAGAAATTCCATATATGAGAGGCCCTATCAAGACGAAAAATGTTAACATTGGCATAAGTGAAGATCCAAAGTTCGCATCTATTGGGGATTACTGGGACGTTAAAATGGTTGCACAGATCGCAGACCTTCTGCATGAATATCAGGACCTATTTCTGACGAATTTCACCGAAATGAAAGGCACTTTGGGTGACTTGGGAGTAATGAAGATACCTCTCAAGTCATGCATGAAGCCTATAAGACAGAGGCCTTATAGACTGAATCCCATATACAAAGAAAGAGTCAGGGCAGAGCTTGAAAAGATGCTTGATGCGAGGATCATTGAGCCAGTGGAAGAATCCGAGTGGATAAGCCCTATGGTTATCCAAGACAAGAAGACAAAAGGAGAAATCAAAATCTGTGTGGACCTGAGGAAGTTGAATGATGCTTCTCTACACGACCCATTTCCTACTCCATTTACAGATGAAGTACCAGACAATGTTGGAGGAAATGAGGCCTACTCATTCACTGATGGATTTTCTGGATACCATCAGATTAGAATAGACTCAGTAGAGAGACATAAGACCACATTTTCTACTGAATGGGGCTCATATCAGTATACAGTTATGTCATTTCGGTTGAAGAATGCACCTGCTATTTTTTCCAGAGTTGTTGTAGTTGTATTCAAAGATTTTATCCATAAGTTTTTAGAATTCTATTTTGATGATTGGACTTTGTTTAGTTTACTGAAGAACCATTATGAGAACCTAAGAATGATGTTAGCTAAGTGCAGGCAACATCAAATCTCCTTGAATTTGAAGAAATGTATTTTCTGTGTACCCTATGGTATACTACTAGGACACATTATGTGCTAGCAAGGTTTGATGGTTGATCCTGTGAAGATCGCAGTGATTGTGAATTTACCTGCACCGAACTGAGTAAAGAAACTTCACACAACGCTTGGACATACAGGTTATTACAGAAAGTTTATCAACGGTTATGCGCATATAACTGCGCCAATGGAGAAAATTATGAAGAAAGAAGCGCAGTTCATCTGGAATGCAGAATGCGAGAAGGGATTAGATACACTAAAAGAGAAAATGGTAATTGCACCGATCCTTGTTTTTCCGATTGGAAAAAACCATTCCACGTACAAGTTGATGCATCATCTATAGCGTTGGGCATTGTGCTCGCTCAACCTGGTGAAGGGGGCATTGATCACCCCATTGCATTTTCAAGCAGAAATCTATCTTCAGCCGAAAAGGACTACACGACCACAGAAAGAGAAGGTCTAGCTATGGTTTTCGCACTCCAGAAATTTAGGCACTATTTGCTAGGTGTGCACTTCTCCATGTACATTGACCATTCAGCTCTGAAGTACTTGGTCAATAAGCCAGTGTTAGGGGGGATAATATGCATATGTTTACTGCTCTTTCAGGAGTACGACTTTGAAATTATTGTTAAACCAAGTAGACTGAACCTAGGAACTGACCATCTCTCAAGGATTGAGTCAGGCGAAGAACCCACTAATCTTGAAGATAATTTGCCTGAGGAACAGTTATTTGCTATATAGATAGTAGATGATTATTAAAAATACATTATCGAATTCTTGACTACAGGGTTGGCGCCCATAGAATTCACTACACAGCAGAAGAAACAGCTGGTAGTTAAATCCACAGACTTCACTATCATCGCAGGGCAATTATACAAGTTGGGACCAGATGAAGTGCTGCGCAGATGCGTGTTAGAGCATGAGAAGCCATTTATATCGATTGAGGCACATTCAGGTGTCTCTATAGGTCACTACACAGGTAGAGCTACTGCGTAGAAGATATTAAGATCAAGGCTATCATGGCCAACACTACACAAATATTCAAAGGAACATTGCCAAAGTTGCGATGTGTGCCAAAGGACTGGAAAGCCATCCCAACGAGATTTAATGCTATTAAGACCGCAACTGAATTTACAAGCATTTGAAAAATGGGAAATTGATTTCGTAGGACCAATCAACCCACCGGGGAAAAGAACTGGTGCAATATACATTATCACCACGACAGATTATCTCACCAGATGGGCAGAAGCTAAACCAGTGAAGGACTATAGCACAATTACTACCTCGCAGTTCATCTTTGAGAACATCCTTACCAAATTTGGATGCCCAAAAATCTCAATGAGTGATCAAGGAACACACTTCTTGAATAGAACAATTGAAGCACTGACTGAAGAATTTCAGATTGATCATCAAAGGAGTACACCATACCATCCATAAGCCAATGGAACTTTCGAAGCATTTAACAAAGTGCTGGAGAATGCGCTCACAAAAGTATGCAACAAAAACAGAGACGATTGGGATCTGCGCATTCCAGCCGTATTATGGGAATACATAACAACTTGTAAGAAACTGACAGGGCATATGTGTTGGGATAATCCTATACTCCATCCTAGTCCTAAAAACTAGTCCTAACAACATTCTCCATTTTTGCATTTTCAGTCATGCATGCATTTTGCATGCAGTCATGATTTTGCATGTATGCATGGAATTGCATGCATCCCAGTCATCAGTCCCAACACCTAGTCCTCAGTTAGCTAGCCCCAGGAGCTTCTTTCTGATGAGTTTTATCCCTCCTAGTGCTTAGTGCGCCCTGCATGCAATTGCATGTAGCCCAGGCGCCCTCTCTCACCTACCACTCAGTTGCACTTCAGTTAGTTGAGTTATCTTTAGATCTTTCCTTGATTTAAGGCTAGATTGACTCTCAACTGACTGTATCACTCCGATAGACCTCCAGTGAGACTAGACTGCCTATTCTGACTCCAGTTAGCTCCTCATGCACCCTCCACTAAGCCTCCTTCATTCAGTTAGTGCTTCCATGTTCCAGTTACACCTACCACACTCAGTTAGACTCAGTTTGACACCTGGTTGATAGTTACTTGTGCATTGATGACTCCACTTATGATGATTAGGACTCCTAGTTGTGCTTTGATGACACTGCATTGATCTGATGATCACTCCATGAAGGCTAATTCGAATTGCCACCTTGGCATTCGAATCCTCTCACCATTGTATTATTTATTTGTCCATATTGTGATTAATTAATTAGTGTGTGATGTTATTCTGCTTCTATCCGAGTTCTACTGTATCATAATTTTTTTGCTCCTTTACATTGCATTGACCATTCTTCTTCTATTTTCCTGCTTAATCTTAATCTTTCTTGTGAGGTATACATCAGCTCTTAGATCTGCTGTGAGGATTTTCACATTGTATCAGCGCATGTTGAGAGTATTGTCTATCTCCATTCCTGAGAGGTTTTTGCAAGCTATTATCAAGATTTTGAGTGCAGCAGTTGTAGTAGTTTCTGCACTTTTGTAGCAGTAGCAGTTGCAGACATTTTCTATTGTTTTTTGTAGGTCTTCTGAAACAACTTCCATGATTTCGGAAGAAATTACTCCTCTTTCTCTCCATTCAACTATGATGAATGGAAACCACATATGATAGCACATTTGAAGAGACATGGTCTCTTTGATTATTGTTTTGAAAGAGACTCTTTGAATCCTCTGAAGAAGAGAATGACTGGTTAAATGAAGGTGATAGAGCCTCTGCATCCATGATGTTTTCTATGTCTCGATGCATGGTACACCACTTCTTTTCTACTGAATCTACAAAATAGCTATGGGCCCATCTAGATGAAATATTTGGCAAACAGAATGAAGGTATTGGTCCAAACCATTTCGAGAGCAAGCCCACTGTTGCATTCACCCTCCTTGATGGTCTCTCTGATCATGAATCAGTATCAAACATATCTCATATTGAAGTTGTCCACAAAGAAGAAGAACTTGCAGATCCTACACTCATGTTCTCAATATCTTCTATTTCGAATTCTATGGCAGTTCACACTCTAGAAACTATAGAGGTTCTTAAATCCTCTCTTGCACAAGAGTTTGTTGGTTTGCATCATGATCTATTGAATGTTTCAGAGGTCAAATCAACAATTGGAGGTAATTCATTCGCTCTCCTTGATCACTCACCTCTTATGTACTACTATATGATCATTTGTACATGCTCTCAGAAGTTTATTGAAGATGTAGGGAATTTCCATTCGCTTGGGATAATTTCTCACACATTTTATGGTTTTGATCTCACCTCTATTGCTTCAAAGGGGATCTCAAGAAACCATTCATTAAGTCTTGAAGCTGATTTACAATCCAAGCAATCACTACTTGGGATAATTTCTCATGCATATTGTTGACCAAGTTGCGACCTCACAGTCGACAGGGGTCCACCAACTGTCGATACACACCGCAATCTCCCTGGGCACCGGCCCAGGCAGGTTTGAGCCCACCCAGCAACACCCACAGAGTGGATGAGGTCTCACCCGAGGCATCCAGGAAGAGTAGACGGAACCATGTTTCCGCCGAGGGAGGAGGCACGTTGCGGCAGTATGATACCAACAACAATTCTAAGTATTCATCAGGAAGTTCTAGCATATCACTTTAATCGCAACATTTAACATTACCATAGACAGAGATCGTATATTACTTTAATCGTAGCATTTCCACATTACAGTAGACAGATAACTATAACACATTATTGTGACATTACATCATAGAAACAGATAACTGCATTAAGAATAGGCAATAACATAGGCATCGAACAACATTACACACAGATTGCACCAAATCATCATCCTTATATTACTGTGGCATACCAAAACTAGTACATAAATCTCTGCGTAACACCCACATTATCTCTGTCAATCTCCGCACATATTTCTTCCTCTTATCTCTTGTCTATCTATTGACTCCCTCCTCTAACACTTACAATTCTCATCTATTTATAGGCTTCTGCCAATTACAATACTTGTCCACTTACCTAACCGACACTTCTGGACAATCGACTAATTGACTTGGTCTAATGACCCAAAAACCTGCGTACCGTGGTACAATTGACTCGATATTACAAAATACATGACCCAAAACCCACCAACTGCGGTATACTTGACTCAATATTCCAAGATACATGGTCCAAGTGACCCAAAACCCTCCAATTACAGTATACTTTGGCACCAAATAATTCTTTCGCGCCTTCATCCAACGTGTTGCAACGTCGGCGGTACCGCGACACATCCTCATCAAACTACCTACCAGCAGGCCCCCAACACAATCTTGTGGCTTTCCCTCGAGCCACGTCAATTGCATCTTTTCTTGCTGTCCAAATCATGCAATGTTGTCTCCTTCTTTTAGCTGTACAGATCCTCGGCTACCAATTCTGTAAGCCCTCCACGAGAGTAGGAACCCCCCGACTCGTTGTCAAGTACGTCACGAACTCATCTTCCAGTCGCATGGAATAGTTCAAACTGAAAAGAAAAGAGGATGAACAGTACCAATGGTTGAGAATGGTGGACGACTCTAGCACATCTGTTTCACGCCAGTGCCCGTCTTCGACTGAAGTTAGGGAGAAACCACCCCAAAAAGCATTCTGATAAAAAATAGCACAACTCTTTGAACAACTACTGCATACTAAATCATGCGGGACCGGCTAGGGGTCCATCTCACTGTCGACGCGTACCGCAGGCACCCTGGCACCGGCCCGGGCATATGTAGGGGAAATGCACCAACCATATCGAGGCGCTCAGGGACACTCGTCATGCAGGCCCGCAGGGCCCCTGGGGTGCTGCCACGAGAAACGAAGTAAAGAATTTCCACAGCCTCCTTGGAATTCCTCACAACTCAACTTCCAGATTGATCAACCAGCATAACCACTCTATGTCGGAACAACTTCGGTATGGTGAACTACCAACTTCCTCGGTTACTTATAGTCGGGCTCTCCTTTGTCACGACGGGGATAATGATGCCCTGGTACCTCTCATATGTGTGTAAGAGTCAGCCGACTATCACAGTGGAGGGGGGCGACCATGCTGCCAACAAAGATACCATGTGCCACCATGTGAACAACCCCACTGATCGTCTCGACCTAACGTGCCATGTGCAAAATATGCCGTCGTCATGTGTGAACCCAGCCAAATCAGTCAATGGAAATCGTATGTAGAGAGGGTGGCCAGGAATCACACCACTTCACTGTACCCTCCTAAATTCATCGTACAAAATCCGTCAGCGAGCCTGAGTGCAAATACCGTCATGAGTCTCTGACTGGCAGCACAAGCCTCTCCCACTTGCGCATGTCGTCCGCTGTTGGTGCATCATCTTCCATCAATAAACTTGCAACAATCATCAACATTTTTTTTTTTTTTTTTTACCCAATGCGACTCAGACATCTCACTGTTCTAAGCCCACGCGATAGGGCTTCAACCTGTGACCATTTACCATCTTGGGGAGCATCCCCCCATCCAATCGTTGCAACTGAACTGCTCCTCCGGAAGTAATACTATTGATGCGGTAGGGACCCAGCCATTGCATCTGCAACTTGCCTGGATGTTTCATAAACCTATTGTCGTATAGTAACACTAAGTCACCTTGTTGAAACTGCTTGTTTTTGATGTGGTGAACATGCCATGCCTTCTGGCGATCCTTCTCCACCCCTTGATGAAATCCAGCGATAAATCGATCCTCTTCGAGCTCCACCAATTGTGCTAGACTCTCGTCTAATGCTACAACATCATCCATGCTTGTAACAGCCATAATTCGTAAACTGGGAACAATGTACTCCATAGGCATAATGGCTTCCTTCCCATATACCAACCTAAAAGGTGTCTGACCAGTCAATCTTTTACATGTGGTGCGATAGGCCCACAACACCGCTGGAATTTTCAAATCCTAGTCGTCGTGGTTTGCATTGCACACTTTTGTTAATGCATGCTCGAATACCTTGTTAAACGCCTCTACCATCCCATTCACCTGTGGGTGATAGGGTGTACTCTTCTTATGTTGTATCTGCAATTCCTCTATCAATGCACTGATAGTGCAATTAAGAAAGTGGCTGCCTTGATCACTCAGCAATATCTTGGGGTAGCCAAAACGAGTGATAATGTGATCAAACAAAAATTGAGCGGATGTTGCGGCGGAGCAATCAACTATAGGCACTGCCTCAGCCCATCGGGTCAAATACTCTGTCGCTGTAATGATGTATCATGCATTCGTACGTTTCCCTGGTGGATTGATCGGTCCAACAAAATCCACAGCCCATTTCTCGAACGGTTGCAATGTTACCTGAGGTAGCAACGGCATCTCGTCTTGTCTGGACGGCTTGCCAGTTCGTTGACAAACATCGCAAGACCGTGCATAGTCTGTCGCATCATTATGTAATGTAGGCCACCAAAGACCTGTGCATTGTATTTTCCTGGCAGTCGCTCGACTGCCATAATTTCCTTCCGCAACTCCACCATGTGCCTCAGCCAATATCTGCGCCTGCTCATGTGGCAAGACACATCTGTGCAATATCTCATCGGCACCCAGTTTATACAACTCTCCCACGATCAGTTGAAAGTCAGTAGCCTTGATAACCAATTGCTTCTTCTGAGTAGTGGTAAAGTCATCGGGCATGGTGCCGGTCACCAGAAACTGAAGGATGTCATCGAAGTAGTGATCAGTAGCGGCAACGTGATATAGTTGGGCACCTGGAAACCCATCATTGATATTAGTTAGTTCCTCCCCTGTATCAATCCATGACAAATGATTTGGTCCAGCATTCAACTGCCCCGGCTTCACAACAACCTCAAAATCAAACTCCTGAAACAATACTAGCCACCGACAGATCTTCCCCCCCAACACAGGCTTATTGACCAAGTATTTCAATGTAGAATGATCAGTGAACATTTTAAAGTGGCCACCCAACAAATAGTGCCTGAATTTTTGTAGCGCGTAAACCATGGCCAGACCTTCGTGTTCTGTAGTAGTGTAATTACGTTCTGCAGAGGACAACTTCCGACTAGCAAAAGCAATGGGATGATTAATGTCACTTTCTCCTGGTTGAGCCAATACAACCCCTAAAGCAACCGATGGAGTATCAAAATGGACATGTATTTCCTTACTCTAGTCCGGAAAGACCAAGATCAGTGCTGACACCATCTTCGCCTTCAGCGTTTCAAAACTAGCCTGGCATTCCGAGTTCCAATGGAATGCCGCATCCTTTTTCAACAACTTCTCCATAGGGGCCATAATCGCAGCATAACCCCTGATAAACTTGCAATAATATCCTGTATGACCCAAGGTGGCACGCAACTGCTTAATAGTGGTCGGCGGTTGCAACCCCAAAATAAGCGCAATTTTGGTTGGATCAACCAACAATCCATGCTTACACACGATATGACACAACAATATTCCAAAGGGTGCACAAAATATACATTTCTTCAAGTTTGGCGATATCTGGTGCTGTCGGCATCTCTCAAGCATCAACCATAGATTGGCCAAATGATCATGAATCAATTCATAAACAGTCCAATCATCCATATATACCTGTAGAAACTTCTGAATAAAATATTTGAATGCGGCAACAACGACCTGGGAAAATATCGCAGGTGCATTCTTTAGACCAAAGGGCATGACCGTGTACTGAAAGCAACCCCATTCAGTAACAAAAGTTGTCTTATGGTGATATTCCTTGGCAATGAGAATCTAATGGTAGCCATAGAATCCATCAGTGAAAGAGTACATCTCCTGGCCACCCACTCCTTCAAGTACTTCATCAGTAAACGGGGTCATAAAGGGGTCATGCAAGCAGGCATCGTTCAACTTCCGCAAATCGACACAAATACGCACTTTGCCTATTTTCTTGTCCTACACCACCATAGGACTAATCCATTCTGACTCTTCCACAGGTTCAATAATACCAGCATCCAGCATCCGATCAACTTTCGCCTTGAACTTTTCTTTATGTCGCGGATTTAGCCAATAACGTCGCTGTCAAACTGGCTTAGCGTCTGGTTTCAATGGAATTCTCGTTTCTCCTAAATCACCCAAGATTCCCTTCATTTCAGAAAACTTCATGGGAAACACGTCCTGAAACTCATGCAATAGCTCAGTAACCTTACTCATCATCTCGTCAGCCCAATAATCCCCAACATTAGCAAACTTGGGAGTAGCCTCAGTGCCGATATTCATTTTGCGAAGCTGCAATCGTTGATTGAACGGATTACTTGGTGCAATAGGTGGTACCACATTGCGACTTCCTTCAAATTCAGGAAAGTTGATATTTTGGGGATCATCATCGTCCTCTGGCCCTCCACTGATGTTGAATCACTCCATGAGAGACTGCATCTGACTGTGGGTGTGCGGGTCAACAGGGTAGGCCACTGGAACAACCTGAAATATCACATCGCGGATGAGCTGCAGGGCGTTATGGACATTAGGGTTCGCATCCGTAAATGTGAAGGTATGAGTGAAACAGATCGTCAACTCCCCCCATGTTGTAATGTCACGGCGCAACTCGGCTGCAGTATACCACGATCACAGTATCTCCTCCAAAGTATGGATAAAAGCATGAACCCACTCATCTCTGGGTCACGTTACCCACAATCATTGACACTCCATCACATGATCACCGAGATCAGTTCAGCCATCATACGTGTCAGTGTGATAAACCTCAGTATTACCAAATCGAACCATCATCAACCTTCGACACTGTGACCAATATTTAATGAATTTCTTATGTGTCGCCCACCATCGTGCTGGAGCAGCGTTCAGTGCTTCCTCCAAGGCCAGCAATCACTGGGGTTCTGAGACCCATTCTTCAAATTCCAAAAAAAAGTTAGTGAGGTCAGGAAACCCATCATAGATAGGCAGTGTGTCTGTTTCTGTAGCAGCCCCACATAAGGATTTCGTAACTAAGCCACATTTGCGAAACGGTACTTCATGCATCCGGTTCTGCCAATGCTCTAATGCATCATTAGAGTTGGAAGACGCATAACTCTTGTTGTGCCACTCCAGCTCACCGTGGATCGTGGGATGACTATAGTCCTTAGAAATATTAAATGCATGATCCCAGCTAGTGTGATCGTCATCTTTGACAGGCTCAACATATCGGCGTCCTTCAGTCGGATCCAATGGAGCGATGACTCGGAAATCGCGACTCTCAAAAGTCATCATGCGCTTCTTGAAGTTGCTTACAGCTCCACTATCATTAGCCCATCCTATCCCCAATAGCGTAGGATAGGAGCTTCCTCCATCAACTACTTAAATGACGTCAAAATCAACATAAGTCTCCGTGCCCTCAATATCAATCGTGAGCCGCGGAACCCGCCCAATTGGTGTAACGTTCACATGGTTAGCCAACCGGAGCTACACAAGAGACTAGCTCAATGAGGGACTGCCCATCTTCTGCCATGCCTGTTTGGTTAAGATGTTAACATCCTAACCAAGATCAAGAATAACCGAATCAACATCATAGTCTGTTAGGAACCCATGTCTTTACTTTGTTAGTATATTGTTGTTGGACACATATGCTTTGTAAGTTGTTCCATAGTATTTGTTGATCAATAGTTTGTGTTATTGTTGTTGGCGCATATGCTTTGTAAGTCGCCCGTAGTATTGTTGATCCATAGTTTGTAGTGGCCCATGGTTTTGACCCATAGTATTGGCGCCTAGACTTAGTATATAAGTGTGTGTTGAGACCTATGAAGGCACTGTGAAGTTAATTGTATTGATCTTGCTCAAAGGAGGTTTCCCCCTCGAAGTGGCTGGTGATCAATATAAAAGTGATTCTGAGTTCTGTTATTTCTGATATCTCGTGTATTTGCATTAATTAATTATTGTAGGTTCTTCACATCTGGTATCAGAGCACTTTCTTGGGCTCGCTGGGTGAAATGTTTGCCAAATTTTTTTTCGCATATGTTGCAAGTTCGGATTTGGGAATAATCCCTATCCACTTAACTATGGGAAGTAGTTGGGCATAAGCCCTAAAACTCACTGTGAGGAGTACCATAGGAACCCCGAAGTAGCTGGCCCATTGAGAGGACCTGCCAGCGAAAAGGGAAATGACCCCTACCTGATTGACTAGTTCCCACCCGTGAGGTAAACCAAGAGCTGTCGTTTGTGGCAAAACAGTTATCAGTTTTACCTGAGCCGTGGAGTGAGGGGTACTGCCCCAATACGCAAGCCATCAGACAGCATTGGTGGCCGAGTGAAACCCCTGAACTGTTAGGAAGCCGCACATACCTGGGGTCCATATCTATTTTTAGCTGAACTGTTGTCGATCACTGCTGCGCCGTTTCAGATCCAGCTGTTCAGATCCATTCTGAAATCCGTTCCAGATCCAGCCGTTTTCAATCCATTCGGCGCCATTTCAGATCCCTCTATTTCCGCTCACTTTTGGGTTGTTGCAGATTTATCTGTTCCAGATCCCTTCCGAGCCATAGCCGCTCCAGTCACCTGTGCAGGAGCAAAAACCATGGAAGATGCACTTGCAGCCATCGAAGCCAAACTCTAGGATCTAGATGAAAAATTTCTCGGCCTCCATCTTGAACATTCAGCTATGAACAACAAACGACAGTTCGAGTCTTCATCAGACAATGGGTTCTCTTCTTCCAGCAATTTCCGTGGTCCGAAGCTTGATTTTCCTCGCTTCAATGGTACTGATCCAACTAGATGGATCTATCATGCAGAACAGTATTTCATTCTACATAATACTTTTGATGTCAACAAAGTTCCGCTTGCATCCTTTCATTTGGAACAGGAAGCTCTTCAATGGTATCATTGGTACATCAAGGCTCATGAAGAGCCAAAATGGCCAGACTTTTGCTAGCTCCTTTTGCAACGATTTGGTCCTAGTGCTTTTCATGAGTTCACAGGAGCCCTCACTAAACTTCGCCAAATTGGTACTATGAGAGAGTATCAAACCGATTTTGAGAAACTAGCCAACCACACTGAAGGATAGTCTGATGACTTTTTACCGGAGTTGTTTTATCAGTGGTCTAAAGGATGCCATCCACTCTGAGGTCAAAATGTTCTGTCCCAACACAATGATGGAAG
Organism: Larix kaempferi; assembly: GCA_027924585.1. Lineage (NCBI taxonomy): Eukaryota > Viridiplantae > Streptophyta > Pinopsida > Pinales > Pinaceae > Larix > Larix kaempferi. Next base: position 7,886,433 of record BSBM01000063.1, on the reverse strand, counting down.
CCCTAGGGTTGGATAAGTTGGCAGAAGACAAGATTGCAGCCCAACAACACTCCAAGCCCACTTTTGTTTCCTTCCGAAATATGGGTTCTCAATGACCACCTATACTGCAGGCTCCTCGACCAACTCCTATCAAGCGTTTGTCTGAAACAGAGATGCAAGCACGCAGAGAAAAGGGGCTTTGCTATAATTGTGATGAGAAACTCACTCGGGGACATAGATGTGTTCAACAAAAGCTCTATCTCTTGGATGTGGATTCTTCGCCTGCCTCTGAAATTGGTGGTGAAGATCCAGAAACAATGGATGCTCCGGTCGACATTCAGGAACCGCCTATTGACCCTCCGTCTCAAGATGACCAGCCAGAGATATCTCTCCATGCTTTAGCTGGAATCACCACCCCCCAAACAATGCGGGTCAGGGGTTACTTCAAGAAGCTTCCTCTTACAATACTCATTGATTCTGGTAGCACTCATAATTTCATTGACCCTCGGATCGCCAAACAAGCTGATTGTTTTATCCATCCTTGGTCCAACTTTGAAGTCATGGTTGCCAATGGGGGCACCTTACCTTACAAAGGGAAGTGTCGAAATGTGCGTATCTCTATGGGAGATTATACCTTGTGCTCTGACATGTTTTCCTTGACCTTAGGTGGATGTGATGTGGTTTTGGGCGCTCAATGGCTATGCACACTTGGCCCTATCTTATGGGATTTTGCTTAAATTTGGATGCAGTTTTCCCTCAATGGACAAAAATAGACATTGACAGGATTACAACCAGGTTCTCTCAGCATCATCAGTTCACATCACATGGAAAAACTCCTCAAGAAGAATTCACATGGTGTCATCGCTCAGATCCATTCCATTCAGATGCAACCATCAGCGGTCTCCAATACTCCTTTGGATCTACAATAAATTCTGGATTGATATACAGGTGTCTTTGCTCAACCAGTGGGATTGCCACCTTCCAGGCTAGAAGACCATCGTATTCAGCTCCTTCCTGGCAGCGTTTCTCCCAACATCATGCCCTATCGCTACCCATTTCACCAAAAAACGGACATTGAAATGCTCATTCGGGACTTATTGAAGCAAGGTATTATTCGCCCAAGCACTAGTTCCTTTTCTTCTCCAGTTCTTCTTGTCCACAAAAAAGATGGGTCATGGCGCCTCTACATTGACTTCCGAGCACTTAATCACCTCACCATCAAGGATAAGTTTCCAATTCCTGTTGTTGATGAGCTTCTTGATGAGCTTCATGGGGCTCACTTTTTGTCCAAGTTGGATCTTCGTTCTGGGTATCATCAAATTCGGGTTCATGAGGATGATATCCCTAAAACAACTTTCCGCACACATGATGGCCATTATGAGCTTTTGGTCATGCCCTTCAGCTTCACTAATGCTCCTTCCACATTCCAGGCCTTAATGAATAAAATATTTCGACCCTACTTGCGGAAATTCATTCTGGTATTCTTTGATGATATCCTCATCTACAGTAAAACATGGGATGAACATCTACAACAACTGGATCTTGTCATGCAACTTTTCTCTGACCATCATCTCCATGCCAAGCAGTGTAAATGTGTTTTTGGACAGAAGGAAGTTGAGTATCTCGGGCACATTATCTCAGCACAAGGGGTTCGCGTGGATCCTACCAAAATCGATGCCATGAACAATTGGCCACATCCTCAAACACTCAAGAGCCTTCGTGGTTTTTTGGGGTTGACTGGCTCCTACCGCAAGTTTGTCAAGGATTATGGGAAGATTGCAGCTCCATTAACTACTCTATTGAAAAATGATGCTTTTACATGGACACATGCTGCTCAGTGTGCATTTGACAAACTAAAACAAGCTATGTGTACTACACCTGTTCTAGCTATGCCCGATTTTTCCAAGCCCTTCACTATTGAGAGTGATGCTTGCGGCAATGGACTTGGTTTTGTTCTCCTTCAAGATGAACACCCCATTGCGTTCACCAGCAAAGCCCTTTCAGGTAAGAATTTAGCTGCCTCTACCTATGAGAAGGAAATGATGGCTATTTTGCATGCAGTACAGAAGTGGCGACCATACCTATTAGGTAATCATTTCTGCATCAAGACTGATCACCAGAGTCTGAAATATTTGTTGGAATAGCGTGTCTCCTCCCCAGCACAACAGAAATGGGCTAGCAAACGCATGGGTTATGACTATGAGATCACTTACAAGAAGGGTAAAGACAATATTGTGGCAGATGCTCTTTCTCGTACATTTGATGCCCAAGGTTCTCTTTCAACTATTTCTATGCCTGTTCCAAATTGGTTGCAATCTGTTCAACTGGGTTATGTCAATGACTCTTCCTTATCTAAAATCATCCAACGCTTGACCAACAACCCTTCTGCTGTACCACATTACTCTTGGGATGGTGCTTCTCTAAGATACAAGGGTCGTTTGGTGCTTCCCCAGAGCACAGATCTTCAACAGACTATCTTCTATGAACTCCATGCTTCTCCATCAGCAGGGCACTCTGGGTTCCTCAAAACGTATGAACGGGCACGCCGTAACTTCTTTTGGCAGGGCATGAAAAGGACAATTCAACAGATGGTGGCCGAATGTGATACCTGCCAGTGCAATAAGGGTGAAACAACACTCCTTCTAGGATTTCTCGAACCCTTGCCCATACATACACGGATTTGGACAGATATTTCTATGGATTTCATTGAAGGGCTCCCTAAATCTGGCGGGAAGACAATGATTCTCATTGTGGTTGATCACCTCTCCAAATATAGTCATTTTTGTGCTCTCAGCCATCCCTATACAACCTCCTTAGTCGCTCAAATTTTCCTGGACCAGATATTTCGTCTTCATGGCATTTCTTCTCCATTGTCTCGGATCGTGATGCGACTTTCACCAGTCATTTTTGGACAGAACTATTTCACCACACTGGCACCAAACTGAAGATGAGTTCAGGGTATCACCCAAAAAAAGATGGTCAGACTGAAATTATCAATAAATGCTTGGAAACTTATCTTCGTTGCTTCACCTCTGAACAACAACATCAGTGGGAAAAGTGGCTCCCTCTCACTGAATGGTGGTACAATTCCTCTTACCACACTGCCTCTAAAATGACCCCATATGAAGCAGTCTATGGTCAGGCACCTCTAGTTCTTCTTCCATACACCCCCACCAGTTCACCAGTTCAGGAAGTTGATACAGTCCTTCGAAACCGCGATCAGATTCTTTGCATTTTACGGGACAATCTTCACATGGCAAGAAATCACATGAAGCAACAAGCTGATCAACACCGTTCTGAGCGCACTTTTCAAGTAGGTGATATGGTTTTTCTTCGTCTCCAGCCGTACAAGCAATCCTCCCTAAAACTCAAAGGGCGTCATAAGCTCGCTCCAAAGTTCTATGGGCCATATCGGATTCTTCAGAAGATTGGGTCCGTTGCTTATAAATTGGAACTTCTTCCTTCTTCCCGCATTCATCCAGTCTTTCATGTCTCTTGTCTAAAGAAAGTTCTTGGCACCAACATCAGTGGACAAATGTAATACCCCAATTTTGAACCCTTAGGCAATATTGGCTCTAATGTAAATATTGCAAATACGCGATGTATGTTTCCCTAGCGTGGAGCTCAAGGCCAAGGCCCCGCTATTTTATGCTCGGATTTTATTTAAATTAGACACGCTTGATATTTTGTTACCCACGTGCTATTAAGCCATGGGATATTGTAAATTGATGTAAATATTTAACATTGAAATAAAATACCAAAAACTGGCTATGGAGGCAACGAATGAGAAGGGGCCACGTGTATCCACTAGGGAGTGGTGAGGGGGCTATGGGATTAAACCCTAGGCTGCCATTTGTCATTATGAGAACCCATTGACTTCCCTAGGTGACATTAATGCCTGCTGTAAGAAGGTGGTTGAGATTTCAGCCCATGGCTTCAATGGAGCATGGGCAGCCCTGAAATTCGTATGGGTGGGCATGGGCTCTGATTACTTGGGCAAGAAGTCACTCAACCTCATGGGGGGTTGCTTGATTCTCACCCCAGTCCATTGTGAAACTACCTAGCATCATTCCCATCCAAAAACGAGAGCCAACAGTGAGGAAACCAGAAAATCGCGACCTTGAGAGAACCCAGTTTTTGAAAGACCAAAAACGTCCAGATTTGGCATGGGACAGGGAAATCCAATGGGGGATCCAATAGCATGAACCTTGGGGCGAATTTGGGAGCATTAGCTACCCCGAAATCAATGGGAAAACCCAGTTTTTGCAGCTCAGAAAACGAGTGACGGATTTGAGCATTTGGTGAGCAGAATGGTGAGAAATCAAGTTGGGATTGACTATGCAGAGGTTGGGTGTGCTTGATAAACCCAGTGAAGGCTAGGATCTCAAAGATCAGCAGCTGGACCTTTCTATGCCCATCCTGAAGAGCACTGGAGGGAAGAGTTTCCTGAGGGACTGTGTAACAGAGAAGGGGATCTTCCTTGTGTTGGATGTGGTAGGTAATGTGGGTGCCTAACTGTTGAGCTCACTTGAGATGCCTGTAGCTCTGTGGTTGAGCTCACTGGCTTAGCATTACCCTCCTCTATCTGCTTGGATGCTTGACTGAAGCCTGGCTATGAGTGAACCCGGCTAGTCCTCCTTAGTGGATACACGGCCCAGCTCGGGGGTGACCTCTCAGCTGAAAGAACACAAGCTGGACAGAGGTCTACGGTTGGGAGGAACGTTGACCTTCCATAGCCAGTCGTTTGGACATCAACTTCTCAAGATAAGTGTTCTTGTGATTTAAATTACTTGCATTCTGTGTTCTGCTACACATTCAATCTGAAGGATTAATTATTCCTGTTAAATAAATGAAATGCATCATGTTTTATGCAATGTGATATTTAATGACTGATTACATGTATGACGGATATGGGTATGATGAACACGTGAAGAAATTGTGTGCATATGTGAAGTTAAATTCCGCTGTGTAGTTCTTGGATTTATGTCTGCACCCACTAGTTTTAAATTGCATGCGTTATGGGTCTCAGTATTGGGGCTAAGCCTTTACGGAAGCCCTGTGTTGTTAACGTTTTCCCTTCCTTGCACTTGATGATGGAAGGGGGCGTTACAGTTTGGTATCAGAGCTGCGTTGCAGCATTGGGCCTCTATGGGCCAAATCTGATAGAGTTTTCTTAAGTCTGTTTTGAAAAAAAGTTGTTTTAAGACTGTTTTTGAAATTTTTGGTTTAAGACTGTTTCGGAAGGAATTCCCGAATGCCTTCCGAAACAGCGGAAGCATTCGGCGAATCGTTCCGAAATTTCGGAAGCGTTCCGAGAATTTTTCCGAAAATTTGCGAAGGGAAGTTTTTCGGAAGGAATTCTCTTCCGAAATTGCGGAAGGAATTCTCTTCTGAAATTGCGGAAGCAATTCTCTTCCGAAATTTCGGAAGGATTCCGCGAACCGCTCCGAAACAGCGGAAGAATTCAGTGAACCGCTCCGAAACAGTGGAGAAAAATTCGTTTTTGTGAAAAATTTTCTAAGTGTCGGCGTCGAACGGAAACTTTTTCGGAAGGAATTCTCTTCCGAAATTGCGGAAGGAATTCTCTTCCAAAATTTCGGAAGGATTCCGCGAATCGTTCCGCAACGCGGAAGAGTTCGGCGAGTCGTTCCGAAATTGCGGAAGACTTCGGCGAATCGTTCCGCAACGGCGGAGGACTTCGCCGAATCGTTCCGAAATTGCGGAAGACTTCGGCGAATCGTTCCGCAACGGCGGAAGACTTCGCCGAATCGTTCCGAAACGGCGGAAGACTTCGCCGAATCGTTCCGCAACGGCGGAAGACTTCGCCGAATCGTTCCGCAACGGCGGAAGACTTCGGCGAATGGTTCCGAAACGGCGGAAGGATTCCGCGAAGGGCTCCGAAATCGCGGGAGGATTCGGGAAAGTCTTCCGAAACGGCGGAAGCCTTCGCCGAATGGCTCCGCAGTTGCGGGAGAATTCAGCGAATCGCTCCGCCATTGCGGAAGCGTTCGCTGAACTGCTCCGCATTGCGGAAGCATTCGGTGAACCGCCCCGCAGTTGCAGGAGCGTTCGCTGAACCGGCCCGAAAAAAAAAAAAAAAAAAAAAAAAAAAAAAAAAAAAAAAAAAAAACAAAAAAAACAAAAAAAACAAACTAGAGTCCATTGACGGGGGCCATGGGATGATTTCTGTGGGGCTCGGAGGCCATTGACGGGGGCCATGAAAGAACTAGTGAAGACCCCGAGCCCATTAGACTCCAATTTGACAGAAAAAGGGAAATAGTGACTTTTGAAGGATAGAGTCCCGAGGCTTGACAGAAGGTCGGTTTGAGCTGAAATTGATCAGGCGCGGCCATGAAGCAGGCACAATGTTAAGTTCCGAATCTTGGAATCAAACTCCAAAGGATGTGGAGTCGGGGTGAGTAAGAAGGCCAAAAAGCACTGTTCCGGGCCACTTTTTCGGGATTTTGAAAAGCTTGTGGGCAATAAAAGTGACCCTAGATGTGGGATTCAGAAATTTTACTGAACTAGACATTTCATATTCTCATTAAGACAGACAACTTCCGTTAGACGAAGATTTTCCAGAAATGCACCGTTTGGGAGATAGCCGTTTTTGGCCCAAAATTTGGAATTTTGGAAAAATGTGAAAAGTAAGAAGTAGTAAAACCCAGAAATTCATAAAAGATGAACGGTACATCAGAATTGAAATCCGTGAATTGCTGAGTGTTCCTTGTTATATGGAATAACTTCGCCCGATAGATAAGTTTTTGTGGTTCTGCATAGATTTTCTTCCACAGGTGGCTGAAGTTGACCTTCGGGACCAAAACACAACTGTGTAAACTGTGCAGAATTATTGGTAAGAGTTGTCATTTTTGAAACAACGCTGTTTCCACACCCGATGTCGGAATGGAGCACGGGGACAGGCATTGGAAAGCTTGTCTAGCAAAGAATAATGTAGTATGACCGGAATTTGAATTGGGTTATCAGACATCATATATTATCAGGGCAGAAAAGTGCCGGTGACTGTTTTGTCAAATTAATGGCAATATGGGTGTTAGATTTAAACCAAATAGACAAGCAAGATCTCTGATAGAAACACAATCACAAGATAACACACAATATATCCTGGGAAACCCTCATGGGGTAAAAAACCCAGTAAAGCTTTCCTCAATAAGATGATCAACCAAAATACAAGATGTGCTCCTTCTCCTCTTGACTCCTTAGCAGATCTCCTCAACTAGTGCGCACCCTTTCACAAGTGAGTGAATGATCTAATGAGGAGTTCACCTCATCTATTTATACTTGACTCTCAACTGACTAAAAGACCTGTTGGGGCCGACCTCACCTGGAGAAGTCTAATAACCCCTAAAATATAACTACAGGGCCGACCCACACATGGTGGGTCTAATAACCCTAGTTAATACTAACCCTCGGAGGAATAAACATCTCCGGATACATAATAGGATTACCTCGGAGGGATGAAACATCTCCGGAATAATAAAGTACAAATATAATATTCTTTGAAGTTACAATATTTAACACTCCCCCTTAACGAGAAGGATATTATAACAGCATCTGCAGGAGCAAGGAGTCACTACACATGATACATCTATAAATCATCGGAAGCTTTCTTCAATTCGACTTCATCAGTAACTCAACCAGTTACTGGTACATCAATATCAACATCACGATCTTTAGCATCGTCTTCACATGATCAGCTGCATCGTCGTCATACGATCAACAGTTTCGTCATCACACAATCAACGGCATCGTCATCACACGATCAGCAGCATCGTCATCACACGATCAGCAGCATCGTCATCACACGATCAGCAGCATCGTCATCACACGATCAGCAGCATCGTCATCACACGATCAGCAGCATCGTCATCACACGATCAGCAGCATCGTCATCACACGATCAGTAGCATCGTCATCACACGATCAGCAGCATCGTCATCACACGATCAGCAGCATCGTCATCACACGATCAGCAGCATCGTCATCACATGATCAGTAGCATCGTCATCACACGATCAGCAGCATCGTCATCACACGATCAGCAGCATCGTCATCACACGATCAGTAGCATCGTCATCATACGATCATACAAGTATCCTACACAACAATATGAGTATCCCACCGATACAGATAACCACATCATCAATACAAGTATCCTACCGATACAAGTAGCCACATCATCAATACAAGTATCCTACTGATACAAGTAACCACATCATCAATACAAGTATTCTACCGATACAAGTAGCCACATCATCAATACAAGTATCCTACTGATACAAGTAACCACATCATCAATACAAGTATCCTACTGATACAAGTAACCACATCATCAATACAAGTATCCTACCGATACAAGTAACCACATCATTAATACCATTACTTTCTCGGAGACCATTCGTCTACAGATCAATTCAGGGACCGAAGTCCAGGGATGATACAATCCCCTTCACGTACATTTTGAACTATCAGTTCCGGGATGATGCAATCCCCATCACGTACATTTTGAACTATCAGTTCCGGGATGATGCAATCCCCATCACGTACATTTTGAACTATCAGTTCCGGGATGATGCAATCCCCATCACGTACATTTTGAACTATCAGCTCCGGGATGATGCAATCCCCATCACGTACATTTTGAACTATCAGTTCCGGGATGATGCAATCCCCATCACGTACATTTTGAACTACCAGTTCCGGGATGATGCAATCCCCATCACGTACATTTTGAACTATCAGTTCCGGGATGATGCAATCCCCATCACGTACATTTTGAACTAAGGTCCAGGGACGATGCAGTCCTATCTTCTATTCTCGGAGACCTCACGTCTACGGCTCTCTTTAGGACTGAGAGTCCAGGGATGATCCAATCCCCTCAAGTCCACCAAGGACTTCATTCTCGGAGACCTCTCGTCTACGGCTCTCTTTAGGACTGAAAGTCCAGGGATGATCCAATCCCCTCAACTGTCCACTAAGGACTTCATTCTCGGAGACCTTACGTCTACGGTTCTCTTTAGGACTGAAAGTCCAGGGATGATTCAATCCCCTCAACTGTCCACTAAGGACTTCATTTTCGGAGACCTTACGTCTACGGTTCTCTTTAGGACTGAAAGTCCAGGGATGATTCAATCCCCTCAACTGTCCACTAAGGACTTCATTTTCGGAGACCTTACGTCTACGGTTCTCTTTAGGACTGAAAGTCCAGGGATGATTCAATCCCCTCAACTGTATCTTCATCCATACATGTACAATCATATATCACATCAAAACATGTATTCATCACATCAAAACATGTGTTCATCAAAACATGTATACGTCAGCAATCACATCAAAACATGTGTACATCAAAACATGTATACATCAGTACACATCACATCAAAACATGTGTACATCAAAACATGTATACATCACTAATCAAAACATGTACACATCACATCAAAACATGTGTACATCAAAACATGTATACATCAGTAATCAAAACATGTACACATCACATCAAAACATGTGTACATCAAAACATGTATACATCACTAATCAAAACATGTACACATCTCATCAAAACATGTGTACATCAAAACATGTATGTATTCTCACTAATACATCATATCAAATCATGTATAAACGATATGTAAGAGTTCTAAATCTAAATAATTGTAAGTAGCTAACAAAACAAAAAAAAATAAGTGACAGAAATACTATGCTACTCCCCCTTTCGAGGAGGGTCCTTCTGGACTAAACCAAGCTTGTCTCGGAAGTATTCAAACTTTACTCGAGACAGAGGTTTAGTCAAGATATCGGCAACCTGATCTTCAGTGCTTATGTACTCGAGCTTGATGGCTCCTCTCTGCACCATGTATATAGAAGTAACGGATCTCAATGTGTTTTGACTTATCATGGAACACAGGATTTTCAGTCATCTTAATGCAGCTTTGATTATCACACATAATCACAGTAGGATCCATCTCTAAGTCAAAGATTCCAGATAAGAGTTTCCGAAGCCACACCGCTTCACAGCTGGCAGAGCAAGCAGCTATATATTCTGCTTCAGCGGTACTGAGGGCTACACTAGATTGTTTCTTGCTGAACCAGGAGATCATGGCAGATCCAAGACCATAACATCCACCTGAAGTACTTTTTCTGTCTGAGACACTACCTGCCCAATCAGAATCTGAGAAACCATGCAACTTGAGTTCATTTTCTCTAAGATAGTAAAGACCATAGTCCACTGTACCTTTTAGGTACCTCATGATATGCTTTGCAGCTATAAGGTGAACCTTTCTAGGTTCTACTTGAAACTGACTTAGGGTATTTACAGAAAAGCATATATCAGGCCTAGTATTTGTCAAGTACATCAAAGATCCAATGATTTGTCTATATAGGGTTATGTCCACTAGTTCTGATGAATCATTAGCTAGTAGTTTTAGGTTGGAGTCCATGGGAGTGGCCATAGCTTTACACTCCAACATATCAAACCTTTTGAGGATCTCCACAGTATACTTACCTTGATTTAGAAATATCCCTTTTTGCTCTTGCCATACTTCTAGGCCTAAGAAGTAGTGCATTAATCCGAGATCTTTCATTTCGAATTCTGAAGAAAGCTTCTTCTTGCTTTCAATGATTTGTTTCTCATTTCCTGTTAGAAATAAATCATCTACATATAATAGCAATATAACAGGTTCATCATTCATTACCTTAAGATAGAGATTGGGGTCAGCTTTACTTTTGGTAAAGCCCATGCTTAATAAGAAGCTGTCAATTCTTCCATACCAAGCTCTGGGAGCTTGCTTCAAACCATATAATGCCTTCTTCAGTTTGCATACATGGGTCCTTCCGTCTTTGACCTCAAAACCTTGAGGTTGTTCTATGTATACTTCTTCTTCAATTACACCATTCAGGAAGGCTGTCTTAACATCCATTTGATGCAATTTCCATTTCATCATAGATGCAAGTGCCATGATAGTTCTAATCGAAGTATACCTAGCAACAGGTGCAAATGTATCTTCATAGTCAATTCCCTCCTTTTGAGAGAATCCTCTGGCTACAAACCTTGCCTTGTATTTTTCAATGCTTCCATCTGCAGCATGTTTTATTTTGAAAATCCATTTGGAAGAAACCACACTTTTATCTCTTGGTTTGGGGACTATATCCCAAACATCATTTTTCATTATTGACTGATATTCTTCAGTCATTGCTTCTACCCATTCTTTCTTTTGAGCTGCTTCTTCATAGCTAGTAGGTAGTTGATCCACAAGATCACACATCAAGGCCATATAGTTGGACACTAGCTTTGGTTTCTTCCTTTCTCTAGTGGAGCCTTCAGGAGCACCATATCTTTCAGCTCCTTGTATAATATCTCTAGCCCATGCTGGTCTTCTTTTCCTAGATAATTCTGCAACAGGGGGTTCTTGTGGTTCCAGCATGTCATGATCCTCT